>CP136066.1:155575057-156175057 GCA_032622095.1 Siphonodentalium dalli | reverse complement strand
TGAATGCAGGAAGTGGGTCGTATATATAGCGCCTTATCAAAATCAGAGTATTCGATACCTCGATTCTCATTTTTTTGGATTTTTAATTCAGGTATAGAGATAGCTTGGCACAGCATAAACCCATGATCGGATCGGGCCCAAATTTTGAGGCATGTGTACACTCCGAGATGCTGCTTTAATTCACCATAGAGCGCTGGGAATTTCCGTTCCGTGTAGTTTTCGCTGGCAAATGTTGTACAGAGAGCACATTCATTTTAACATTCGTGTGAAGTTAGAACAATTTAACATTCAACATGCGTTCAACATTCAATTTGTCTTGTACATAAGTTTTTGTAACTTGAATGAGATAACTGGGTCGTATATACAGCGTTCCTATCAAAATAACTCCCAGCCTGGCGTGTGTGGTTTTCACTGCCCACATTTTGAGGCATTGTGTAAACTTCCAGGTGCTACTTTAATTCACCATAGAACGCTTGCCTGCAACGTGTAGTTTTCGCTGTCGAATGTTGAACAGAGAGCACATTCAACATCCGTCCAACATTCAATTTTTCTTGTACATAAGTTTTTTTTTATCGTGAATTGAATAAATGGGTCGTATATAAAGCGCCCCTATCAAATTCAGAGTATTCGATATATCAATGTTGAGGATTTTAATCCAGGTAGAGAGAGGGGGAACATCAGATACCCATGATCGGATCGAGCCCATAATTGCAGGGATGTGGACACTCCCAGATGGTAATTTAATTCACCATAGAGCCCCCGGATTTTCCGTTCTAGAGTATTCATCTTTGTTTTCTGAAAATGCTTTTTTTTCCGCCCGAGCAAATCTGTATCTCCACCGCCGGCCGGTTGACGAATTTCAATGAAATTTGATATGGATTTTCACTATTATGAGAACAATCCATTGATTTCACTGTTAAATCGTTTCATTTTTTTCCAGTTTGCCGTTCCAGAGTTATTCATCTTTGTTTATTTAGAATTGTTTTTTGTCTAACACCGATTGACGGATATAATGAAATTTGGTATGGATGATCACTACTATATATTCCGTCCGAGCAGATATATCTCAACCATACTTTGTCGGTTCGAATTTGCCACCGTAGCCCGCCTGTGCAGCCTCTTTTTGAGTTTGGCTTGCTTATTTTTTGTTATACGATCTTAGTCAATAGTGATACAGATTCTCTGGATTTACATCAGATAGACAGCGTGCCACCAATGGTCCCCATCACGATGTTAAACGTCAACCGATGACTGCTGGCTTGGTCGAGTACATGCATGGCATCTTCCTTGATATTGTGTCAATAATACTCAATTGTAAGCTTGAGGATGGCACATTTAAAGGTTCTGTCATTCCCAATCATGTGCCACCAATGTATCGACCAATCTACACTCTGCATAATGCAATAAGTCTGGACAGATATTTTTTGTAAGCATTTAGTCGACCAACCATCTTGGTCCAGGCAGCACGCATGCATGCACGCAAAGCGTTTGTCTCTTTTTGACGATGGCACCAATGTTGTACAAGAGTGACATCTCCAGTATGCTGGCGATCTTTTGGAAGTGTTTACATACATATAAAGTGATGATGTTACTGGCAACTGTGGCCTTCTGTTTTGTATCCATCACGGGTAAGTATGGACTGAATATTAAAACTTAAAATTCCCGCAAACAGATTCTACACAATGTGGCAGAATTTCATCAATAATGGCTGTTTAATAATTTAACTATTTCACTTTAATTTTCAGATTAAATTTTATATATTTGAATTTAGATAAGATTGAAGTGAGTAAACAAATATATGTAAAATGCATGGATATAAATGGTTACGCAACGGTCAATTTTGTTTTGTATGTTTTGGCTGAATACATATATTAAGGGAAATTAAAAAGACTTTGCTCACACACTGGATGAAATCCGCTCATCAGACCTTCAGGCAATTCGCCACAGAGGGATATCACATGTAACAACGTAACCGAAGTACTGAAGTAATCAGATGTTTAATCTTTGAAGGTGTGTGAATAATCTAGTCGTGTATCACTAATTTCCCAACTCCTGTCAGAGGTAAATTCGCCAGTGTGTGAACAAACCCTAACCCGCTATAACTGTAGTGTCTGTTTATTGTTTGACGCAGCCAAATTCCCTTAGTATTTTTAGCGAGATTCACAGGCTATGCATCTTTGAACTCTGGTAATTGTGAGGCAATTTATGGCATTTTTGGTAAGTGGCCACTAGACTATGTTTAAAATTCAACATACATATTTATCATTTATGTGTACAATCAGGCAGTATTTGTTTTTGCATTCTATTTTACTTTAGTGCTGGTTGATCAATTTAACACGCATCAGTTGTTTATAGTTTTCTCGACTCTTGTTTGCTTTTTATACGCCCTTTTGAAAAAGGCCGTATTATGTAATCAGTCTATCCCCGTCCGTCCGTTAACATTTTTGGTTTCCGATCGATAACTCCAGTTTGGATTATTTTATCTGAACCAATGTTGGTATGTGTGTTTCCCAGCTAAAGATACAGGCCAAGTTCGAATATGGTTCAGTCCAATTATTTTTATATGAGTTACGGCCCTTTTTCGACTTAGAATTTGACCATCTGTTAACATTTTTGGTTTCCGACCGATAACTTCAGTTTGGATTGTTTGATCTGAATCAAAGTTGGTACGTGTATTTCCCAGCTAAAGATACATGTGGGCCAAGTTCGAATATGGGTTCCGTCCAATTATTTTTACATGAGTTACGGCCCTTTTTCGACGTAGAATTTGACCGTATGTTAACATTTTTGATTTCCGACCGATAACTCAAGTTTGGATTATTTTATCTGAACCAAAGCTGGTATGTGTATTTCCCAGCTAAAACTACAGGCCAAGTCTGAATATAGGTTCTGTCTAATTATTTTCACATGAGTTACGGCCATTTTTCGACTTAGAATTTGACCGCATTTTGGCATTGAAATTAGGGGTATATCAGATATTCTTCAAATGTAAGCTCAAATTATTATTTTATTTTGCGCTAGTACAATTCGAAATGGCTAAAGGGCGCATTTTGCCATGCCCTAGCGATGCTCTTGTTGTATTTTATTAACAGAGTTCCAGATATTCGAAAAAGAATGTTACGGGAGATTTTCTGAAAATGTCGTTCTTGGCGTTGATTTTGGTCTAATGTTTCCTGCGGCCGCCTGTCTGGTGTTGATTCCTAATTTGACACCAACTGAGTTGGTAAAGGTTACTGGCAGTATAGTATTGCCCCAGTCATGCATGAATACTGATGTTTGGTATGAATTGAGATCAAAGAATTTCAGAATATTTCACCCCATTCTACTATAATATTTACCCATGTTCGTCTCCGACCACAACCTTCAGTGGGCTGCACAACGAAAAATGTCTATGAAAGTTGAAATATAAGACTTACAATTTATCTTTTTCATTTCTTTTATTTGTAATTGACATAGCTTGTCACAAACCAAAAAATAACATTATTGACATAATAATGTAAAGGACAATAAACGAAATTGAAATTCCGAACTACACCTTTTACCGGACTCGGCCTCCTGGTCGCGCAGTTCGACTTTTAGATCCGTCCAAAACATTTCCATTTCTACAGATTTCTATAAATAAAACCCCCTGCGTAAACTCCAGCGCCCAGGCGAAACAAGAATTAGTACATTAGTATACACGCGGCGCGCGTAATAACGCGGTTGCAGAAAACATAGTACCCTTTGCGTATATGTGACCTTGGTGAATATAACCAAATATTATTTCCAGGTATAAAGACAGTCTCTGTCACAGAGTATGTAGGCAATTTTGGTCAAGTTCAGATTTTGTTAAAAGATAGTATATGGTACTCATTTGTGTTTTGATAAATTGCGTTCATAGTATACCACCATGCATTCTTGTGGCAAAAGCGGAATATTCGTGTTTTATTACTTGACCTTAAAGGGGTACTGTACGCCATTTTCAATAAATTCCCGGTAATAACAACGATCTATTATCGATACTATATAGAAATATAAGTAATTTGAGTCGAAGATGTATTCTGTAAACGCTCAGGTTAATAGGCTATCTTAAAATTTAATAATTTAAAAGTTAATAATTTAATATAAATTGATTTTATGGCTCCAGCCATAAAATGGCGTCTCTTAAAATTCGAATTTCCGTGTACAAAACGTAATCAAATTATAATTGAGGGATACTGGATTAGGAAAACAATTGCACACACGATCGTTTGAAACATTATGCTTATACGGGGAGAAAACCCAAGCCACTCATTGACTAGTGACGGTACACTAACTTAAATGATTATATGGGACTACTAAGCATATAATATAATGTTTATTTGATTCATTTGGTTGAAAACTTTACAAAAATTACTCGACAACGACAATTTGTATTTTTGCATTCCGGTATATTTGCCATCCGTAACAATACTTCGTACTCAACAGATTTTTCAAAAATGGAAAAGTTGTTACCTTATTCTCCGACTCGGGGATTATAGAAACCAACAACAACATCTTGGGTACAGTACCCCTTTAAGCAACTATGACTGATATTTTAAGACACGGATAATATTATTTACACATTTCACCCATTACTCTCTGAATATCTCTCATACTGCTCTATAGCAGTGCATTTTGAAAGGTTTGATATGTGTATGTATCAAAAGAAACGATGACTGGTCACATTCGTGATACTGCTATGAGCACATATATTTCGGCTTCTAGGAAAGGTCGCTATTAAATTTCATTTTACAGTTTAGTGTACACATATATCACACGATTCAAGATAAATAGTGCAGAAAAAATTGCCTTATTCTTCCGTTTCTTTGCGCCCAAAAAGTCCAGATTTAAACATTGTATGAGACCTTGCTTTTCGCTATATATTTCGCGAGATATATTAGAGATAATTCGTAAAACCCCATTAACATGTTTCTCTTATATACTCTGCGATCATTGCCCACGCATTTCAGAGATATTCCTTACTCTGTTTAATTCAGCTGTATTCATATATAGTTTCAACTCTTTCCATTAAAGGTACTCAATCCGATTCGATGGTCCCCATATCATAGCTGTATAGCTGTATATGTTTATTCTCTAATCAAATTTGACATGAGAAAACGAAATTATATACAAAATATGGATAGAACGAAGAAATTTTGAATGTACAAAATATACAGCGACCTCTCGGGGGTCATAATCAGCATTATCAACATCACTTTCATCATCACCAGTTTCATCCTCAAAATAATAGTCATCATCATCATCATCATCATCACCACATGTAATCGTTGTCGCGACGTTGATCATCGTCATTGTTATCATATCATATCAGATTCCAACAACAACTTTTTTTTTAAATGCCGCTTCAGTTGTCAAAATCGATTAATTGCCCAAAAATAATGCTAACGACAGTCAACTATAGCATGAAATTGACAAAAACCTATTATTTATCAACTTTTTGTTCAACGAAATTTTGCCGGTTTGTCAAATATCTGACACACAAAAAAGCCGCTTGATTTTATAATAGCGTTATCCATCTTCATCCGCTATTTGGTCAGAGAAAGTATTCTCGCCTGCTGTTTACTGTGCCACTTAAAATAAAAAATAATATATTTCAAACATCGATATCTGATCACTCTGAGCTTTGATTGGTGGGTTCTTCGACTCGAATCAAATATTTTTACCCCCGAAGCCAAGGAAATAATAATCTGCGATCGTTAATTCGGATTGAGTACCTTTAATGATCTTTTTTGTATTTTCTGGATTGAATTAGCATATAATTACTGTTATTCTTATTTATGAGGAAAACACCAGTCCGGCGTGAACGTTTTTTAATTCTAAGTTCACCCGATTTTCAACAAAACTGCTATCACTTCCTGATGTATATAGGGTCGTATCATCTGCGAATGATAATAAATTTAGAGATGTGGATACTGACATATCGTTGACATAAAAAAAAAAAAATGTCGGTCCGAGTATAAATCCTTGAGGGACACCACATGAAACTGGATAGACCTGGATAGACTGGAAATATTTCCACTGTACTCTGTGTATTGTCGCCTCTCTGATAGGTAGTCTCTAAACCAATTATTAGCAGTTACCCTGATGTCATAGTGTTCCATCTTATACGGTAGGATTTCATGATTTATTGAATCGAAAGCCGTTGAAAGGTCTATAAATATTGCTAGTGTTGCATCTTTGGGTTTTTTTATCATTCTGTTCAACAACATGTTTTAAATCACTGGATGGATGGTGGAGTGCCCCTTCCTAAATCCATATTGGTGTTTATAGAAACGGTCATGTTCGTTAAAGAAATCTATAATTCGCTTTTGCAAATTTTTTTCGAGTATTGTGGAAAAAACATGGTAATATGCTGATGGATATATAATTCCAGAAATTAACTTTTTGTCCACCCTTGAAGATCTGTATTACTCTCGATATTTTCATTTTCATAAAAGCTCCTTCTTTAAGTGATATATTGAAAATGTGTTTAAGAGCGATCTGGCTGTTTCATAAATAGATTATTTCATCAATCGATTTGACAGACCACGTACATCTTTACTTGCTTGAAATTTAAAAGAGTAGGATGTGAGTATTATATCCCGTTCTGTTGTTGGAATTATTTCCAGATTATCCGAGTCTCTATTGTCCAAATAATCGGTGTAATGTGTGTTTACTTCATCAACAATTTCATTGGTTTGTTTTCCAATTTTTGAGAAGAACTCGTTGAATCGTTCAGCTATTTGCCTTTTATGCGTTATTTATATTTTACCATCGATAAATGCCATTGGAAGACCAAGGGTTTTTATTGGTTTTATTCGTTGCTCTTTTTAAAATTGTCCAGGTCGCTTTTATGTCAGATTTCGCTTTGTGGATTAATAACTGAATTTGACAATATATCCTTGAATTTGTTGATGTTTTTTTTCACTAAAAATTCTTAATGGTTCCACGACGGATGTTCCATTGCTAGGTTGTTTTAAATTTAAACGTTCAATATAACATGTCGCCAAATGATCCGAGACGTCTGTAATGATGATACCTGGTGTACTATTGACATGTGGAATAAATATAGATAAGTCAGGTCTTGTGCAATATATGAATGATTTTCACGAATAAAGAACCCGACCCCCATCTGCCATCGTTCTCTGCATGGTCTTGTTTTGTACTCGATATTCTGATAGCCGAATATGGAGAATTCCGTTGCGTGATTTATTGTTTTAAAACTTTGCATAGTGCGATTATATATATCAAAGGCACTTTCTTAGTTCGTGTGTTTCAATACAAATTGTGTTAATTAATCATTGATAAGTCGCATGCTTCTTTTCATATTTCTGTTCGAAATTGATCAGGTGACCAGGGGGGAGGGGTCGGAAACAATTTCCAGACACGTATGCTACATTTTTGCCGATGACCACTTTTTGGACCCACCTACCCCCGACCCCAATTTTTTCCCCATTTCATAGAGTTTTTTCCAGCCATGTGTTGACACCCACCCCTTGTGGAACGCAAAACACGAACATACAGAGAAAACCAGGGCCAAACCTTGAGATAATTCAGTGAATCTAGTAATGAACAGCAGGACTGGTCTCAAGCAGTATATTCTTGACTGCAGTGGTTTTTTAATCGTTTTTGTTAAATATCATATGTCCACAGCTCTGCAGTCAATATATTTTAAAGCTTAGTATATGAATAGAGCATGGCTTGGAGTTGACTACGCGAATGTAGTGGCCAGTGGGAAGGGTGTAGTTCATGAGCCGAGGGCGAGTGAACTACACCATTCCCACTGGCCACTACATTCGCGTAGTCAACGACAAGCTATGCTCTAATCATTATATTATATCGAACATTTATAGACAAACTGACGTTCTAATAGTTAAATACCATCAAACATTTTAATGCTAAACTGAAGTCATTGTATTATGTCCAGGTTTCATTCAATTTCCTTCTCGTCACAAAACCTATTAAGCAGCTTTATTGCTTTTGTGAATAGCAGCTATGCCTGAGTGGGTAACCGATCACTGACACAGCGCGCACGGTTAATCATAATTAATAGTCAACATATTACTCAACTGATCCAGTATGCCAGCAGGTCCCATCCCGAGATTCTACAGCACAGCCTGCTCCAGATAGTGATTGATGCGAATGCAGCCATTAATAATGGTACCACACCAGCTAAAGAGATCGTTCTACTCCAATTCCATTCACGTAGACTATGCTACAACCTACACACAGAAAGATAAAATGGTATAAAATTGACAACCAAGTCGTTGGGTGACACCCATGGATGATCTTAATTATCATTGATATTTTAACAGAATTTTTAACCTGTACATAGATACGTACTAAACTGTGAATAATACCGAAAGGGTGTGCCGTTAAAGGCAGAAAGTCAAGAAACAGGTAAACAGGTCAGCAGTGCCAAAATGTGTGTGGTAGTCCTTTTTAGAGACCTTTTTAGTTTTTGTGTTTTGTTACTTTGTTATGGAAATTTATAAAGATATTATGTCTATACACCAGGTAGGTGATGTTGCTCTACACCAGATATGTGATTTTGTTTTACACCAGATAGGTGATATTGTTTTACACCAGATAGGTGATTGTATTATATCAGATAGGTTAAATTATTATATGCTACGTGCCACCCAGACTCATTAGACATTACTAAAACATGTTTATCGCACATTCCAATTGATTCAGACTGGTCAGGATTGGTTAGGCATTTTATAACGTTGACAGTTTATCTTGTATGCATTCAGGAATCTTGTATGAGTTCAGAAAATGCATTATTTCTATTGGACTGCTCAAATGTAGCATGTGAGAGTAAAGCATATAATAAAAAACAAACCTACACTTTTAGTAGAAACCTGTATAGCTCATTCATGACTGCATGAGATTGTGAATTATTACCATTTTCTATCTCTTTTGTCACATATGAGATAATTGTGTAATCCACTCACAAGTCTATGTTACATGTTTTTTTCTTTATACATCAGTGTATACATCAGTGTTTAATGTCCATGTTTGACCAGCTTTGGCATTAAATTTATTTCTTTAAAGTTATCATTATTCGATATTAATTACATAGAAAACTGCACGGGCGATTCAGCTGCATTAAGAATACTTTCCCTTGCCATAAAGAGGCACAAACCAACACCCAATGGCCCTAGCGTGTTTAGTGTTGCCAGGGATGTGGCTAGAGGGTCTCCGCTGGGGGGGGTGTCCACCTTGGGAAATTCCAACTGCACCCCTCCCCTTGAGTCGGAATCACACCAACACAACTTTTTGCATAATTCCATTTGCACCCCCCCCCCTTGTAGGCCTAATTTCCTATATATTCATAAGCCATGGTTCTATGTTCCCAGTATGAGAACATTAAGATATTTTAACCTGAAAATTGCCCCAAAAAAAAAAACTAGTGGTCTAATTCCAGACAAATGCACACAGCTACCGACAACAGACCAGGAAACACCGGGCCGACCATGGTTGTTCGGCCCGGTGTGAGAAAATTTTGAAAACTATACAAGAAAATCGCAAATCCTAGCATCTAGACTGGCCTCAACTGAAGCTTTCCTAGTGCTGGAAATTTCAAACCTCATGCTCCCCCTCAGGTTGGAAAATTCTTCAACTGATGACCATTTATGTCTACAAGTTTGACCAAATGTAGTAAAATATTGTTTTGCTAAACTAATTAGCAGTTTCGTATTGGACATGTGGATGGGGCAATGACACACCGGGCCGACCATGGTTCGGCCCGGTGTGCGAAAATTTTGAAATCTGAACAAGAAAATCGCAAAATCCTAACATCTAGACTAGCCTCAAGTCTTCTTAGAGTTGGAAATTTCAAACCTGACACCCCCCCACTTAGGTCTGCTTAGGTTGGAAAATTTTCAACTGATGACAATTCCAATGACAATGTTGACCAATTGTATGACAATATTGTTTTCTTAAATTAACTAGAAGTTTTTGACTGGCCACGGGGGAGGGACCAGGACACAAGCTTTCCAAGTGTTGGAAATTTCCAACCTGTCACCCCCCTAAGGTTGGAAAATTTCCAACTGATAACAATTTCTGTCAAAAATTTTGACCAAAAATAGGAACATATGCATATATTGGTCGAAAAACAATAAATTCCCCCCAATAAATAGTTTTTACCTGAAATTAGGAATTTCCAACTATTGAAAATATAGCTCTCTGCTGGGGGAGGGGTGAGACACCCCACACCCCCCTCTAGCCACATCCCTGAGTGTTGCTGAAGTTCCTTATTATTGATTTCTTAGTGTTACAAACCAGTACAAACTAGTAAAAATCCAATAAAAGGTGTGAAGGAAAACAAATGTTTGTCACGGAAAAAATTGCTTTGGGCTTATTTTGACACCCACCACCCCCACGATACGTGTCTAAAAAAATTCTGCCCCCCCCCCCCCCCTGAGGTGACTGAAAATATTTATAAATCGCCTATATATTAGGCACTAGCCGATGTGCCCGACTTCGTCCGGGCTATTTAGGGATTTCTTTGTGACCGCCTCCGTCTGAGGAGAGTGTTCAACAGGTCCAGAAACATACCTATATGAGCGTATATGAGCAATGACACGGTCGCACTAAAATTGGACCCGCCCATTTTGTTCCTGGGATCAAAGTAGGGCTACATACCAAATTTGAGTCGTATCGGTCGAGGTCCAGAAACATCCCTATATGAGAAAGGTCAAGGACACGGTCGCACGTGAAATTGGACCCGCCCATAATGTTCCCGTGGTGAAACTAGGCCTACATACCAAATTCGAGTAGGATCGGTCGAACAGTTTTCGAGTCTATAACACACAGACAGAAGTTCCAAAATATATAATAGACTAGCAGGTTAGCCCGCCACTGGCGGCATTCGTTCCATGGCTTTGTTCGAAAAAGCAATTGCAACAGGTTCCGAGATCTGGTTTGAGACTTCGTATATATGTATGTATGTACTTCATAGAATCCAACACGCGTGTAAAGATTGAGCTCAAACTTCCTATGTAAGTGTCAAATCACACCGACACGACCGTGGTCGCGGTTTAGAGAAGCTCAGAGCACCCGTTCTCCAATCTCAAATCACCACAAAGGCACGGCGGGGGTTAAGGCATGAACGCTCTTTATCTATACCATATACGGAGTTGTTAACGACGAACGCTCTTTACTGCAATCGGCAGTTTGTTTACCGAGCACCGACGGTCATGCATTAGGTCAGTGCGTTTGTCGCATTCATTCGATAGCAGACCATTAATTCGATCAGTGCTTCGTACCATTGAGTATACCGGTATTCATCTTATCAGACGGCATTGTTATCATTCATTCGATAGCATTGCATTCATCTGACCATTGTTAGCAGACGGCATTGTTATCAGTTTGCTTGGTTTTGTTTGCCGACGCTCGATAGCATTCTTTTCCTACGGCCAGGTTTTGTTTACCGAGCGCCGTTGCATTGCATTCTGACCATACGAATCAGACTGCCTACATTTTTTTAGCATTCTGACCATACAAATCAGACTGCCTACATTATTGTGCATTTCTTGCTTTGTGTATTGTGAAAACAGACTGCCAAAATAATTATATTGTATTTTCGCATTCTGACCATTGTTATCAGAATGCAAACATTATTCTGCATTCATAATACTTTGAATCATTTTGTATTGTGACAATCAGACTGCCAAAATAATTATATTGCATAATTATCCACTCCCAATCATCAAATTCACCGCAAACGCCACTTCGGGGGGTTAAGGCATCAACGCTCTTTATCTATACCATATACGGAGTTGTTAATGACAAACGCTCTTTATTGCAATCGGCAGTTTGTTTACCGAGCACCTACGGTCATGCATTAGTTCAGTGCGTTTGTCGCATTCATTCGATGGCAGACCATTAATTCGATCAGTGCTTTACTGTCATTCATCTTATCAGACGGCATTGTTATCATTCATTCGATAGCATTGCATTCATCTGACCATTGTTAGCAGACTGCATTGTTATCAGTTTGCTTGGTTTTGTTTGCCGACGCTCGATAGCATTCTTTTCCTACGGCCAGGTTTTGTTTACCGAGCGCCGTTGCATTGCATTCTGACCATACGAATCAGACTGCCTACATTTTTTCGCATTCTGACCATACAAATCAGACTGCCTACATTCTTGCTTTGTGTATTGTGAAAACAGACTGTCAAAATAATTATATTGTATTTTTGCATTCTGACCATTGTTATCAGACATTTCCTCAACATTCATCCAGTTTGTGTCATTTTATGGCTTGAATAAGGTCGTTTTCGGCCTTTTTCGCTGGCAAAATGTATTAATCAGAAGCATATCTTCCCCTGTTCGGTGTGAATTTTTTTTCTGAATTGTATTTTTTATTTAAAAAATTTTTTAAGTTTAAATTATTTTAATTATTTTTTTTGTTTCTGGCGGAAAATCCCCCCTTCCTAGGAACGACAGACAACGCATTCTTTCCAATTCAATTTCCTGTGTAACTGGATTTGCATTTTTCTGCCTATACATTCACTCATCTAAGAGTTGCTTAATACATTAATTATCGTTGTTCATTGATTCGTTAATTAAACGGAGTGGTCAGAATACAGAACTGAAAAAAGTGAGGAGATAATGAGTTAATTCTGCCTATTTAATCAAGAGAAACGATAGTCTCATCATGGACAAATAACAATTCAAGTACAACATTTGGAAATTTTTCCCCACACCAATTCAATTTCCTGTGTAACTGGATTTGCATTTTTCTGTCTATACATTCACTCATCTAAGAGTTGCTTAATACATTAATTATCGTTGTTCATTGATTCGTTAATTGAACTGAGTTGTCAGAATACAGAACTCAAAACGTGAGGAGACACATGAGATAATCAATGAGTTAATTCTGCCTTTTTATCAAGAGAAACGATAGTCTCATCATGGACCAATAACAATTCAAGTACAACATTTGGGAATTTTTCCCCACACCATTTCAATTTCCTGAGTAACTGGATTTGCATTTTTCTGTCTATACATTCACTCATCTAAGAGTTTCTTAATACATTAATTATAGTTGTTCAGTGATTCGTTAATTAAACTGAGTTGTCAGAATACAGAAGTGAAAACGTGAGGAGACACATGAGATAATCAATAAGTTAATTCTGCCTTTTAAATCAAGAGAAATAATGGTCTCACCATGGACCTATAACAATTCAAGTACAACATTTGGGAATTTTTCCCCACACCAATTCAATTTCCTGAGTAACTGGGTTTGTATTTTTCTGTCTATACATTCATCTAATAGTTTCTTAATCCATTAATTATAGTTGTTGATTAATTCGTTAATTGAATTGAGTGGTCAGAATACAGAACTGAAAACGTGAGGCGACACATGAGATAAATAATCAAGTGAATGAACCAGATTGTGTGCAGAGTGATAATGTGGAATGTACAACGAATGAAAATGTTGGAAGAGATATCAATATAACCACTAAGCGCACCCACATCGAATGAAAGGGGAGGTCTCAAAAATCGAAGACAATGTTTTGGTTTTTCAATGAGTTAATTCTGCCGTTTTAATCAAGAGAAATTGGCAAGAAATTCGTAAGGAGTTAAACGATGTTGGATGCAGCAGCATTCTCAAGAAAAACAAACATTGCTGTTGTGTAGGATGAACAGTGTAGACCCTACCGAGAGCACAGTCTTTGAACACGCCCATTACTCCTTCGACGGGTTCACCATTTCGCTTTTGAAGATTTACCTCAGTGCTTCTGGGTAGACAACGTTCCTAGTTTTCCCTTCTGGTGCATAAACGAACAGACTGGAGGGGGAGCCGACCCGTGAGCATGCAACGTATAGCTGTCCATGTGAGAAACAGGGACTCTGAAGTTGGAGGCCAACAACTTTAAGTGTCTGTCCTTGTGATTTGTTGATTGACATTGCAAAGCTCAATTGAACTGGGAACTGAAGCCGGCGGAACTGTATTGGCGACTCAGTGGGAATCAATGGAATCCTAGGGAGAAAAACATGCTCCCCTTTCGCACATCCAGTGAGAATAGTTGCCTCAATGATATGAGGTGATATTTTCTTGATAGAAAGTCGTGTACCATTACACAACTTAGGTGGTTCAAGATTTCGGAGCAACATGATTGGTGCACCTACCTTCAACTGCAACTGATGAGGTGGCATGTCTGGGGGTTTGAGTGAATTGAGAAACTCGGTCGGGTAATTTACAATTTCTGATTGGTCTGGAATGGTATCAATGGAGTGCATAGAATGAAGCTGTCCAGGGACTTGTTCCAACAACTTCAAGTTAACCTCGTCAACAATATCATTTGTAGGAGCTAGGATGGCTCTCTCACAGAGCCATGTGTGATCCGAGAGCTTGCTAGGAAGATCTCTGAAAACATTCACAATAAGCTCATCAAGAGAGGAAACAATCGAGCTCAAAGCAGATAGATATATTCGTCCTTCGGCATCAGAATTGCACTTGCCATCGCCAATTCTGAGTAACTGGTCGGAAAAATATGCAGCCACGTCATTACCAAACAGATGCGCCCTCATGTTAATTGTCAGCTTGAGTATTCGAACACTCTTCCAAAGGTAAGATGATTTGATGCAAGCTTTTAATTCATCAGCCTTTGTGCCTTTTGGTACAATAGGCAGAGTTTGTCGGCAGTCTCCAGAAAATAGTAAGGTTATGCCACCCATAATATTGTTACAGCCCCTTATATCTTGCAGTGTTCGATCCAGTGCCTCGAATGCCCTCTTATGTGACATAGTACACTCATCCCAGACAATCAACACAGCCTCTCTCAACAGGTGAGCAAGACCAGTACCCTTGCTTATATTACATGTTGGAGTATCGCTCGCATTCAAATTGAGTGGCAGTTTGAATGTTGAATGTGCAGTTCTACCTCCAGGAAGAAGTGTTGCAGCTATGCCAGAGGATGCAACTGCAACAGCGATTTTCCTTTCTTCCCTGACTGTCGCCAATATAAGGTTGGTTACAAACGTTTTCCCAGTGCCCCCGGGAGCGTCGAGAAAATAAATACCACCAAGGTGATTGGCAACACTCTGCAGGTTTTCTCTGAAATGGAGCCACAATTCAAGAGGATTGGCAATACCACATATGTGCAAGAGAGTCGCAAACAAACTACGCAAACTCCTAGGAGACTTTGATATGGATGCCTCTGTCATCGTTGCCTCCCATTGATGGTCGTCTTCCAATAGTCCCCTTTTGAAGCACGCTTCTCTGTAGCTAAGACATAATTGGCCGTCGACAGTTCGCAAGGAGTTAAAAGATGTTGGACCTTCCACTTCATGCAGCAGTATTCTCAAGAAAAAACATTCCTGTTGTGTGGGATGAACAGTGTAGACCCTACCGAGAGCATAGTCTTTGAACACGCCCATGACTCCTTCGACGGGTTCACCACGCTTGCGGCGGACCCATCGATTATTGACAAAGGTGAAATAAGATGGGAGGTCACAGTACAAAATTGTGTTGGCAAAATCATCTTCTTGGCAAAGTTTGAAAAAGGCAGTGAGTGTCGTCTCTTTTGGTGCCGATACAACTTGTGCCGCTGTTTGTTCGGTGAAGTACACTCTCTGTCCATTTTCTAAATGCACAGCAAGTCGAAAAACGGCTGGGTGTCTATCGTGGATGGGGAAGTCAAAAATGCGCCAAAACGCTTCATTGGTACTGATGTACCTACCCATTTGAAACTGACTCAACTCGTCCTTTGTTCTCATGTCTCGTAGGGCGAACATAGCCGCATCTGATCCCTTATTGATGTATTTGCATACATACTTTATAGCTTTTACAGAGTTGCAAAACTCAACGTTTATGTGTGCGTTGAAGATTTTTGATAACATGGGACAATATGGAACAACCCACCTATTGTCTGCAACAAAATCCTGTCCATTTTTAAGTTATATATTGGCGACATTTCCACCATCATCTGGCGATCTCCTCCTGTAAAGTGGATAGCCATCATGGCCAGTTTGCGTTTCTAAGAGGAACGCCCGAGGGTACCGCTTCGTACATTTTCGATCTTTCATGCAGGGCGAATTGAAATTGAATGGACCACATGGACCGTGTATCATCTGAGCCTTCACAGTCTCGAACAATTCTGGATCATCATCAGGATCAGGAAATTCGGCAGAAATGAAGCTGTCGATCTGCTCAGGGCGTATTTTCTGTTTGAGCCAAGTTAAAATGTGTGCATGTGGTAGTCCTCTCTTTTACCATTCAACCGTATACATATCGCACACAGGTTGGCCGAAAATGTGCGATTTCTTCAAAAGGTTCATGAGCTTCGTCAATTTCAGACGGAACACTCTAGATGTCAAGTCATGCCTGTCTTTAGAAACCTGGCCCTCGAACAATTCAACATTCAACTCCTGCCATGCAAGGTTGCACGTGAATGTGATGAAAAGGCCGGACGACCGAAGTGCCTGACAATTGTCATAGCATCCTGCGTCTTCTCCTGCATATATCGCGGGCTACCTGTGAATGTCGACGGGAGGATTACCAGTTGGCCGACTCCGGCTCTTTCCTGATCATTATTTATGCTATCACAGAGGTGTATATATGAATCTGCACGGAGTTTCTGTTGGTTGTTCCGAATATAGAGGAGTCTTTCACCCTCCACTTTGGCGTACATATCCACAGCAAACTGACTGAACAGGTTCCGGCTTCTCTGCAATTGGTTGAAGGACCCATCACGAACCATGAAATGATAGGAATAAAAGTCCTTGCATGACACATTCTTGTTGCCGATTGAGTGTGGTATAGCGAACTTATATCCGTCTTCACCGAAGACACATAGGAGGGGATATTGGAGAGGGTCGTACGATCTATGTGTCTCGCAAATGCAAAGTATAGTGTCGTCACGACGCTTTAAAACAATATCACGCCTACCATGCTCTGCGCCTGCTAAAACGACCGCTATCTCATTGGACGCAGGTTCATTAAATCGACCACTGTGTTGATTGATTGGTCTTCTGTCCGCGTCTATGACCACCTGCAAATTTGGTGTGTTGTGGGTTTCTAGAGCATATTTAAAACTGGACACATAAGAGTTGTGTTGATGGATCATTTGCTGGAGAGTGTATATAACTTCAGGTCTGGTGCCATCAGACAAAGCGGAACGGAGTTCTACCTCTCTATTAAAATCACCAACAAAGTATATCTGCATGTATTGAGGTTGTGCATCATCATTGGGTTGTAGAGGGCCGATGCGATGGTAAACCTGACCTTGAACTTTGAACGTTGGCATATACACACCTTCAGTTATGATATTTGCCCCAAAAGATGTCATTTGGAATGCGGCATTATATTTCTGGATGTTCTTGAGAAAATGTTTAGATTCTGGGGTTGAACCACGAAGCAGGTCTTGAAGAGGTTCAGGTGGGTCAGCATGTTGTTGAAGCATAACTTTGGCATTCAAGCAGCACATCCCTGGTGGTTCACCTTGCCATTTAAAAGCGCGACAATGTTGACACAATTCGGTCATTCGGGCAATCTGCAAAATTCTGTGCGACTTGTAGTCGATGTGAGGGTCATAAACGAAAGCAGAGTTTTGCCACTCCCCGATCGCGTGTGCATGTCGCCGGCGACGATCAGCCTCATGATGCCGCTGCTCATCGGTTTCAACGGCTCGAGCATGAACAGCCCTCTCCCGGAGATCTAATAGGCGCTGTTCACGCTGCTGCCCAGTTTCCACTTCTCGAGCCTGAACAGCTGTCTCCCGGAGATCTAATAGGCGCTGTTCACGCTGCTGCCCAGTTTCCACTTCTCGAGCCTGAACAGCCCTCTCACGGAGATCTGATAGGCGTTGTTCACGCTGCTGTCCAGTTTCAGTAGCCTTTTCTATTTTCTTACGTTTGGCACCTGAACTTGTCCGGCCAATGATTGGTCTCTTCTTGGGCGGCATGCCAAAATGCAGGACTCAACAATGGGAGTCTGATTGTCACAATACAAAATGATTGAAAGTATTATGAATGCACAATAATGTTTGCTGTGTGATAACAATGGTCAGAATGCAGAAAATACAATATAATAAATTTGGCAGTCTGTTTTTACAATACACAAAGCAAGAATGAACAATGATCGAAGGCAGTCTGACTTTTAATAATGTAGGCAGCAGTCTGATTCGTATTGGTCACAATACAAAATGATTGAAAGTATTATGAATGCACAATCATGTTTGCAGTCTGATAACAATGGTCAGAATGCAGAATTATCGAGTCCCTTGCGCTAATAGTGGCCCTCAGAAGGGCCGTTCAAATTATATGAACTTCGAGGGAACCGAGATAATACTAACAACTTCTGAAAAGATCGAAAATTTATGAAGATAAATTTGCGTGGTACATTGCCCGACATCACTTACAATGATGGGCATTTAAAGTGAAGTTTCGATTCTCTCATGGTAGAATCTCGTCAGGGGCGACCAATCTCGTCAGGGGCGACCAGCAAAAATTCCCAAATGTTGTACTTGAATTGTTATTTGTCCATGATGAGACTATCGTTTCTCTTGATTAAATAGGCAGAATTAACTCATTATCTCCTCACTTTTTTCAGTTCTGTATTCTGACCACTCCGTTTAATTAACGAATCAATGAACAACGATAATTAATGTATTAAGAAACTCTTAGATGAGTGAATGTATAGACAGAAAAATGCAAATCCAGTTACACAGGAAATTGAAATGGTGTGGGGAAAAATTCCCAATTGTTGTACATAAACTCCGTGCCGATTCATATATACACCTCTGTGATAGCATAACTAATGATCAGGAAAGAGCCGGAGTCGGCCAACTGGTAATTCCCCCGTCGACATCCACAGGTAGCCCGCGATATATGCAGGAAAAGACGCAGGATGCTGTGACATTTGTCAGGCACTTCGGTCGTCCGGACCTTTTCATCACATTTCACGTGCAGGAGTTGACAGTTGAATTGTTCGAGAGCCAGGTTTCTAAAGACAGGCATGATTTGAAAGTAAGAGTGTTCCGTCTTAATTGTTGTTGGTCCATGGTGAGAACATCTCTCTTGATTAAAGAGGCAGAATTACCTCATTATCGCCTCACGTTTTCAGTTCAGTATTCTGACCACTCAGTTCAATTAACGAATCAATGAACAACTATAATTAATGTATTAAGAAACTCTTAGACAAGTGAATGTATAGACAGAAAAATGCAAATCCAGTTACACAGGAAATTGAATTGGTGTGGGGAAAAATCCCCAAATGTTGTACTTGAATTGTTATTGGTCCATGATGAGACTATCGTTTCTCTTGATAAAAAGGCAGAATTAACTCATTGATTATCTCATGTGTCTCCTCACGTTTTCAGTTCTGTATTCTGACCATTCAGTTCAATTAACGAATCAATCAACAACTATAATTAATGTATTAAGAAACTCTTAGATGAGTGAATGTATAGACAGAAAAATGCAAATCCAGTTACTCAGGAAATTGAAATGGTGTGGGGAAAAATTCCCAAATGTTGTACTTGAATTGTTATTGGTCCATGGTGAGACCATTATTTCTCTTGATTAAAAGGGCAGAATTAACTCATTGATTATCTCATGTGTCTCCTCACATTTTCAGTTCTGTATTCTGACCATTCAGTTCAATTAACGAATCAATCAACAACTATAATTAATGTATTAAGAAACTCTTAGATGAGTGAATGTATAGACAGAAAAATGCAAATCCAGTTACACAGGAAATTGAATTGGTGTGGGGAAAAATTCCCAAATGTTGTACTTGAATTGTTATTTGTCCATGATGAGACTATCGTTTCTCTTGATTAAATAGGCAGAATTAACTCATTATCTCCTCACTTTTTTCAGTTCTGTATTCTGACCACTCCGTTTAATTAACGAATCAATGAACAACGATAATTAATGTATTAAGCAACTCTTAGATGAGTGAATGTATAGACAGAAAAATGCAAATCCAGTTACACAGGAAATTGAATTGGAAAGAATGCGTTGTCTGTCGTTCCTAGGAAGGGGGGATTTTCCGCCAGAAACAAAAAAATTAATTAAAATAATTTAAAATTAAAATAAATTTAAAATAAAAAATACAATTCAGAAAAAAATATATTAAATTGAAAAAACATTAAATTCATATTAAAAAATAAAAAACAAAAATAAATAAAAACAAAATAATTAAAAAAATGTCATGTTTCTGACGAAATGCAGCACAAGTGTCTCGGAACCTGTTGCAATTGCTTTTTCGAACAAAGCCATGGAACGAATGCCGCCAGTGGCGGGCTAAAATTTGTACCCGGTAGCTCCACCAGTTTCCGAGATCTGGTCTGCGCATGAAAATTTGTACCCGGCGCAAGATACATTCACATGCCAAATTTCAAGTCGATAGCTCCACCCGTTTCCGAGATCTCGTCTGCACATGCGCTGCACGGGCGTCGCACGGGCTCGGCGACCCGATAAAATTTGTACCCGGCGCAAGATACATTCACATAGCAAATTTCAAGTCGATAGCTCCACCCGTTTCCGAGATCTCGTCTGCGCGTGCGCTGCACGGGCGTCGCACGGGCTCGGCGACCCGATAAAATTTGTACCCGGCGCAAGATACATTCACATAGCAAATTTCAAGTCGATAGCTCCACCCGTTTCCGAGATCTCGTCTGCGCATGCGCTGCACGGGCGTCGCACGGGCTCGCCAATACGACAACGACCACCGCCTGGTCAAACCACACACACGTACCAAGTTTCGTCCAGATCGGTCGAGAATCGTAGATTTGTATGAAGTACAACACGCACACAAACATAAATATATAAGAGAGATATGTAAATTAGATAGATTGTATCAAAATATATAGGAGATATATGTAAATGATCTACACACCATTACTGGTGTTTGTCAAAGTTTAGTGGGGTATATCAATACTCATTCACGATCATATCATTGAGGTCCGGAGGGTGTGGGCTATCTCTCGAATACAAGGAGTTCTCAAAATATATAGTACTAGCAGGGTAGCCCGCCACCGGCGGCTTGTCCGAAACATGACATTTTTTGTTTTTCAATGAGTTAATTGTGACATTTGTTTATATTTTTTTTAATTTTTAGCTCCACGCGTTTCAATAAGAAAAAATTGTACCCGGTAGCTCCACCCGTTTCCGAGATCTGGTCTGCGCATGCGCGAAGCTGACGTCGCACGGGCTCGGCGACCCGATCAAATTTGTACCCGGCCCAAGATACATTCACATAGCAAATTTCAAGTCGATAGCTCCACCCGTTTCCGAGATCTCGTCTGCGCATGCGCTGCACGGGCGTCGCATGGGCTCGGCGACCCGATAAAATTTGTACCCGGTGCAAGATACATTCACATAGCAAATTTCAGGTCGATAGCTCCACCCGTTTCCGAGATCTGCCTTTCTGCATAATATTTCGAGCGATAACATTGCATTGAAATGTCAGACTCCCATCGTGAACCTCAACACGAAGTAAACACGTGTTTCGAGCGATAACATTGCATTGAAATGACTCCCATCGTGAACCTCAAGACGACGTAAAACACGTGTTGCGTTCTAGGAAATGCCCTCAATGCAGATGCTAATAACGTTGACTTCGTATATATATATATAATGACGTTATTAACCCCGGCCGTGCCGTTTGAGCTGATTTTTATGACTGGGAGTGGAGTACGGGTGCTCGGAGCTTCTGGAAAACGCGTGGACGACATCGTACGTGGTATTTTAACTTTAGATAGGAAGTTTGAGCTCAATCTGTCCAGCCGTTCCCGTCCTAATGTACTATTTCGAGCGATAACAATTGTCAGACTCCCATCGTGAACCTCAACACGAAGTAAACACGTGTTTCGAGCGATAACATTGCATTGAAGTCAGACTCCCATCGTGGACCCCCAAGACGACGTAAACACGTGTTTGTTCCGGTATAACTTTGGAGACTCTGACTTCATATATATATATAATGACGTTATTAACCCCGGCCGTGCCGTTTGAGCTGATTTCGATGACTGGGAGTGGATAAAGGGTGCTCAGAGCTTCTCGAAAACACGATTACGGCGGTGTCGGTGGGATTTTACACTTACATACGAAATTTGATCTCAATCTGTACACGCGTTTTGGATTCTATGAAGTACACACACACACACATATATACGAAGTCTCAAAATATATAGTATAGATAGAAGACTATAGCTGATGTGCCGCTATTTAGGGATTTCTTTGTGATCGCCTCCGTCTGTATTAGGAGAAAGAAAACAAATTATTGTTCGGTCGAGGTCCAGAAACATGCCTATATGAGCGTATATGAGCGAGGTCAAGGTCGCACGTGAAATTGGACCCGCCCATATTGTTCCCGGGATCAAAGTGGGACTACATACCAAATTTTAGTCGGATCGGTCGAGCAGTTTTCGAGTCTATAACACACATCCATACAGACAGACAGATTGAAGTTCCAAAATATATAATAAACTAGAAGGTGACCCGACTTCGTCCGGGCTTGGACCTTGAATTGACCATTTTGAAGGTCACGGTCAGGTGGGGTAACGATTTGACCCGACCAAAACACAAAAGTACCCGTCGAAATCCATCCGGTTTTACCCGATTTGACCTTGAATTAATCATTTTGAAGGTCAGGTCGGGGTCACGATTTGACCCGTCCAAAACACTCAGTGGACAAAAGTAACCCTATGTATAAAATTTCGTCGAAATCCCATCAAAATTGGCGATTTGACCTTGAATTGACCCGATTTCAAGGTCACGTCGCGCGGGCAAATGAATATGCCTATGAGACTCCCCATACGAAAGTACCCCCACATACCAAGTTTCCTCGAAATCCCGTGATATTCGGCGTTTGACCTTGAAATGACCCGATTTCAAGGTCAAACATTCACATCGCACTGGCAAATTAATAGGCCCATGCCACCCCCGGCCGAAAATACCCCCACATACCAAGTTTCATCGAAATCGGCTCGGCCGTTTTCGAGTTCATCGCGAACACACACACACACCACACACAGGCACACACACACACACAGACATCTTCCAAAAAATTTATAATAGACTAGCCGATGAGCCCGACGTTGTCCGGGCTATTCAAAAACCAAATTTCAAGTCGATAGCTCTACCCGTTTCCGAGATCTGGTCTGCGCATGCGCGAAGCTGGCGTCGCACGGGCTCGGCGACCCGATAAAATTCGTATCCGGGGCAAGATACATTCACATACCAAATTTCAAGTCGATAGCTCCACCCGTTTCCGAGATCTCGTCTGCGCATGCGCTGCACGGGCATCGCACGGGCTCGCCAATACGATAAGGACGACCGCCTGGTCAAACTACACACACGTACCAAGTTTCGTCCCGATCGGTCGAGAATCGTAGATTTGTATAAATGACATACATACAGACATACAGATAGACAGAGGTCTTCAAAATATATAAGAGACTAGCCGATGAGCCCGACGTTGTCCGGGCTATTCAAAAACCAAATTTCAAGTCGATAGCTCAACCCGTTTCCGAGATCTGGTCTGCGCATGCGCGAAGCTGGCGTCGCACGGGCTCGGCGAACCGATAAAATTCGTATCCGGGGCAAGATACATTTACATACCAAATTTCAAGTCGATAGCTCCACCCGTTTCCGAGATCTCGTCTGCCCATGCGCGAAGCTGGCATCGCACGGGCTCGGGGACCCGATAAAATTCGTATCCGGGGCAAGATACATTCACATAGCAAATTTCAAGTCGATAGCTCCACCCGTTTCCGAGATCTCGTCTGCGCATGCGCTGCACGGGCGTCGCACGGGCTCGCCAATACGACAACGACGACCACCTGGTCAAACTACACACACGTACCAAGTTTCGTCCAGATCGGTCGAGGTGTTGGTATCTGATGCAAAAGACGAAATTGTGAGTGTTGGTTTGTAACCGGGATTTCTGAGAAGCATTATGCCTATATCCACACTAACTACCCCCCTAAGCCCTGACCTAAGTGTCATTTCGGCCAATTTGGCCGGTTACTTCATGTGAGTTTTTCATCTGACGTGTGTGTCGGAATAATGATATGGAGGATTTATGTAAATGTTAGCCCAAACAACATTTCCAAGTAACGATGGTTTTGTTGTTTATTTTGAGGAATAATACCGCGTCAGATGAATTCAGCCCAAATATGTTAACAGTTGTCGTGTAAAACATTCGGCAGTAAGTTAGCGTTATTTAGTATTTGTGGATGTCCTTTAACATGGGGAAAATAGACTACTGCGCTTGAACGAGCATGTGAATTGTCGTTTTTAATGTATAGCAACTTTATAATCAATAACAGAGGCATTCTCTGTCAAATAAGGTCGCTCTATTTACGATACCAATTGGGGAACTTTGTAAATTAAATTACGCGTAAACTTAACCTGCTGCAAATAGAAAAGGTGTCGGAATCGGCGTACTCGCCCCAGGGCTAACTCGCTCCAATGGCGCGTGCCAACTCGGAATAAAAGGCCAACTCGGAATAAAAGATGCATACGGGGTGTTATATGGCGTTTGGTCCGTTGTTTCTCAATGAATATTATTGAAATTTGGTGTATATGTCCGGGCTGGGACATGGAATACAACAACGTTTGAATTGTTTTTAAATTTACAAATTTGTTGATTTTGTTGATTTTGTTTTCGTTCTGAAACACACTATACAGTGTATATAATATAATAACGAACACGAGACATACATAATTTATAAACTGTTAACAAAAGATATCAAATTCAATATATGACAAAGATGACTCAGTGGAGTTTATAAAGTGAACATAAAAACATTGAGGTAAGAATATTTTTAAGGAATGCAACTTTATTTAATGATAATAAACACATAAATTAAAATAAAAACATGAGACATACATGATTTATAAACTGTTAACAAAAGATATCAAACTCAATACATGACAAAGATGACTCAGTGAAGTTTATAAAGTGAACATAAAAATATTAAGGTAAAAATCTTTTTAAGCATTACTAAACCGTTTAGCACAGTCCACTTCACTCATCCGATCATCACTAAACTTCATATTTATCTTGATATTCATCTATCAGATGAGAGCTATCAAATATTTTTTTAATTTTATAGGAAAAAATGGTCGCCAGCGGCCATATTGCATTTACGTTATATGTTATCGCGTCATGTCGATATCTAGTATTACTTAGAAATTTCACCTTTCCAGATTCATAATTGCTCCATTGACTGTAACAGATGGAATTATTCCCCTCTTCGGATAGAGTGTCACTGAAACTTTATTTTGTCAGACTGTCTGTATAGTCACTGATTATATATGGCAATAATCTGTAATAAGATGTAGCACTATTTTATTTTATATTTACATGCAGTGCTGTTTTTATACAACAATTCTAATCCCCCCCCCTAGATCATCATGTGATCGACCATACATCGCGCGAGGACCTGGTTGAATTAAAGGTTTTTTTTGGAAAACTTCTGTCCTCAAGCTAGATTATACTTATGACATTTAATGGCATGTACTAACGTGGAGGGTTAGATATGCTTGAGACACCACCACTCTTCAATTCACACCAAGTTATCAGCTGACATATTCGGATATTAGAACCGATAGCCATGATATTTGGTTTATTTTGTGTATACTAGTAATATTGTTATTTTCAGTACCTTTATATACCAATACTGTGTATAACAATGCATATAAATTAATCCATGTATACATGTATATTGATTCAACGGATTCAGTGGTTTTGTCCATCAGTCTATCAAATTTGCGGGGAAAACATGGCCACAACCAGTACACCCTGTTAAATTTCGAATTTGAATCAATTGGCGCACCCTGCAGCCAGCTTTTATTGGAGAACTTTTTCTCATGTGGATAGTTTGGGTCACCGCTAGATGTGAGCCATGTTTTGTTCTCAAGCTGTCCTTGTGAAGACATCACTGCCAGCGGTGATCTTGAATTTTACTATTTTTATGGCTAAATAATTTGGTTGATCCTACAGACGACACCCCTTGTCCGATCGTCACCAGATTCCACAATGATCTTCTGGATAACCAGGGTGAGAGTAATCTAATTTTCCCGAATTTCGTTAAAAAACATTACCACAGGCAGCAATTTGGTATCTTACTGTTTGATCCTCTTTTGCGTGACTGAATTGTTTAGCAACTGTACAGTCATATCCCTCATCTGATAGTCACCACACTTTATATTGATCTTCGGGCTGACAACTAGATGGGAGCTATCGAATGCTTTGAATTTTTTTGGAAAACATTGTCGCCAGCAGTCATCTTCTATTTTGGTTTTTATATACATGTATATCTCTTCATTCGGATAGCCAGTATTACGTAGGTACTTCAACTTTCCGCATTCCTGTCATCATTTGAAATATAAAAATTTACCTGATACCATGCACCCTTCAAAATTTGTTTCGTCGTATCTATTTTAATGACCCGTATGGTAATATTGATACAGATATATTTGTCAAACATTTCTTTGTACAATATACAGGTATTTAGTTTGTAACTAAATCTAGAAATATATAATAGTAGCTGGTGGACCCTACTTCGTCCGGGATGTTCCCCTCTGATTTTCGGAGAATTGCGCGATTTAACCTTGAATTGACCATTGTAAAGGTGAACGTCATGTCGGGTCACGATTTGATCCGTCCAAAACACTCCCCGGACAAAAGTCACGACAAAAGTACCCGTCGAAATCCGCCCGGCTTTACCCTATTTGACCTTGATTTGACAATTTTGAATGTCAAGATCAGGTCAGGGTCATAATTTGACCCACCCGAAACACTCCTGGGACAAAAGTAACAGTAGGTATTATATTTCGTTGAAATACTTCCGTTTTACCAGATTTGACCTTGAATTGATCTTTTTGAATGTCAAAGTCAGGTCGGGATCAAGATTTGACCCGTCCAAATAGTCCAGAAACATGCCTACATCAGCACGTTCGAGAACATGGTCCCACGTGAAATTGGACCCGTCCATATTGCTCCTAGTCCTACACACAAATTTTTAGTCGGATCGGTCAAGGTCCAGAAACATGCCTATGAGCGAGGTCAAGTTGACACGTTAAATACCAAATCCGAGTCGGATCAGTCGAGCAGTGTTAGAGTCTATAACACATACACACATGCATTCATGCATACACACATACATACAGACAGGTGTTCCAAAATGTATAATCGATAGCTACAACAATTCTATGGTAGATAGTTCACGGCCGACCTGATGCATGCATCTTAGTTTTCTTGTACATACTATAACAATGATGTTGTAAGAGTACTATGGCATCCAATAAATCTCCCCGCATAGGAAACCCCTCAAAAGTATTGTTCCCGTATATCTCTCTGCAGATGCTAATAACGTTGAATGGTAAACAGACGCTCTTTATAGCGATGCGTCAAAAACAAACGCTCATTAAATTATGACTTGATTAACCACCGCGGTGCCGATTGCGGTGATTTGGGAAGGGAGAAATGGTGCTCTGAGCTTCTCCAAAACGCGACAACTACGGTGTTCGTGGGTTTTACCCTTAGATGGGAAGTTTGAACTCAATCGAGTCAGCCGTTTTCGATTCTATGAAGTACACACACACATACGGAAGTCTCAAAATATATAGTATAGATAGATAGACTACCAGATTAGCCCGTCACTGGCGGGATTTGACTATATGCGCGTATATGAGCAAGGACACGGGCGCATGCGAAATTGGACCCGATTTGACCTTGAATTGACAATTTTGAAGGTCAAGGTCAGGTCGGAGTCACGATTTGACCCGTGCAATACACTCCCCGGCAAAAGCACCCCTAGGTATCAAATTTCGTCGAAATCCGCCAGTTTTCCCGATTTGACCTTGAATTGACCATTTTGAAGGTCAAGGTCAGGTCGGGGTCACGATTTGACCCTTCCAAGACACTTCCCGGACAAAAGTACCATTAGGTAGCAAGTTTGGGCTCAATCGGTCGAGCCGTTTTCGAGTCTATAAATCCGCCAGTTTTACACCATTTGACCTTGAATTGATCATTTTCAAGGTCAATGTCAGATCGGGCTCACAATTTAACCAGTCCATGACACTTCCCGTGGGTAGCAAGTTTGAGCTCAATCGGTTCGAGTCTATAAAGGACACACACATATATTGTGGGTACCCGTTTCAAGGTGAAGATCACCTTGGGCGGAAAAACTGACCCGATGAAAATGTCCCCGTTCATAGGAAGCCCTAAGTACGTAAGAATCACACAGAAGCGAGTTCCAGATAGCGTAAACAAAACCGTATGCGAAAGCCGAAGGGAATAAAGAGCGTTAACCGGTTAACGAACCCAAATATGGAATATCTTTATCAACGACACTGCGGATACGAACGCTCTTTAACTATTAACGCGATTTAACCCGCACTGCCATTTTTGTGACTGAGAGTGGAGAACGGGTGCTCTGAGCTTCTCCAAAACGCCGCGACGACCATTCCCTGGGTTTTTACCCTTAGATGGGAAGTTTGAGCCCAATCGGTGACAATTTTTAATTTTTTTAATTAATTTATTTTGTAATTAATTTTTTAATTGAATTTTTTGTTTTTCAATGAGTTAATTGTGCCTTTTTAATTTTAAGATTTGACCTTGAATTGATCATTTTCAAGGTCAATGTCAGGTCGGGGTCACAACTTAACCCGTCCTACTGACACTTCCCGTAGGTAGCAAGTTTGAGCTCAATCGGTTGGTTTGGTTTAAACATATTTATTACCGATAAATATATAACAATACAGATTGACATTGGGATTGTAGGACAAGTGCGACCCACTTATACATAACCCCCTCTCCCAATTGCCGTTATAACACTGATATATAATAATTTGGGTTGTCAACACAATATGTATAACATATTTACAAGTGTATACATATATCATTGTATATTATTTGAAGTATAGTTTGTATAGTCTCACCACCCCACCAATTTTAAATAATATCAATAATGATTATCAAGTAGCTGTTTTAAATGTGATACATGTACCTCATTGTGCATTGTTAACATTTTACAATTTGCATTCAAATGATGCGAGCGTCTTAATAGAACTTTGTCGGATTTTCCTCTTGCGTTGTATCTCGTAAGTAATTTTGCACAGCTTTAAAGATATGTTCATTTTCTAATTGTTTTAAGTTCGGGTCCCCAAATATTAATGTTTTAACTGAATGTATATTAAAGCGCAGAAGATTATTACGAAGTGTAATTCTTTCTTCAAAGTGTAGGTGGCATTCAAAAAAATAGTGGAAAGCATTTTCTACAGAATGTCCACACCTACATGTAGCAGAAATTGCTATATAATTTTGAAGTTTATCAGCTTGTAGATTACTACATTCACACCTCAGTTTACAATGAAGGATGTTTAATAGCCGTTTACCATATTAAAAATATGTTGGTGGTTTTAATGGCTTAGTTGCTAGTGCTTTCTTGAACCTATCGAGTGGAATGTTTCTTTCTTTTTTTTCATCCAATTTGTTCCAATCCATGACGCATGTGGGGAAGAAAGTTTTATCTGTTCTTTTGCTATTTGAAATGGGACGATTTAAATTTGATGCATTTCTCAGTTCGTAATCACATTTATCCTTAACCTTTGACGGAAGAAGCTGAGTTAGGTAGGCGGGGGATTTGCCGTTTGCAATATTGTAAAATATACTCATTCGTTTAACATACCGCCTACTTTCCAGCTTCTCCTATCCGAGTTCAAAGAGCAACCTATCATGAGGGACCGATTTTGTACAAGCTGTAACTATACGCGCAGCTTCGATCTGTATATAGTCTAGTCATTTTAATAGATAGTCAGGTGCTCCAAACCACACACAACTAGCATACTCCATTAATGGACGGACGTGAGATAAATATAATATTTCGAGAGTCTGACGGTTGAGAAGATATTTCAGTTTTCTCATTTGGGAAAGTCTTGCATAGGCTTTAGTACATATATTTTCAATATAAATATTCCATGATAATTCTTCTGAGATGTCGATACCCAGGTGTGTGTGACTGTGCGTATAATCAAGGTTAGCTCCATTGAAAACTATATCTGGTTTTATAATATTTTCTATACTTGTAAACAGCAGTACTTTCGTTTTGGCACTATTGAATTTGACTATCCACTTTTCAGCCCATTCATTGATTTTCCGGAAGTCATTATTTATCGACGATTCTAATGTTTGTAGATCAGAGTTTGCATTCATGAGACATGTATCGTCGGCAAATAGTCTTAGCTCGGGACTCTAAATTGTCCGCAATGTCATTATATATATGAGAAACATAAGAGGCCCGATTACGGATCCTTGAGGGACTCCTGTTGTTATAAGTGCGTATTTGGAAAAACTGGAATTGATTTGTACGCGTTGTTTGCGATTTTCAAGGTAGTTCACAGACCATTTAAGAATATCTCTTTTAATACCATATTTATCGAGCTTATGTATAAGACCACGATGCCACACTTTGTCGAAAGCTTTGGAAATATCACAGAATACTGCACATGTCGTATCACCTTTATCAAGCCCTTCTACTATATTGTGAATAATTTCTATCAGTTGTAGTTCTGTTCCATGACCGGGAATAAAACCAGACTGGTGCGAATATAGGATATTTCTGGATTTCAAATGTGTAAATTTTCTTGTGAACGATTCTTTCGAGAACTTTTCCAACACAACTGATAAGTGAAATAGGTCTGTAATTATTTGGATCTTGTGATTTTACTTTTTTGAACAATGGTATGACATCAGCACGTTTCCATGTGTCCGGAAAACAACAGCTCTTAAGCGATTTATTAAAAAATATTTTGAGTGGTTTGCATACTGAGCTGTGATTTTCCTTTAACATTTTGTTACTGATACCATCCGGACCATTGGCTCTATTTGTGGATAACGATTTGAGAATAGTTGAAATTTCATCTTCGGATGTTTCTATCGAGCTTATATTTGATGCTGTTCTATTTGCGAAATTGGGGATGTCAGATTCCGAACTGTCTATGGTGCTATTTATTATAAACATTTTGTTCAACAGTTCAGCCTTTTCTTCATCAGAATCATAAAAATGAGTTGTCAAACTCTAAAGTTGGGATTTTACTCTTGTTAGAAAAATTGTTAAGCAGCTGTTTCACGACATGCCAGAATTGCTTTGGACCTGTGTTGAGTTTCAAATTGTCATCAAGATTTAACATATATTTCTCTTTTGCAAATTTTTTCATGTTGTTTATCTTATTTCGAATTTGTTTAGACCCAGTGCATTTGTGTATTTGATTTTAAAGCTTTCTTTCTCAAGCGATCTCTTTTTCTTATATTTAATCTAATAGAGCTATCAAACCATGCATGCTTATCATTTGTCCTAATTGTAATTGTTTGAAATGGTATATGCTTTTTTGCAATATTAAGGAACATGTCTGTGAAAATGGGTACCATTGTATTTACATTTATGTGTGTGCCTCTTTCAGATAAAACATGTGTCCAATTTATTGCACGGATCTCTGCATTCATATTTAGGTAATCACCTTTGGTATAATTCCATATCTGCCGAATGCATGCCTCTGATATACGATTTGGTGTAAGTAGTTCTATGGTGGTCGCATAATGGTCTGAGTGGCCCAGATCAATAGTGGATGCGTTAACGAATGATAAAGTATCACTTATCAAAATTGGGTCGATCAAGGTCGAGGAGCTTCCAGTCACACGAGTTGGGTTGGTGATAGCGTTCGTTAGAGTCAATCTACTTTTTATATCGTGCAATGGTCCAGGGCCCTGTTTCATGAAGGCAACTTATGACATAGTTGGGACTTAAGGTGGACATAAGTTCAAACTTCAGTCATAAGTGCATTTCACGAACAAAGTCTTAACCTAAGATGATCTTAACTTTGGTCTTAACTTTAAGACTGGTGTGAGGTGTCATAAGATAATCTTAAAGTTAAGACATACGTTGTGATCCGCAGATGGTCCGAAATGTGGATGGGATCTAGTTCATGTATATATTATTATAAACACATTTAACTGAATAACACCTTGCTAGCACGGAGGGGTGTTTCAGAAATGGTAGTAATTAATAACCAACTGGTAAGCTATAGCAGTGACGTGACCAGTGGTTGCAAGATTGGCGGGGTGTCCGCTACTAACTCTAAACCGCCAAGACCAGACTATATATACACGTCTAATTGCTGTAACAAAAATAATATATTTACATAGAATTGAACATCATTTGCGATTCAAATCACCCAATCGCACAGTAGACAATAATCATGTTGAGACAATTAGTCCCAACATTTTCACATCGAGGATAATAGTGAATGATTTATACTCATTTTTTTTTCTATAAATGCTTATATCAGCTATTATTATTATCATTATTTACTTGCCTTTCTATATTATTATGTTATAATTTGATTGTAAAATGTATTGTATATGTACCCCGTATATATATCGGCAAGATAATAATACATAATATATGTTATTTTATTATTATTATGTATATTATCATAATCTATCAAGTTAACTGTGAAATAAAAATATATATAGCATGTATATAGTATACGGACCGCGCGAGCACACCGGGATCCGCGAAAGAACATATAATATCACTGTCAACCGACCCACAGACCCCTGGGGGAATTACTAAAATACCAATATAGACTATACCAGTGGTATAGTCTATATTGGTATTTTAGTAATTTTCCACAGGGGCCTGTGAACCGACCGTCTGTTCACATGTTGTTAATTATAAACGCTCTTTATTACAAGTCGTTGATTTGGTTTTTATTAAAACATACATGCAGAATGTCGTTCAACGTAACGTACTTTCGAAGTTCATACGCAGTTTGTTAATTATAACAGACGTTTAGCACATTTGTCAACAGAACCAGAGCAAATGGCATTAACATCATTTATATATGGCTTCTACAAGTATGTCTCAGATTGGAAATAAGTCTATTTGGAGCACGATATGAAGTCCTATTCACATTATAGTAATATAAATAAAGAGCGTTTTGTGTTAGTATTCCATGAATGTTGGCAATCAATAAAGAGCGTTTATCTCAGTGCTTCCATTGTGGTGTATTGTATGTGTATGCCGTCGTGGCAACATATTCGGTTTCCTGGTATTATAGATGCTTCAAAGACGTATAATGCATTATAACCTAATATCAGCATTGAAAGGAGCGAACATATGTCTCGCGTCGCCGTTGTGGCATGTTATATGGGTGAAGGTTCACATTCTGAGTTACGATGTATAAGTCCCTTTAATAACTGAAATAATATATTTGAGCTCGTTACGTTTGTATAAAATAGGCATTGGAAGCATGCAGCTATGTGTGGATGGGGTCTGACGCGAAAACACAGTTAAAAAGCGAGCTCGTGCAGTTAAGTATGCACCAGTCATTATACTGATTATCGCCCTTGCATTAAAATATCATAATTATTCTTAGACACTGTACCTAGGCATATAACATACACAGAACCAACATTTTCTATGCATAGCTGTAATAAATTGTCGAGAGTCAGTCTAAAAGCGCGCGAACTTAAATTACTACTTAATTAGGACTTAGTCTTGTTTTGTGAAACGCGTTCTTGAAACGGAAAAGTTACATCATAAGATCCACCTTAGATCTTAGATTAAGTCTATCTTAAGATAATCTTATGACATTGCTTCATGAAACAGGCCCCTGGGCCCTGTTTCATGAAGGCAACTTATGACATAGTTGGGACTTAAGATGGTCATAAGTTCAACCTTCAGTCATAAGTGCGTTTCACGAACAAAGTCTTAACCTAGGATGGTCTTAACTTTGGTCTTAACTTTAAGACTGGTGTGAGGTGTCATAAGATAATCTTAAAGTTAAGACCTACGTTGTGATCCGCAGTTGGACCGAAATGTGGATGGGATCTAGTTCATGTATATATTATTATAAACACATTTAACTGAATAACACCTTGCTAGCACGGAGGGGTGTTTCAGAAATGGTAGTAATTAATAACCAACTGGTAAGCTATAGCAGTGACGTGGCCAGTGGTTGCAAGATTGGCGGGGTGTCCGCTACTAACTGTAAACCGCCAATACCGGGCTATATATACATTTCTAATTGCTGTAACAAACAGAATATATTTACATAGAGTTGAACATCATTTGCGATTCAAATCACACAATCGCACTGTAGACAATAATCATGTTGAGACAATCAGTCCGAACATTTTCACATCGAGGATAATAGTGAATGATTTATACTCATTTTTTTTATAAATAAATGCTTATGTCAGCTATTATTATTATTATTTACTTGCCTTTCTATGTTATAATGTTATAATTTGATTGTAAAATGTATTGTATATGTACCCCGTATATATATCGGCAAGATAATAATACATAATATGTGTTATTTTATTATTATTATGTTTATTATCATAATCAATTAACTATGAAATAAAAAGATATATAGCATGTATATAGTATACGGACCGCGCGGGCACACCGGGATCCGCGAAAGAACATATAATATCACTGTGAACTGGTCCACAGACCCCTGGGGGAATTACTAAAATACCAATATAGACTATACCAGTATATATTGGTATTTTAGTAATTTTCATCAGGGGCCTGTGAACCGGCCGTCTGTTCACGTGTTGTTAATTATAAACGCTCTTTATTAGAAGTGGTTGATTTGGTTTTTATTAAAACATATGTGCAGAATGTCGTTCAACGTAACGTACTTTCGAAGTTCATACGCAGTTTGTTAATTATAACAGGCGTTTAGCACATTTGTCAACAGAACCAGAGCAAATGGCATTAACATCATTTATATATGGCTTCTACAAGTATGTCTCAGATTGGAAATAAGTCTATTTGGAGCACGATATGAAGTCCTATTAACATTATAGCAATATAAATAAAGAGCGTTTTGTGTTAGTACTCCATGAATGTTGGCAAACAATAAAGAGCGTTTAGCTCAGTGCTTCCATTTTGGTGTATTGTATGTGTATGCCGTCGTGGCGACATATTAGGTTTCCTGGTATTATAGATGCTTCAAAGACGTATAATGTATTAGAACCTAATATCAGTATTGAACGGAGCAAACATATGTCTCGTGTCGCCTTAATGGCATGTTATATTGGTGAAGGTTCACATTCTGAGTTACGATGTATAAGTCCCTTTAATAACTGAAATAATATATTTGAGCTCGTTACGTTTGTATAAAATAGGCATTGGAAGCATGCAGCTATGTGTGGATGGGGTCTGACGCGAAAACACAGTTAAAAAGCGCGCTCGTGCAGTTAAGTGTGCACCAGTCATTATACTGATTATCGCCATTGCATTACAATATCATAATTATTCATAGACACGCCCTAGTATCTGTCACCAGACACTGTACCTAGGCATAGAACATACACAGAACCAACATTTTCTGTGCATAGCTGTAATAAATTGTCGAGAGCCAGTCTAAAAGCGCGCGAACTTAAATTACTACTTAAGTAGGACTTAATCTTGTTTTGTGAAACGCGTTCTTGAAACGGAAAAGTTACATCATAAGATCCACCTTAGATCTTAGATTAAGTCCATCTTAAGATAATCTTATGACATTGCTTCATGAAACAGGCCCCAGAATGTTTCAAATGGTCACAGTTTAAGTCACCGACAATAATCAGGGAGGGATTTGTCGAAAGGGCGTTTTCAATCGAGGATTCTAGGTCTTTCCAATATGATTCTATACATTCCTACTCAGATCGATAAGTCACACATAGCAGAATTTTGTGCTTCGAACCAATTTCGAACCAGAGTATTTCATCATCAAAGTCGAGTTGAGGGATATGTTTAAATACGAGACCGTCAGCAAAGTAAATTGCTAGACCGCCTCCTCGTTCATTTCTATCCAACCTGATACCGAGATACAGGTTCAAGGTCATTTGAAATGTCACGCCGCACGCGAATCCGGGTGTGACGAAAAAGTTTGGGCTGTTCTCATTCCTTTTGTGAAGTTTGTATTCTTGAGTGGATGAAAGTTAAGAAGGAATGTCCTATATGCCGAGCAGCCATAACGACTCATATGAGGTCTATCGATATCGATTGTTAAAATTGGTGTCAACCTAAGTTGATATTTACAAATCGATGGTAGCTTGGCGTGAGAATGCGGCATGTGAATCGACCAGTCAGCAGGTAATCAGAATACATTGAAAATGTTCACATTGTTGTCAAGCAAAGTTTATATTTACACAATTAAGTACGCCAATCGCCCAGACAACAGGTCATCAGAATACATTGAGAAAGTTCGATGTGTGACACATATGCGCTTCAAACTACCATCCCTGCTCTTGAGCACAATGTCTCGCTGCCCGTATTGTTCACCGGCTAATACGACCGCAATTTCATTGAATTCAGGTGCATTGAAGCGACGTTGATGCTGAACATCGGGCCTCTTATTGGCATCAATAACAACCGTCATGTTCGCTGATGGATGTAGTTCGAGAGCATATTTCAAGGATCTGACATACGCGTTTTCTGCACGCGTGCAGCAATTCCTGAATGAGGAAAATTACTTCTGGGCGAGTCCCGCTAGCGTGAATGTTGCGAATCTCAGCCTCTCGTTCAGAGTCGCCAACAAAATATATCTGGAGGAAATGGGATTGATCATCTGCACCAGGTAGCAGGGAGCCTATCCTGTGATAAACCTGCCCCTGAACCTTGAATGTAGACATGAAACCCCCCTCCATAATGACATTTCCACCAAATGACGTCATCTGGAACGCCGCATTGCATCGCCTTATGTTGGAGAGAAAATGTTTCGATTCCGCCGTCAAGCCGGCAAATAAACCAAGCAAAGGCTGTGGAGGGTCTTCGAAATTCTCGAGTACAATTTTGCCACTTACACAACAGATACCAGGCGGTTCCCCCGGCCATTTGAGTGCCTCACATCGAGGACAGATTACTGTCATGGCGCCAATATGCACGTCAGGGGATAACTGGTAATCTATATGAGGTAAGTATGCAAAGGCGGCCTCCATCCATTGGTCACCATCACGCCGATGACGTCGATCATTAAAAGACATATTTCTCTCTGTTTCTATTCGACGTTCGCGTTGTTCGTCTGTTTCAACCACTCGAGAAGCTTGTGTTTGGACTCTATTGGACTCGAGTCGACGGTCGCGTTGCTCACCCGTTTCTACCACTCGAGAAGCTTGTGTTTGAACTCTATTAGACTCGAGTCGACGGTCGCGTTGCTCATCCGTTTCTACCGCTCGAGAAGCTTGTGTTTGAACTCTATTAGACTCGAGTCGACGGTCGCGTTGCTCATCCGTTTCTACCGCTCGAGAAGCTTGTGTTTGAACTCTATTAGACTCGAGTCGACGGTCGCGTTGCTCATCCGTTTCTACCGCTCGAGAAGCTTGTGTTTGAATTCTATTGGACTCGAGTCGACGGTCGCGTTGCTCGTCCGTTTCTACCGCTCGAGAAGCTTGTGTTTGGACTCTATTAGACTCGAGTCGACGGTCACGTTGCTCGTCCGTTTCATCATGAACGGGAGGTGTCAGCTTGCGCCGAACGTCCCTGCTTTTACCGATATTCGATTTCTTGGGTGGCATCTGTCCGATGCGAGACTTAAAACCAACAAAAAGAAACCCACAATAAAGTTGGGTAAATATTTGACAAAAGTATATTATAATCTCAACAACTTACGACATAAGGAAAATGTACAAAGACAGTATTTCAAAAATATGAATGGCAATCGTTAAGAGGAAGGGAAAACTGTCTATACAAAAGCCGAAGGGAATAAAGAGCGTTATTCGGTTAACCAACCCAAATATGGGAAATATAAAGAGCGTTATTGTATAAGGCAATTTAGCACTGCGGCTCATTGTTGAACTATAAAATCTGAACAGTCACAGTATTAAGGCAATTTAGCATTGTAAACTATAAAACAGTCTGAATTCACAAAAAGAATGTCAATGTCTCGAGAATACCATTTCGATAGACCGTTTATAAACAATGCGCATACTAAAACAAATCTGAACAGTCACAGTGAAGCGTTGCGCCAGCCTCATATACAAAAGCCGAAGGGAATAAAAAAAAACAAATCTGAACAGTCACAGTAATTTAATGGAAGATTCGTAGAAGCGTTGCGTTGATTGTAAACAAACGCGTCGCCAGCGTCATATACAAAAGCCGAAGGGAATAAAGAGCGTTATTCTGTTAACCAACCCAAATATGGGAAATATAAAGAGCGTTCTTGTATAAGGCAATTTAGCACTGCGGCTCAGCGGATCCCGAGATATGAGTTTTGAAGGCCAATGTCACGGTGCACGGGCAAACGGATAGGCCCATGTTAGTCCTCGGGTCAAACTACATACCCGTACCAAGTTTCGTCAAAATCGGTTGAGCCGTTTTCGAGTCCATCGCGGACACACACGCACACAGACACACACACACAAACTTTCCTCAAATATATATTAGACTACCTGATGCGCCGGACATCGTCCGCGCTATTTAGGGATTTCTTTGTGATCACCTCCGTCTGAGGAGAAAGAAAAAAAAATTGTTCAACAGGTCCAGAAACATACCTATATGGGCGTATAGGAGCGAGGTCAATGACACGGTCGCACTGAAATTGGACCCCGCCCATATCGTTTCCGGGATCAAAGTAGGCCTATACATACCAAATTTGAGTCTGATCGGTCGAGTTCAAGAAACATCCCTGTATGAGCGTATGTGACAGAGGTCACGGTCAAGGTCAAGGACACGTTCGCACGTGAAATTTTACCCGCCCATATTTTTCCCAGGATCAAAGTAGTCCTACATACCACACATAACACACATACATACAGACAGACAGACAGAAATTCCAAAATATATAGGAGACTAGCCGATGAGCCCGATGTTGTCCGGGCTATTCAAAAACCAAATTTCAAGTCGATAGCTCTACCCAGCCCGACGTTGTGCGGGCTATTGAAAAACCAAATTTCAAGTCGATAGCTCTACCTGTTTCCGAGATCTGGTCTGCGCATGCGCGAAGCTGGCGTCGCACGGGCTCGGCGACCCGATAAAATTCGTATCCGGGGCAAGATACATTCACATAGCAAATTTCAAGTCGATAGCTCCACCCGTTTCCGAGATCTCGTCTGCGCATGCGCGAAGCTGGCGTCGCACGGGCTCGGCGACCCGATAAAATTCGTATCCGGGGCAAGATACATTCACATAGCAAATTTCAAGTCGATAGCTCCACCCATTTCCGAGATCTCGTCTGCGCGGGTGCCGCACGGGCTCGCTAATACGACAACGTCGACCGCCTGGTCAAACTACACACACGTACCAAGTTTCGTTCCGATCGGTCGAGAATCGTAGATTTGTATAAATGACAGACAAACAGACAGACAGACAGAGGTCTTCAAAATATATATGAGACGATAGCTCTACCCGTTTCCGAGATCTGGTCTGCGCATGCGCGAAGCTAGCGTCGCACGGGCTCGGCGATCCGATAAAATACGTATTCGGGGCAAGATACATTCACATACCAAATTTCAAGTCGATAGCTCCACCCGTTTCCGAGATCTCGTCTGCGCATGCGCGAAGCTGGCGTCGCACGGGCTCAGCGACCCGATAAAATTCGTATCCGGGGCAAGATACATTCACATACCAAATTTCAAGTCGATAGCTCCACCCGTTTCCGAGATCTCGTCTGCGCATGCGCGAAGCTGGCGTCGCACGGGCTCGGCGACCCGATAAAATTCGTATCCGGGGCAAGATACATTCACACACCAAATTTCAAGTCGATAGCTCCACCCGTTTCCGAGATCTCGTCTGCGTATGCGCGAAGCTGGCGTCGCACGGGCTCGGCGACCTGATCAAATTCGTATCCGGGGCAAGATACATTCACATAGCAAATTTCAAGTCGATAGCTCCACCCGTTTCCGAGATCTCGTCTGCTCATGCGCGAAGTGGGCGCCGCACGGGCTCGCCAATACGACAACGACGACCGCCTGGTCAAACTACACGCACGTACCAAGTTTCGCCCGATCGGTCGAGAATCGTAGATTTGTATTAATGACAGACAAACAGACAGACAGACAGAGGTTTTCAAAATATATATGAGATGATGGACATAATACAATACTGCTAGGTACAATCGGCGGAAAATAGTTCCACTTAAAAATATAGGATAAAATATAAAAACTTTCGGAATAGCGGACTCTCGAAACAACAACTGCAAGTTATGTCGAGGGGTCGTTATTCCAAGGTTCGTTATTCCGAAGAAATGTTATTTTGTTTCTATATGATAGCATGCCTAATTATGGTCATTGTATATTGATACATTTTGGCAATGATGCAATACTAGTAAAGTAAGAAAAATCAATAATCACCCATATTAAGCAACTTTACGATGATTTCAATTTATCCTTGCCAATAACGTTTGTTGCGTACAAGGAATTCAAGAATCGTACTCTATATAATTAGTAGCTATATATTCACTGTCGGATACCCGTTTAGGTTCGGACATTCCAAGATGGCGGCGCCCACTATTTAGTGGGCGCCGCCATCTTGGAATGTCCGAACCTTAAAGCAGATAAACGGTAAGTGTATATATTGTCTCCAAGCAGCAATCAACGACATCTTTTGGTGATACACCTTGAAACAGTTATGTAGGAAATGTTCGCTTTTTCGTATTTTTTCTGGCCCTGGGCTCATGCATCCGCAAATTTATCTATTGTTGTGGGTAGATTAGGTCACCACACATCTTCGGAATGCAAAACCGGCGATATTTTTATTGTCTAACTCCGAAAAACGACCTTTGAAAATTTCAAAATGTTCAGGTTCGGATTCGCAACATTCGCGATGATTTTGTTCAGGTTTAGACACAATTTTCGTTCAGGTTCGGACAAATTTGGTTCAGGTTCGGACACTTTTAGTTCAGGTTCGGACGCATCAAAACCTTACCTATAAATGACATGCCGAGGTGCAGTCGCGATCTTATTGTGCGTGTTATTAACGAACATGCATTGTTAATTTGTTATATCTAAATATGTCAGCTGAAATTTCCAAATATAGGTGGTAAATTCTCCGAATTAATGGGATAAAAGCCACAGTTGAATATTCTCGAGCAATGTCTACTATAAACCAGCTAGTGGGAATTATTACATTTTACATATGAGCAACAGTGGTATTATTACTTATCTTCTGAAATATCGGGGATACATGGATATTTAATACCTGGTTCTCGATTTTTAACCCCGAGGCGGAGCCAAGGGGTTTCAAAAAGAGACATCCGGGTATTAAATCTCCTAGTATCCCACGATATTGGCGGAGCTAACGATTTTGTCCCACATCAATAGCTACCATGTGGTGTGCTTTTTATAGGTTATCAGATAAATTCAGACCAATCAGCACCATGCAATAATAATAATTCAGTAGCAGACCTATCGATTCTGTTTTAGGTGACGTCAATTAAGCTCAGTGCGCTAGAACAATGTCACGATTGGTGAAACTGCTAGTTCGAGGGTAATTCATAACCACGATGTTTCACGTGCTTTTATACGCCCACTGTCAAGAGTTACGGGGACATGGTGCATGATTTAAACGTGACGTTGTTGTCAATCAGATTGTTAGTTACAACCGGGTGTGGGGACAAGCGTTGTTTGTTATATATGTTTCCCTATGAAATCGCTGTAATTTTAAATGACATACGATGCCCTCTCTTTCGTCAGGACCTTGGCATGGATAATAATTTTCAAACGTTATCTCACTGTAGATACTTCTGTTTAAAAAAGGGTACACAATTATTGACGCGTGTATTATCAATGGAACTACGCGAAATTCCGCGGAAGACTGAAAGTAGTTTATTACTGCGATAAGTTCTAAAGAAAAAACAAATGATACCGTTTTATTACGTATTCAGTTATTTGTTAATTGGGTTTCTGTGTGTAATATTTAACCATTGGGTAGGCACTATTCTCTTAAGCGCATGAAGGAAATTTTCCACCAAAATTTAGAGATGCTTAATTTGCCAACGGAACAGCTGATATTGTTTGCATAAGTTTCGCTACTTCGGCGTCTAAATTATTGTTTCGATAAACAAATACTTGTAGTTTTGCAGAATTGCTTACCATAAGCATAACATAAAGAGAACACATGTGGTTTCTCGAATAATATATTCCTGAAATATCGCCGCTCGTGAAGATTCGCATATTGCAGGTATTATTCGGCAAACCATAGGTATTCTCTATGTTCGCATAGTGCTGAATAGAACGCAACATGTTCGGGCTCTAATTAATAGTCCTGCATAATAGTCGTGTGACAATTGGTTAACTTGTAACTGGATTCAACATTTAGAAATGAGGCAAAACACATAAGGCTTATATTGAAAAGAATATGTTTCGAGTGAATACCCAAATATATCATCCTCGTATTGATACAAAACATAGTATATATTGTCTATCTATCAGCAAGTGTTTATGGGCAAATTGTGGGAAGAGATATATAATCACATTCATCGTATAAGCAGTCTAACAAAATAAAGTTACTGTTCATGGCTCGTTTCTGCGCTTCATGTCTGTGAATATATTGTTAACAGAGACTGGGGGTATATACATCATTACACGGCTTGTTGAGGGGGGATCGCCTCGGGGGATACGCGCCTCTATCGGGGCATATACACACAGTATCCCCCTCAAAAAGCCGTGTAACTTATATTATGGACAGTTATCTGCTCATCTGCGTGCGGCGACCTTCGTGGCATCGTATGTGGGTGTGGAGGGGAATCACGTGATCGCATACATCTCACACGCATAAAATAAGAAAGTCCGCCCAAATTATTCACGAGTGGGATAAAACCATGCCTCGTGTTCCCAATTTATCGTTTTTTTTACGAATGGAAGATAACCAAATGCACAAATACGCAATAAGAACGCGACTATATCTCGGCGTGTCATTTTTATGCGAAGTTTTTGAATTCGTCCGAACCTGAACCAAATTTGTCCGAACCTGAACGAAAATTGTGTCTGAACCTGAACAAAATCATCGCGAATGTTGCGAATCCGAACCTGAACATTTTGAAATTTTCAAAGGTCGTTTTTCGGAGTTAGACAATAAAAATATCGCCGGTTTTGCATTCCGAAGATGTGTGGTGACCTAATCTACCCACAACAATAGATAAATTTGCGGATGCATGAGCCCAGGGCCAGAAAAATACGAAAAAGCGAACATTTCGCCGCCTCGATAAAATTTCGAAAAATTATGACGACTTGACACGCCAAATACAACAATTCACATGCCTGTCATGCGAAAGGCGTGTTACGTATGTGTTGGGCATACAAATTCCTACATGACTGTTTCAAGGTGTATCACCAAAAGATGTCGTTGATTGCTGCTTGGAGACAATATATACACTTACCGTTTATCTGCTTTAGTGGGCGCCGCCATCTTGGAATGTCCGAACCTAAACGGGTATCCGACAGTGATATTATATAGTGCAATACATGCATTTGGATATTCGCTGTTCGATATTCAAAACTCATTACCCTGACCATGTCTGGACTTGTAGATTGGCATGTGCAGTTCTCATGGGAGTGACTATACAAATCAAATTTCAGCTCAATTGCATGGTCAGTTAATAAAGCCTGCGCTCTCTATAGCTATGCCGTGTAACTGCAAATTTTCTGTCCAGCTATGGTCTGGAAAACAAGAAAAGCGCGGAATTTCGGACGATATTTCAGTGGGAGAGCACAAATTGTACTCATTGCACACCATGCATGCATAAAACGATTTTTGCTTTGCTATTATAGGCGAAACTTCCATGCGATCAACCAAAGCGTTGTTGGAAATAAGCGCTAAATTAATGTGTCAGTTCAGGTTCATTGTGAATTTAGATAACGAATGTTGATTTTGTCGCGGAAGTACATGTATAGTGGGGTGTAGTCAAGACTCGAACGTTCTACCGTCGTTGGGAATGGGTGGATGTAGTGAGGTGCAGAGTCAAGACTCGAACGTTCGTCGTTGGGCATGGGTGCTAATATGGTATTTTAATTTGTCAGTTGGGTTTGAGCATAAGTAAATAATGCTGTCTTTGATACGAAAGTTGTGCATTGAGTGTGGTATCGAAGAAGTACCGGTATACACGGAAGATGGCGAATGGACAGTCTGACCTCCCGCCAGTGGGTACCGTGAACGCAGTAAATTCGCCAAACTCAGTTAGAAAAATCACATTCCCGGGACAGGCCTAATAATAGGGCATACAGTGTAAACAATCCTATTATCCTACAGACGCTAATTAATGTTCTTTTAATCTTTCGGTTGAGTGCAAATCTGATAAAAGAATAAATGTTTAAAAGAATGTGCGCGAAGCGCACGCATTTTAAATTCATATAATGTGCGCGAAGCTCACTAAGGGGCTGCAGACCCCTCCCCCGCTAAATAAAGGTTCCGAATAGAGCCTGTTTCAGTTAGTAGGTAAAAAATACAAATTTATTGAAAAATATGTGCATGCATATACGTGGGTTGGGGAGATTATGGTGGGGGCAAAAATACAGTTTTATTGAAATAAAGTGTTCATACAAATGGGCCGCGCAGTGCAGGGCGTGTGATCATTAGGCTGCATGCTGAATATAGGTTCCAAATGCATGCGCATATGTAGACTGGGTGTGTAGAAATACAGTTTTAGTGAAATAAATTGTTCCAACGCGCATCCAGTAACATAAAAGAGAAGCATGACCATTCCATGTGTGCATGAAAGCGGACACTAGAAAATAATAAAGAACATTTATATACCCGTCATTTTGTGACGGGCAACCCCCTAGTATATATATAAAACCCGTCGTCTGTGCGTGTGTGTATCGGTGTGTGTGTATTTATCTGTGTATAACTCGGTCACGCTTTTGGCGCGTTTATAACTTTTCAACCATGCGTCCAATATGATCCAAATTTGTATCACGGCCTATAGTGTGTCATAAAATGTGACTCACCAAATTTCACGCCGATTGGTCAAAGCAAACCTGATATCTAACATGGTCCCCAAATGCAGTATTTGCACTCAAGTAGACACTATTTCTTATGACGTTTGTCGAAATGACGTCATTGATGTCGAACGCAAACCAACACTTGCTTTGCTATTGTGGGCGAAACTTCCATGCGCTCTACCAAAGCTTTGTTGGAAATAGTCGCTAAATTAATGTGTCAGTTCAGGTTCAGTGTGAATTTAGGTAACGAATGTTGATTTTGTCGCGGAAGTGCATGTATAGTGGGGTGTAGAGTCAAGACTCGAACGTTCTACCGTCGTTGGGAATGGGTGGATGTAGTGGTGTGCAGAGTCAAGACTCGAACGTTCGTCGTTGGGCATGGGTGCTAATATGGTATTTTAATTTGTCAGTTGGGTTTGAGCATAAGTAAATAATGCTGTCTTTGATACGAAAGTTGTGCATTGAGTGTGGTATCGAAGAAGTACCGGTATACACGGAAGATGGCGAATGGACAGTCTGACCTCCCGCCAGTGGGTACCGTGAACGCAGTAAATTCGCCAAACTCAGTTAGAAAAATCACATTCCCGGGACAGGCCTAATAATAGGGCCTACAGTGTAAACAATCCTATTATCCTACAGACGCTAATTAATGTTCTTTTAATCTTTCGGTTGAGTGCAAATCTGATAAAAGAATAAATGTTTAAAAGAATGTGCGCGAAGCGCACGCAGTTTAAATTCATATAATGTGCGCGAAGCTCACTAAGGGGCTGCAGACCCCTCCCCCGCTAAATAAAGGTTCCGAATAGAACCTGTTTCAGTTAGTAGGGTAAAAAATACAAATTTATTGAAAAATATGTGCATGCATATACGTGGGTTGGGGAGATTATGGTGGGGGCAAAAATACAGTTTTATTGAAATAAAGTGTTCATACAAATGGGCCGCGCAGTGCAGGGCGTGTGATCATTAGGCTGCATGCTGAATATAGGTTCCAAATGCATGCGCATATGTAGACTGGGTGTGTAGAAATACAGTTTTAGTGAAATAAATTGTTCCAACGCGCATCCAGTAACATAAAAGAGAAGCATGACCATTCCATGTGTGCATGAAAGCGGACACTAGAAAATAATAAAGAACATTTATATACCCGTCATTTTGTGACGGGCAACCCCCTAGTATATATATAAAACCCGTCGTCTGTGCGTGTGTGTATCGGTGTGTGTGTATTTATCTGTGTATAACTCGGTCACGCTTTTGGCGCGTTTATAACTTTTCAACCATGCGTCCAATATGGTCCAAATTTGTATCACGGCCTATAGTGTGTCATAAAATGTGACTCACCAAATTTCACGCCGATTGGTCAAAGCAAACCTGATATCTAACATGGTCCCCAAATGCAGTATTTGCACTCAAGTAGACACTATTTCTTATGACGTTTGTCGAAATGACGTCATTGATGTCGAACGCAAACCAACACTTGCTTTGCTATTGTGGGCGAAACTTCCATGCGCTCTACCAAAGCTTTGTTGGAAATAGTCGCTAAATTAATGTGTCAGTTCAGGTTCAGTGTGAATTTAGGTAACGAATGTTGATTTTGTCGCGGAAGTGCATGTATAGTGGGGTGTAGAGTCAAGACTCGAACGTTCTACCGTCGTTGGGAATGGGTGGATGTAGTGGTGTGCAGAGTCAAGACTCGAACGTTCGTCGTTGGGAATGGGTGCTAATATGGTATTTGGGTTTGAACATAAGTAACGAATGCTGTCTTTGATACGAAAGTTGTGCATTGAGTGTGGAATCGAAGGAGTACCGGTATATACGGAAGATGGCGAATGGACACAGTCTGACCTCCCGCCAGCGGGTACAGTGAACTCAGTAAATTCGCCGGAACTCAGTTAGAAAAAGCACATAGGGCATAGCCTACAGTGTAAACAATATTGCCGACGCTAATTATTGCTCTTTTAATCTTCCGGTTGAGTGCAAATCTGATAAAAGAATAAATGTTTAAAAGATCACAATGCGCGAAGCGCACGCAGTTTAAATTCATATAATGTGCGCGAAGCTCACAAAGGGGCTGCAGGCCCCTCCCCCGCTAAATAAAGGTTCCGAATTGAGCCTGTTTCAGTTAGTATAGATTAAATAAAATATCTTGATTGTTGCGTTCCATATATGTGCATGTATATACGTGGGTTGGGGGTTGATGGTGGGGGCAAAAATACAGTTTTATTGAAATAATGTGTTCATACAAATGGGCCGCGCAGTGCAGGGCGTGTGATCAATAGGCTGCATGCTGAATACACTGAGGTTCCAAAGGAGGTCCGTTTAAAATGTGCTGCAAGCTCCCTATATATATGTGCGCGAAGCTCACGCAGTTTAAGATCATATAATTTGCGCGAAGCGCAGAAAGGGTCTGTAGGCCCCTCATCCTCTAAATAAAGATTCCGAATTGAGCCTGTTTCAGTTAGTATATATAAAGTAAAATATTTTGATTGTTGCGTTCCATATGTTCATGCATATACATGGGTTGGGGAGATGGGGTGGGGTAAAATACAGTTTTATTGAAATAAAGTGTTCATACAAACGGGGTGTGATTATAGGCGGCATGCTGAATACAGGTTCCAAAGGGGGTCAGTTCAAAATGTGCAGCAAGTTCCCGAATGAAGGCTCCTGAATTGAGTATGTTTCAGTTGGTGCATAGTATTTAAATAATATACTGATTTTGTTTCGTTCAATATGTACATGCGCATATGTGGACTGGGTGTGTAGAAATACAGTTTTAGTGAAATAAAGTGTTCCAACGCGCATCCAGTAACAAAAAGGAGAAGCATGACCATTATACATGTGTCCATGAACGCGGACACTAGAAAATAACAAAGTACATTTATATACCCGTCATATTGTGACGGGCAACCCCCCTAGTACTAACATAAATTGCAATTAAGGTTGAAATTCTATTTAAACAAATAATCAATGAGGCTTAGATTTTGAAGCCGCTAAAATGGACAGTGTAAGGTATTTAATACTGATCAGCATGACGTTAACATGTTCCAATTAGTTATGAAAATAGAATAATGGCAATGTATTAACTAGGGGTAACTAAATAAGTATTTATTTTTAAAATAATTTTTTTTTTAAAGCAATTATCAAACATAATTATGTACATCACTTGACATGTGATTGATGGCTGTGGCGTTAGTTTTCAGCTGGTATAGTCTGGAAACCCACGAGACCTCTTCACTTGGCATGTCAAGTTGATACATTGTATAAGTTACTGATTATTGTGGTATTGGTTTCACCTGGTAAAGCCTGGAAACCCATGCTGCCCAAAGCTACTCGCCAACATGTCCCTGTGACTACTTCTTCACTTCACGACCTGAGCTTCAACTTGTCGGAAATGCATTTTTTATGTTTTCGAGATAATCAACTTTTAAAGTTTGAAAATCTGGTTCGAACTCATCAGATGGATTATAATGGTCACCCTAACACCAAAATGTACATCAAATTTATCCTTTCACTCAAACCACTCTATATTGCCGATGCAGTGGCGGTTCTTCCTTTACGTTAATTAGTATGAATGTGATGAGGAAACAGACGCACTTTAAACAATGTACGACAACACTGGGTTTTGAGAGTCTTTTGGATTTCTGAGTTACCTTCAGGCCTAAAATGTTCGAAGTGTTACTCATAACACTATAACTACCCGGAAATTATAAATAATATCCTGGTCCCATATACATATATTTTAATATGTATTCAGATGGAACACTTCGAATTTGCTTATAACCTAAACATGGCTGGTTTTAATTACCTGTATTTTGATATAAAAAAGTGACAAAACCTTGTATCTTTGTCATACTGAAGCTACAAATGAACGAAATGTCATCCTCAAAGATTGGACCCAGAAATAATATTCAAAATCCGCTTGTGATTTGGGTAAAATGACACAAATACTATTATTATATTATAAAATATTTTTACACCGGAAGATAACATGGTGCGATAAACGTGGACGAATCAGCATATTATTAATAACGATCAGCTGTGTTCAAGCAACCGACAAAAATCGTGTGTGTACATTTATATGATAATTGCAGGGTTGTTGCCCAACCTTGGCCGCATTAAAAATGAGCCATTTAAAAAAAAAAATTTTTTTAGATAACAAATTTTAATATACATAATAATTTGATTGCATAATTGGACCTTAATTGCCAATGTCAAAGATTGGGCCATGTCAATCGTGTGTGTACATTTATATGATAATTTCAGGGTTGTTGCCCAACCTTGGCCGCATTAAAAATGAGCCATTTAAAAAAAAAAGATTGGGCCATGTCTCTAAATTTTATGGCGCCACGACACTTACCGCTGAATCGGATTGGCTAGATCAGATAATTATATCACACACAACATCAATAGAAAATAGGATAATTTTACTAAACTGCGAATAAATAATCATAAATTAGCTATTAAAAAGGACACCACACACAAACCCAGACGGTATTAAACATAAATTATGTATAGTTTGTTCTGATGACGCAACATAAGACGAGAAGCACTTTCCTTTATAATGCAGTGCTTACTGCACACCATGTCTTGAACTCATCGTCCGCACGCAGACATATTTCCAAGACTCCAAAAAGCATGACCCTAATTGAAAAGCTTGTCAAATTCTTATCAAACAATACTGTAAATATATGCAATTATATTTGTCATATGATCCACATACTATTCAGAGCATCACATTCCTGACTTAGACACCACCAATTTGAAAACTTTAAGCCAACATTTTTTCTTAATTTTGATGCTCCTCTATGACTCGAATTGTCTCTCTTTAAATTTAAACTACACCATTATGTTTTATATATCACCATTATGTTTCTTATATCACGGAAACGTTATATAGGTTCGCAGGAAAGCAACGACAAACAATTGTTATACATTTTGGTGCTCCTCACTCATCCATGACACTGACAGTGCTATATACCTTGGCAACTTTGAATCATACCATAGATTCTTTGTACAATGTAGATGACAATATATACGTTTGCTGGAAATCGACCACAATTATTTTTGGTCAATTGTGTGTTCCTTCCAACCAAATCCCTGACATAGATGGCATCGCATATCTTTAAACCAATAGATACCCTATATCACATTTAGTTTCGGAGGAAGTGCATTGTGTTGTTCCAATATAATGATTGTCCTGTTATGTGACAAAATTCGAACCCATGTTCCGACTGATATGCTTCCCAGTTCTTCCCAATTGAAAGGGCTGGCATTTTAAAGATGCCCCGTAGCCGATATGGATAGGTTGAGGATAAGATCATTGCAGTCTGATCTTGGCAACACGACCTAATTGTTCCAAATCTGGGTGCTTTCTCTTTTTGATTTCTAATCAATTTAGAGAGTTTTATGATTAAGATATTTACATCTTTGGGTTCAACAACCCTCGCAATCAGTACAACATGACATATTCGACAGAAAGGACACCAATTCTAGTGAGCGAGTACGAAAAAGATATGGAAGTGACTATTGATACGCAGTTACAGTTTGATTGCCATATTGACAGTGTGTGTAGTCGCGCATATAGAACTCTGGGTATAATCAGCAGAACTTTCGTGAGTTTAGAACCAGATACATTTAGCTACTTGGACAGGTCCATGGTGAGACCAATACTGGAATATTGTAATACGACTTGGAACCCTCATCACAAGAACAGAAGCATAACCATTGAACGGGTGCAGAGGCGAGCAACAAAAATGGTGCCGAAATTTCGAAAATTAAGTTAAAGAGACAGAATGATAAACCTCGGTTTGATGTCCAACAAGAATGATTTATACAACGTGGACGAGAGTAAACTGTTCAAGCGGGCAGAGTACACCCGAACAAGAGGTAACAGTATGAAATTGGCATATACAAGCTCATCGAAGGATATCGGGATGTTCTTCTTCATCCGAATTGTCTCCAGCTGGAATGCCCTGCCTGATTATATTGTGCAATCGCAAAAGCTAGCAGAATTCAAAACTCTATTGGACAATCACCTCCATTCAATGTGGTACGAATATGATACTGAACGGATGGATTGCCATGCAGTAAAATAACTTTTGATATAACCCGGAACTAAGAGTCATTCGACTCGTTCTGTGTATCTTGATGTTATGTTATCTTTTGGATAACCTGTTAAATAGATCTTTGGGTAAACATGCAGGCATCATGACACAACATTATTCAATACGACATGGTCATAGTAATCGTACGCCAATTGACATGTTTATGAACATTACAGCTACTTGAAACAAAGGGCCAGTTTTGATTCATATAACGGTCACCTTTCTCCCCCATCTGATATTATATGAGTTATCATACATCGCAAGCATGTATTTCACACTTACTATTGTCTGGGAAGATTTTTTTAGGTAGAACTACACATTGATTGGTCTTTGCATGGATAAGCAATCTCATGAACGCATTGTTTATTCATGTGTAATAATCATAATTATCAACCTTCGGAAATGGCAACCATACACTCTACTAAGCATATATATACACATTTTTAGCTTACTATCAAATCCTTTTACATTAATGTTTTATTTGAAACTATGCCATTGGAATGTACATATGAATGCCCAATGCAATGTATGTCAAAGATGTGAGAGTTCGTGAGTTGTTAGTTCTGGTTCGGACGTTAGAACGATGAACCAATTAATATCTAGAAGTGGCCAATTAATATTGGTTACTTCTTCACACTAATTGGTTCATAAGCACACCAATTGGTTCGATAAGCCTAATGTTCTTTCCTATATAAAGTTTATTTCAATAGAACGTTGATTGATTAAACAATTACTAATTTCGGTCCCTCTCCAATTCTGACAATACAGCGACTACAAAAGGGCACTGGCCTCATAAAATGTATTTACAATAATCCAGAACAACATTTATATCTTGGATGGTAAACGCCATTTGTGTTATCGTGTTGAATACTTCATTCAATGGTTTGCAATTAAACACCGAAAGTCCTCTTCCTGTGACATCTGTAAAGATGATTATGAATATGTGGCGACGAGGCTGAAGCTGAATCTTATCGTTAAGGCTGCATACACATACATACAATACGTTCACGAATTCGTCCCAGTAGCTTTTATAAATTGCACATTGTTAGTGATAAATGTCGGAATTAAGTATAATACCGGTATGACATTTTCAGACTCTAGCTGGATCAATGAGTTTTAAAATTTGGTTGGTATCTATGGTGCATCTCAGTGTAGACGTACATATATATATACATGCAAACAATGTGCATATATACAAGATAACATGTACCACTTAACAAGATGTACGAATAAAGTTACATTCAGAACATGTTGTATTGGAGGATCTCTAATGAGTAGCAATTGTATGCAAAATGTATTAACAAATTACTCTAAATTCGATTCGAGCCTAGCTTTAGCAAAGCCGAATTGAATTTAGTGGACAAAGTTAATAAATTTCTTGCTGGTTAAGGACATATTTCTTATATGTGTCATATGAAATACCAATAGCACAAGACATGTATGAATTCTCATGAAAGAAAAGAAAGGGAAATAAGTTCCCCCACCAGCTGCGATAATAGCTTGACAGCCGATAATGTGTATGATATAGAAGTCAAGTGTATACCTAACCACTTCAGTGGCCAATCCATCTTAAATATGGAAAACATTGTGTAGCTCATAGTTCAAATAAGTATATGCATTTGCACATGATACATTTGCACATGCTAAAGCCACATGAGGGAACTACTCGTCAATGAGTATAGAGAATAGAAAGTGTTAAATGGTCCTGAGATCAGATTAACTGTTTAATTTAATATGATTTTTAGAAAAATTGTAATGCTGTAATATAATAATGTATTTTACACATTGGGAACAAATCTCCGATTAGGTTTTGTTCCAATAAATATTCTATCTATATCTAACATGCACGTTTAAAGGCACTGATGGCCGATTGCATGCGATTGGTATAACAACAAATTTTTTCTATAATACAATATGTTGTTGTTTATGGCGATGTTAATGGATGTGACTATTTTAGTAGCAAACGGACCACCAACGCTTACCATATCTTTAATCCCCTGGTTTCAAGCAACTGGTAATCAGGTTTAAAGATACATCCATTATAACCACCAAAAACAAAAAGAATATTAAAATATAGACAAATTGTGTTCTTATACCAATCACAAACATCAACAGTATGTTCCTGTCAAGACCGTATGCTTTGTTAGTAAACAAACCCCATATTATGATACAGTGCAGTGATTAAAGATTGCGCGATACGCAAAACACTCAACACCGGGCAGGCCCCACTAATGAACTTTGGTTAAAATTTACATCCTATTATTTACAACATAACTATATATAAATGAGAATTTGTTCACGAACAAGTTCGCCGTTGAGTGTTTTTTTTTATCGCACACTCTTTACCTGCTTTACAAATGATCGGTTCACACAAAGTGTGTTTCGTGGGTAGTATCGCATTTATACTATCATTATGCTATACTATCATTATATTTTTGAGGAAATTCATAATTATGTAACAGTTACTGTTCTTTCTAATTTATAACTTACAACCGAGCCCATCGTGTATACATACAAGAAAAAACACATATTTAATCTTGTTAATCTGAAACCTCGCCCCACTGATTATCTTATGATCAATAGCCAACATAGAAACTTTATCAGCATGCTTCGTGTTGACTATGAAGGCGACATCGTCCCTGGTAAACTGGCCATCTGTTTTGTGGTGATTATGCGTCCAGGTTCAAAATTCACAATATCCTTGGAAAATTATTTTCGTATACCCCGGGACATGAACATTGTGATAATAGTGCCCATCTATAAAGGTGATCCGAAGCCTATCGAAAGTCCCGATAGCTACAAAATGTGTGATATTAGCGCGCGCCAAAAGCGCCATTAGGCATACTATTAGGTCCACTCCCTAATGGCGCGCGCCGAAAGCGACAAAAAGTGCGCCATTAGTAACGCGCCGAAAGAGACAAAAAGTGCGGCGAAACATACCCTAATGGCGCCCTTTTTGTCGCTTCTGGCGCGCGCCATTAGGGAGTGGACCTAATAGTATGCCTAATGGCGCTTTCGGCGCGCGCTAATATCGCACATTTTGTCGCTCGCCGAACGCGACAAAAAGTGCGCCGAATGCGACAAAAAGTGCGCCGTAACATTAGGAAGTGGCCCTAATAGTATTCCATAAACATCAGATCACTTGGAAGAATGCAGAAGTATACTATACTTCTAATATCTAACAGCTAATATCTATAAATCCTGGCGATAAAGTACGTAGTGATAAATCATGATTATTATTATATTCCACAGTTTATTGCACCAGATAAGTTGATAATACAATATTTTGGAGCTTCCTCTTTCAAATGTTATATAATATGGCATATATTTTATATAATGTGATCTGGGGTTCGAAAATTAGGTGCGCCTTTAATAAGGTTTATAACACGTACATGTTTTAATATTTTGTAGAATGCCGTCCGAGATACGAGTGGCTGAATTACGAGATGTCCCGGTCGAAGGCAGAATACTGCTGTGAGAAGTATGGCATGCAACTGGCCGTCATAGAGACCAAGCAAGAACACGACTACCTCAATCAAATCCTCAGACTAATGGTCACCGAGTATGTATTGTGTAACGACGGTTTATATCTTCCTGACCACAACTACAACAACAACAACAACAACAACATAAATTTAGTAAATCTTGATTTCAAGATTATAAATAGCTAGATTGTGAATTAAGGGTCAGGCGCAGGTTTTGCCAAAATTTCAGTATAGGTTACTGATATAGTTTCCATTACACAGCGGGACCCAATTATCATTGTTCGTTTAGCCTCTTGCAATTTGACGCTGTTTCCGTTACCCCACTAATATATACCTACGATCTGCACGGGAGAACCATCTCGTTCGGACTGCTGGGTCGGTACGTTTGGGTGCGGCCGGGTACGGTCGGATGCGATCGGCTTTGGTGGGGCCAGTCGGATTTCATACTTGCCTATGGCGTTCTAAAGTAACCCACCGAAGCATTGTTCGCCATTGCACCCCCTACCACAGAGAAAGTGCGTCGTTGGAGCGGATATATCGTATGTGGGTGTATCACTTAAATTGAATGTAATCGCTCACCTGTGACTTTCAGTATGAGTAGGTCAGCAGACAGCCACAATAATATACAAGAAAACCATAGTCAGAAATGGTAACGCCCCCAAGATCATATTATTAGCCATAAATATAAATTATAATATAAAATATATTGGTTACATTAATGCACCGCCTCAGAAATCCGTTAAAACAAATAATCCTTCAAATTATTACAAAAAATCTAATGGCTTATTACTGCAGGTTTTTCGTTCACCAAACCAGAAAGCTGCTAAATGCGGATACAAAATTGTGTTCCCGCCATAAAATCTTCAAGTGTGCATGGCCCACGCATTGTTCATACCTAAACATCGAAAGCAATTAACGCGGTCATAATAGTTACACACTGCAACTATAAGACATCCAGCGAATACACACCCCACGAAAACCCGAAATGTGTTGTCCTGCGAGATATCCCATCGCTATAGCTCAATTTGACACTGCCAGATTAGCCTTCCTACGATATCCTAAAACAATAAAGCTTCTCAAATCATCGACATAGTCAGTAGAATTTTCACAAACTTGGACATTCCAACTACAATTTTTACCGGGGTCGCAGTACAACTTTAACGCTTCCCAAAATAACCGGAAAAAACAATTATCTATTTATAAAATCCCCATGGGACCACAGATTTATAAAATTTGTAGAACAGTATACACCGGCGGCGTTAATTTCTGTCTGTTTAGAATAATTCTGCGCCACATAAATTGCGCTACGGCGTTCTAAATGCCCACGTCGAAGCATTGTTTGTCGTGTCACTCCTTGCTGTTCATACATCGCGTCATATGGGGTGGATATATATTGACCGAGTAACCTGCTGTAAACATTATTCGGTCGCGTCGCTTGCTATGAATTGATTGCTATCACGTGGCTTTTGGGTAGACATGCAGCCACAGTATTAGGTTATGAATACCTTAACTGTAGCGCTGTCAAAATTGGCACAATCCGAACTTTTTAACAGTGTTCGAGTTCAAGCTTTTCAAACTCCAAGCTGTGATGTTGGCGAGACATTGTTCGTTGCGTGGCTCCGTGTCTCAGAGGCATCGCAATTGCTCTATGGAATTATAATTGCCACCTTCTAAGTAATGTTCGTCATTGTTCTCCATTCTACCAGGACATTGCACCACTAGGGATGATTGATCGACATTTGAACAATATGCGACACATTGGTCGGTTTCGTACGGTTTTGCAGGCAGGCAGATCCAACACTTAGCATAGCAAACGAGATATTGCTTTCAGTTTCATTAAATAACATATCAGAATTATCACCGACCACTACTATGGAGTTATAGATATTACGGTTCGCACATGCATTCCTCAGACCACCCGTCTACCCCCCCCCCCCCCCACGACTCTCACATTATTCCTCAGACCACCCGTCTATCCCCCCACGACTCTCACAGTATATAGTGCTCATAATTTAGTTTGATATATACAAATCCGACCGTAGTGTATGGGTAAATATATTCACTTCAGCCTTAGCTAGGAACTTGCCCGTTCGCCCATCGATGCAGATGGGTATTCTCTGCATTGTAGTATATTCCTGTCCGTGGATAGCTAGTGGTCTGGTCGGTGTCTTTTTTATTTTTGCGTACCTGGCGGAACCGGTGGAACAATACCATTGTTACAATCGTTCCCTGATTTTTGGTAAAGCACACCAATTCCAACGCTGGCGAAGGAATAATTCAGTGATTATCCCATTGTTAGGCACACGCAATCATAACAGGCAAATCGCACGGGCGCTTCAAAGTTGGACCAGTCCGTGTTGTTTCGGACATATCTATTCACATTCAACGGCGATTAATTCATGTTAATCATGTTGTTGGGCTATTGTGTCCAACCGCGGCCAGCGCACGGATTGTGCGTCGTGGTCAAAATACGCTCAACGGCACATTTCCAGTTGATTGCATTATGTTATGTGGGATCAATTGTGATCTAAGTGGGTCATAGCACGCGAATAGTTCTTTACCAGAATAAAATCTCGCCTTCGACTCGATTGATTCTGGTAAAGAACAATTCTTGTGGTCTAACCCTTACTTAGAGGTTAACAATGCCCGTTCTGCTCGAGGTAAATGGAACTTTGGCACATACGATAGCACCGGTCGGTGTGATCGGCTTTTAGTGTGACCACATGGTTTTAAATAATATGAAATTAATGTAATTTGCTAGATCGCTTGTATAGATTAATTTCACAAATACATTTATATATAATATATGTCTCAAATACTGTATGCATATATATACGGTTTTTATTGAGATTAAACAAATTCAAGTAGTCCTATTCATCAATCCTTCCTGCCTTTGTAACTGCATCATTAAAGGTACTCAGTCCGATCAGACGGTCCCCATATCATTATAACAACAACAACAACATATCTTCAAAATACGCTTTAGTTATCAGAATCGACTAATTACAACAACATAATGCTAACCACTGTCAACTATATGGAATAAAATAATCCAAAACGTGTTATTTAGCAACATGTTGTTCAAACAAATTTGGCCTTATTATCAACATAAAGCCACTTATTTTAGAGTTCTCCATCTTGATCCGCCATTTGGTCGGTTTGACGAATATTTTCCAGGGGGAAAAAAGTACATATCTCGAGAAATAACAGATTTAAAAATCGATATCTGATCACTCTGAGCTTTGACGAGTGGTTTAAAATATTGATTATCCCCGAAGATAACGAAATAGTAATTTAGGGGTGTTTAATCGGATAATGCAACTTTAACACCATTGCACCAGATGTCTTTGAGTATGCCGCTGACCACGACCGCACACCTTCCTCTCTTCTGTGCCTGTTTGTGATAACATGCAACAATAAATTCCAGCAAAGCAAAGCACTTGTTCGTGAACCAATACTGGATCGGTCTGGAATACACAGGCGAGACACCGAACGTCGACGACCGGACCCTCATAGACAGATGCGCCGTGTTTAATCATGATGAGGAAAATTCGACGACGACCATGACCACCCCAAGCAATGCGACCACCAGCCAACCCAACCAGCAGAGTGTAACCGATGCCACGAATGCAACCGAAGTGAGTTTTATTATTATACAAGAAAACCAATGTAAGAAATGATAACGCGCTCAAGATCATATATTATATACCCATGATTGTAATTATAGAATCTTTTTCATTTCTGTTATTTGTAATTGGCATAGCTTATCACAAACCAAAAATCAACATTATTGACATAATGTAAACGCCAATAAAGGAAATTGAAATTCTCAACTATACCTTTTACCGGGCTCAGCCTCGGGATCGCACTACAGCTCGGCCTCGGGGTCGCACTACAACTTTTAATGTGTCCCAATAATTAACATTCTATAAATAGAACCCCCATGCGCTATGGCAGCGCCCAGGCGAAACAAGAATTTGTACGTTAGTATATACACGCGGCGCGCGTAATGAGTATATATATAATTCATCGCCATTTGGAACGTATGTGTCTCAGAAGGTGCCCATAGAGTAAAAGAAAATAGCTGAAATCATAGATAAGAAACATCCCCCCCCCCGTCTCACTCCCAGAATGCATATGGCATATATTTTATATAATGTGATATAGCGATTCGAAAATTAAGCGGGCCATTAAATTTTGGAAAGGTTACATTTTCCTTAACAAACGTCCCCAAGTTATGATACCGCGTACTTTGTGTGTTACATTGCCATCGCGCTATCCTTTCGTGGCATAAACTGAACAGCGGACTATGCATGTAGTTGTCAGTGAGAGATGCCCTCGTTAGCGCTTGTAATTATTATATAGCTTGGCATAATTTATTTTGAAAGGGAGGAGGGGGAACTCTTTATGGTGTGAACAAATTCACGCGAAGAGCGTTTAGTCCACGTTTATATACATTAGCATAATATATCGCTTCCTGTGTTGAAAGGTACTCAATCCGAACAGAGGGTCCCCATCTCAACATATTCCAACAACAACAATCCGATCAGAGGGTCTTATATTACTATTTCTTTGGCTTTGGGGATAAAAAATATTGGATTCGAGTCGAGGAACCCATCAAACAAAGCTCAGAGTTATTAGATATTGATTTTTGAAATTTGTTAGTTTCTCGAGATGAGTACTAATAATTGCCGTAAGTTTCGTAACATGCGCGAGATGTGTACACCAAAACACAATTCAAACAGACAAAGATGGATAACTCTAAAATTAAGAGGTAATAATAACGCAATTTTGACTGAATTCTGGGCCAGAAAGTATTCCAGATAATGAAAAATAATAGATTTCTAAAATCGATATCTAACAAATCTGAGCTTTGATGGGTGACTTCCTCGACTCGAATCAAATATTTTTGACCCCCAAAGCAATTGAAATAGTAATTGAGAGGAGTTTTATCGGATTGAGTACCTTTAAGGCTATATATGTACCCATTTAATGGGCCGAGGACAATGTGGTATCTCCCATTGCTCATTCTGATATGGGCAACATAAAACAAATTTACAAACTATTTAAACCTGGCAACCTATTTAAGATATACTTATAACTTATAAATAGCCCGTGCAAAACATTGTTTTGAATTTTACATGTGACTGATTTCGACCGCGGAGATAACTATAATATAGCTTTGATAATAACACGTACATACGGTGGCTGGTTTAGGACATGGTAAAAAAACGTTCGAATGTGCGAGCCCTTACGTTAGAACGTGCGAGCTCTTATACGTTCGAACGCAAGAGCTCTTACGTTCGAACGTGCGACCCCTTACGTTCGAACGTGCGAGCCCTTACGGTCGAATGTGCGAGCTATTGCGTTCGAACGTGCGAGCTCTTGTATTCGAACGTGCGAGCCCTTACGTTCACACGTTCGAACGTAAGAGCTCGCACGTTCGAACGCAAGGGCTCGCACGTTCGAACGCAAGAGCTCGCACGTTCAAACGCAAGAGCTCGCACGTTCGAACGAACGCAAGAGCTCGCACGTTCGAACGTGCGAGCTTTTTTTTTTTTACAATGTCATAAACCAGCCACCGTACGTACATGCATGCGTTCAATGTCGGCATGATCATGAATGTACATGACATAAGAAACACCACGACATCGGAAACCTACACGAGAATTCGGGCGATTTCGGAGGAGTCCGGCTTCTTCCATTGACGACCTTTAATCACAACATTATCTGTACATTGTTTATATTCTTCTTTTGTTGACAATTTGTAAAGGAACTTTGCGGACCGTCCATCATTCTAATCTAAGTTTGCGCCATTCTAACGGGACCATGTACCATGTCTAATCGACTACTAGCGAGCAACACACACATCATTTATGGCTAAACCATTTAACCCTTTACCCAACAGAAGGGCCCTGTGCCAATGCATTCTCTTTTTTTTAGGCCAATGCATTCTCTTATATATGCGAGGCGACCTATGGTCGACTCGCATATATAAGAGAATGCACTGGCACAGGGCATAACTGTAACTATCACAATGTGGTCAAGGAGCCGGTTCCAATGATATCCATATTTGTATGGTTCTATTGAGACAGACCGAAGATATTTTAGGATGTTGAAGCTTTATTTGGCCGGTTTTGGCCGTTTTGTTGGGTAAAGGGTTAACAAGAATAAACCGTCGATTTCAAACTCAATAACTCAAAACTCAAAACATCGATAAAAACACCCTTTGTACAAAGCTTCTACATATATCGACCGATCTAATGTTAATATACCTAAATCAATACCAAGATTTACGCGAAAATTATTTTACTCAATTAGCCAATTCCTTTATTAAAATTTTAGATCTTCCGGATTTTGTTAAATTCTTATTCATAATGAGCAATGAGATAAAGGAAACTTACAGCTAAAGTAGAAGCGACCATTGATAGCGACAGATATACCGATAATTTCTTATGTATATCATAATTATATATTTATGTAATGTTCATATAATTTATTTAATTATCATCGTCAATTGAGGTGTATTGCAATAAACATCTTGCATCTTGTACAATGTTAGATAAGTTGTTTTCCATTCAGGATAATTTGGTCAAACTTGGTGACGATGGCAAAATGCTTGTTGGTTGGTCAATAAATGAATCATGTGTTGTCAGTGCAGACAAGGACTCCCTCCAATATTTCCACTGGTTTGGAAACTCAATCGACCCAGCACCAACAACACAATATTGGTCAATGAACGAACCTCAAAACCTACATTTTGACACTTGTGTCGTGATGAAATATGGATATGAATCAGATAACTCGACGGAGCAGGGATACTACTGGTCTTCAAATGGATGCCAGGGCCTGAAGCATGCCATATGCGAGCGTCATGGTGAGTTACTTGGTTGTTTTATGATGATTAATGGGGAGGTCAAGTGACAAATTTTGAATGGGGATTTCCATGAAAATCTGCGGAGCAAACGTCACACAGAGTTGCACAAACTTCTGAGTGTGACTTGCTGTGGTATTGGAACTTGTTCCATTATTATGTTGGTGTATTTATTTTTGAATTTGATATTTCTTTTCAAAAGTAGGTCATGTACGTGATGTAATTCCAGAAAAAAATCTGAAAAATATATTTATTGCAAAATATTATAATTTACCGAGCGCACCTGCTAGTTAAATATTATGGTTGTTCAATGATATGCCTGCTTTAAAGTGCTTTTGGTTTCCGGATAACTGCTTCATAGATAACTTTTGCTCCGAAGATTTACATGGCAATCCCAATCCATATCTGTTCACTTGACCTCACCCTTAATCGTCATTTCAACCGCTAAACCATACCACGATGTTATCTCATTTCATGGTGACGGAAAAACATACATATGGTTGTTTCATTGGGAAATCAATGTAATGCATGCATGTTAATATTTGTAACGATACACAAATACAGTCACGGCCTCCCATCGACATGGCAAGTGACATCATCACCTTTTAACACACTCCAAACCTTTAGTTATAGGTTGGTAATGGTATAAATATACATACATACCTACCTACACACATGTAATTGAAGTGAGAATATACAGGTTTCACACAAGTTCAATGCTTATTGCCATAGTGCTATTTTACAATGTTATATACTAATGGTATAATATATCATTTTGAAACTCTGTTAAATGAGATCCAGACCACTGATTTCGTGGAAGGTAATCACCCTGAGGCTTGTGGTGAACACACAGTAATGCCCTAAATAATCGACTCCTTAACCACAGCAGAATTATGGGTAATTTTTCAGGATTTATCCGGAAATATGGCTTGTTGCCATTCATCGGAAAGCTCCCACTGAGTTAATTATTTAGGACATTGCTGTAGTAGTTTGTATTCTTGATTGTCTCTTCGTGAGCAGCAGATAGAATCAGAACAGATCGAGCCGATACCCTGCATAATGCATATTTAAAACCCTTTCATGACTGGAGCCGCGCTGGTGCAGCATTAAATCTCGTGTTCATTGCATCCTCTTATATATGCGAGTCTCCCATGTGGATCCTCACATATATAAGAGAATGCACTGTGTACAATGTCAAGGTAAATATTGTTAGGCCAATGAAGTCTCTTGTGCATGCGAGGCTCCCATGGGAGACTCGTATATATAAGAGAATACATTGGCACAGAGTTTCCGCAACGTTTCGGGAAACTCCAGTCATGGAAGGGATAATGTTAAAGGTTAATTTTAAAACCTTTAAAATACTAAAGCGATATGTTTCAGGGATGTGCAAAACAACAGAAGAAACACGATAAAATAGGCAAATAGTATCCTTGTATGCGTAATGTATTGTACGAGCTAAGTCTGCCATGTTGTCATGTTTACTGTGTTGGTGGTCAGATTGTACACGTAAAATATAAAACCGTAGAATGACATTGTTATATGTATACTCTCCATACCAGAGGAAATAAAGCTATTGTCATATACAGCTAGTGGTTGAAGATTCCTGGTTGAAATAATCGATATAATATACATAAATGCTCAGTTAATTTTTCAACAGATCAGCTCTACGACTCGAATGGACTTGGAACTGTGCACACCGGCTGCCCTGGCATCAGAGCCCACAACGTCACCAGAAACGTCAAAACGGCATCAGGTGAGTGCATAAACACACAAGGACACCAAGCCTGAAATAACGAAAGCGTATATAGGGCACTATAAAATCTACATTGAACCCTTCCATGACGGAAGCTGCGCGAGTGAAACATTACAGACCATGTGCCAGAGTATTCTCTTATATATGCGAGTCCCCCACAGGGTTTCTGTGAATTTACTAACTCTGTGACATGTCCGTAAGGATCAAGTGTTCAAAATGATACAACTTGTTTTGACCGCATGGATATTGTTTTCCCCCGAATGTTTAAACATAATTGACTCTGGTGAGTGACTTCATTCGTATGTCAGTATGTCTCCGTTATTGATGAATTCAGGACAAAGTCAAATTAAAAACAAAATGTCTTGCATTTTATTTAGATTCTTGAGTTTAATATAAAACGTTTTGAATGAGAAATGCGACCAGAAGACACTGTCCTGTTTACAGGCATTCTGATTTGCCGAGAGGTGCTAACTTTAGTTTTCGATTCGCCACCATCGGACGCTGAAGCGTGCACACATTTTGAATGAAGCACGGTATCATTGACAACGCGCGTAAAATACATCACCGAGAAGCCGCGAGGCGCGCAATTGAGTCAACCGGGCGTTGTTTTATATATAGACGCGGTTAACATGAGGTTGTTATGGTGATGTTGCGAGTAAACACGTGGAATGTATCCATAGAGTTGATCACCGAAAAAAAGGATATCTCACTTCAAAGCATGTCATGTTGATAAAAAGAGTTTTTCGTGCAGTATCATTTTAATTTGTTGATGATTGATTTGCAATAGAGATAATGTACCCTGTTTCGTTGGATATTCTGTGATTAGAGCATGAAACGAGTTTTGAACTGTCGGCTCGTTCACGAATTGTTTTCATGCTCGAATCCCAAGCCGGCTCATTCACAAACCATGTTCATGTTCGAATCCCCAACGGAGTACGTTTATCTCCTAAGTATTGCGTGAATATTTCATTAAAGGTTTTCAATCCGATTAAACACTCCTAAATTACTATTTCTTTGGCTTCGGTGGTAAAACATATTTGATTTGAGTCGAGGAACCTGCCCATCAACGCTCAGAGTGATCAGATATCGATTTTTGAAGTTTGTTATTCAATTTTTTGTGGCCCAGAAATACGCCATCAAATGGATGGTCTCAGTCAAAATTGCGGATGAAGATAGATTACTCTAAAAACAAGAGGTAATACGGCCAAATTTCGTCAAGACGCAAGTGATAATACGGCGATATATCGTTGAACAAACTGTTGATAAATAAGATAAAAACACGTTTTGTGAAATTTGATACCATAATTCACAGCGGTTAGCATTATTTTGTTGCAATTAATCGATTCTGAAAACTAACGCGTATTTTGAAGAAATGTTGTTGTTGTTGTATCTTGATGATATGGGGACCCTCTGATAGGATTGAGTACCTTTAATAAAATAACATTGTTTTGGTAAGTCTAGTTTGTTTGTCACGATTGATTTCTAACATTTTTTTCCGGTGTTATGTTAACTTAGATTCGGTATGTTGTTGTAGCCTGAGATCTGGAACCCTGAATATAACTTTAAAGACCCACATTTGATACCACAGAACTATAATTGGTGCGTTTTATATACGAGAATAAACTTTTATGATGCCAATGAGGGTATTAAAGCCACGTGGGCTGACATGGCGGTTTGCGCTCCAAACTACATCTAATAATATTCACTTTTAATGTTTTCCCGGTATTGCTATAGGACGACAAATACTACCTTTCTATGGGTATATATGTCACATAAAGACGCGTTTAAGTCATAATAATACAACATTGAATGTGGTGTTTGGGTCCCAAACAGACAACAGCCAGGTGCACGGCATGGAACAATAAAGAGCGCTTTTTATTATGCTATCCTCGATATGGTAGAAATAAAGAGCGTTTATTTCACTTCTGTGCGAAAACTTGAAAACAGCTGGGAAATGGCTGTGACAATGGCAAGTATTTTTTTCAGAGAATATACGGCCGTGTGTCAATATTTCGTGTATTTGTCAACCTATCTTATACCTCCTTCCAAATTACGTAGAACAAATTTGGATGCTCGAATGAGCCATGTCCGTTTAATGACCACGGTCCAATTTGATACCATGCATAAAAGTTTGAACTACCAATGGTGCGTTTTATATTCGATAATATAATTGTATCGTGCCAATGAGCGCATTATTATGTGATTATGTTGCTCAGATATCGATTTTGAGTGTGTGGTAACAAATATCGTCACAGACAAAGAGCGTCCATGATTTTGTTTCACATAAGCCGCAGCTAATAAAGAGCGTTCCACTTTCGATCTTTTCAACTCGTTTTCAACGTAAAAAGGATGAATGCTTTTGTGGATTTTCGCGATGTCTGTACAATACATAAGATGGTGATTGCAAATATTTTACTTTTTTCCTGCGAGTGAACATTGTACCGAAAGAAAGTTTGACCAAGTTGGTGTGAAATCGCACCCTGTGTCTTTAATCATTTCTTTACTAAATACTCAATAAATAGTATAGTCCAAGGAATTTCAGATAAAAAAACGACGTTTTTTTTAAATTGTTATATCTGATCATTTCCCTCCTATAAATATGACTCCTTATGCACTTGTAATGTCTGCTTAATTTTTCTGACAACTGAATGGGAGAATACATTTATAAAGGAAAGAGTTAAAGGTACACAATCCGATTCTTCAAAAGACGATTTAGTTGTCAGAATCACTTACATCATCATCATCAACATCCCCATCGTCATCATCGTCGTCGGCATTGTCATCATCATCATCATCATTTTTATCATCATCATCATTATTCCTCAGCATCATCTCATCATCCGTATCGTCTCCATCGTCAACATTTTTGTCTTTATACATCTTCGTCCTCATCCATCGTCATCATCAGCCATCATCGGCTTCGTCGCCGTTGTTATCGTCGTCGTCAATCGTCATCATTGTCGTCGCTGTCATCTGTATCCTCATCATCACCAACATCGTCATAATTTTCGCCATAGTCATCATCATAAACGACGTCATCGTCGTCGTCATTATCGTCGACCTAATCATCTTCATCTTGTCATCATAGTGATTATCGACATAGCAACGCCCATGGCGTCCTCGTCAATATCGTCGTAATTTTTGTACTAAGGTATATTTGTTTTCACATGGCTTTGCTACATGTATATTTATGTATTTCGGATTGCCATATTGACGCATGCTTTGTTGAATTAGCGCTGGAAACCCATTCATTTCTGGAGTGGGGGACCAGCGCAATATTTTTTAAATCTCAAAATGCCATTCTATTGGAAATGATAAATTAAATAATTGAATTGAATTGAATTGCTAAACAATTATCATGGTTCTCCGCTGGCCTCATCCACCTATTCATATTCTACATGTTTGTACTTTATAGGATAGGATCATTTTATTTACAATATACACACATGGAAAGTACAATTACAAATAAATATAATATTAATAGACTATACATGTATATTGCTAGGGGTGATATAGTCATGGCTGACTGTCTTCCTATCACCCCTTTATATATACCACATCACAAACTGAACGATGAACGGTGAACGACCAACGAATTCTACTATTATTTATAAAAAAAAAACAGACGTTTATATACCAATGTTTAGAGTTAACAAGACAAAACCTAGATAAAATCAAATTATTATTACATGTATAGTTATATTACTTTTCAACGGGGACGGCAGGTAGACAACCCTCTTGGTTATGCTGTCCCCGATAGCTCATTGAATGTTATAATATTTCACTGTGTAGATAATTGTATTTATCATATGACTCAATCATTATTTACGTTGGAAAGTATGTCATAAATCAATTTCATATGAACTACTAGTTCATATCACCTTCCGATAATTTGATTGGTTTGTTGACAAAAAGTGTGTTCTGATTGGCTGAATGTCAGCCTGAGCCGAGCCGCATCTCTAACTAAATGCAGGTCAAATTCGTGCGCGTCAATCAACGCGATGCCGAAATTCTCGCAATTATAATCTTGAAATATATAGTTTTTGACATTGTTATACGATAAATAGAATATGTAATTCGTATTTATCTAATAAACATACGATATAATGTCACAAACTGAGAATAGAATAGCGCACTATATCTTCGCGTGCATATTATTTCTGCTAGTTCACCAGTAATTGGGCTTCCGGTGCAATGAAGTGACGTCATATTAACCTTTTGCTGCCGATGTCATATAGCTATTTAGTGATTTGTGTGCGTTTTGGACATCATAATTAATTTATAGGTGTCATATGATAAATAGAATATGTAGTTCGTGTTTCTCTCATATGATATTTATGAAACTCGTCACGAATTTTCAGTTTTCGCTCGCCGGAGGCTCGAGAAAACTGAAAATTCTTAGACTCGTTTCATAAATATCATATGAGAGAAACACTCATTTCATATCCTCTATATATTATATGAATGAGTTATGAATAAATAATCATAGTCATCATCATAGAAAGTTTGACTAAGTTGGTGTGAAATCGCACCCTGTGTCTTTAATCATTTCTTTACTAACTACTCAATAAATAGTAGTTCCCTTGGAATTTCAGATAAAAAAATTCAACAAACGACGTTTTTTTTAAACTTATTATACCTGAACATTTCCCTCCTATAAATATGACTCCTTATGCACTTGTAATGTCTGCTTAATTTTTCTGACAACTGAATGGGAGAATACATTTATAAAGGAAAGAGTTAAATATACACAATCCCCGTACCGTCATATTCCAACAACAACAATTCTTCAAAAGACGATTTAGTTGTCAGAATCAATTAATTACCAAAAAAATAATGCTAACCACTGTCAACTGCAGTATAAAATTTTCCAAAACGTGTTATATATCAACATTTTGTTCAACGCAATTTGGTATCGAGAGTTTGTCGATCGGCTCGTCGTATATTTTCTAGGAAGTCAAATATTCCAGGCGCTGAAAAATAACAGATATTAAAAATCGGTATCTGATAACTCTGAGCTGTGATGGATGGGTTCCTCGACTCAGATAAATATTTTACCCCCCCCCCCCGCAAGCCAAAGAAATAGTAATTTAGGAGCATTAATTCGGATTATGTATCTTTAATATCAAACATTTTTCCGCCTACCCTATAGGAAAACCCGGATCAAAATATATGGCGATGACAGAGGACATGAGAGAGGATACTGACGTCTTGATAGCTGCTCACTCAACATACGTGTCTGCTGACTGCATGTACTACTGCGTACACAACCCACATTGCGAGTACGTGTTGTATCAAGAGGTCAAACCATTCGAACGCAACAGCAAAATCAGATGCATGTTGTACAAAAAATGAGAGGAGAAACTGGAATCCTTGCATGGGGTTCACAAATGAAGAGATTAGTGACAATGACAAGAATTCTTATTACTCAACTTCAAAATGCCATGCATAATAATGATAGCCACAAGCATGCAAATAATGTGTCTGTAATTTGCAGAATAATGTCCCCAGATGGTGAATTTAGTGACGCTATCCCGAAAGGCGGCTAGATAACCAAACTCACCCTCTGGGAACCTCACCCCGCTTAGGCGTCAACTGCTATGGGAGACGTAGGATCAGATTAGGGAATATAGAAACTTCCCAGAAGGGAAAACGTAACTAAAACAATGTTAATTTGAGACTATAGATACTTCACAGAATATGATACCAAAGCAGAATGAGGTCCACAGAGGGTGAATTTGGTGATGCTAGCCCGCTGCCTCATTCTGCAACTGTCAGACACACTATTTGCAGACTTGAATAGCCATATTGGAAGATCAACCCGTTTATAAGCTGATAGTGCACCAATGAACAGAGACGTGAACACAGGGGGTGGAGTCGCCCCCAACTTTGGTTTAAAAAATTCAACAGCTGAACAACAATAGTTGGAAATTTTACACAACATATAGTTGAAATTGGTCTCATTGTTTGATTTTCCAACTAGTAGTTAGTGGACAATGTGTTTTGTTATTGTATTATTATAGTTTATTTCAGACAATTATGTCCATATGTTATTTCGGATGATGTGACTATGGTATGTGCAATAGTTCATTCCGTGATCGGAATAGTTGTGACCTGAAAATTACTTCTGAATTACAGATGGGGAACAAGACAATATTTGTAAAATTTGATACTCTATTTTGGAAGCTGTATATTGGCATATATTTCCCCCTCGACATTATCAACGATTGTATTCGATCTTGAAAGAACATGATTCCGCCAACACTGCAAGCTCTTCCGTGTCCCATTAGCATTCTATAACACACTGTAAGTTTTTTCATGCAACATTGACCCACAGTACAGTGGTGAAATGAATCGTTGGAACGAAAGCATTTTTACCCCTGGAGTACATTTCGAATATAAACCACATTACGCATTTAGACCACATAAATTATACCAGCAAAGGTTTCTACTTTTGATCAAAGTTTTGGTCTGAAAAGGCAATAAGTTGAAAATTGTCCAACCGTAGGTTCTAAATTACCGACAGTTGCAAAGCATGGGGTATCAGTTGTAAAATTCCAACCCAAGGTATGCAAATGGAGGACTTTCGCGAACCTGGGTGTTCGCTCTGGTTCAAGTGGGGGGGGGGGGGGTGGAAATTTCAGGGTGCACACCCCCTAAAATTCCCTGGGTTTATAAAATGTGTCCATGGCAGATAGTGGATAAAACACACAGACCCCTTCCCGAACCTGTCTTCGTGTCACGATTTGCATTATTGGACGATTTGACACCATAAATATGTTTTGTACATTTAAAATCCTTTGATGACTGAAGCTGCGCTGATGAAGCATTAAAGATCCTAACAAGGTCAAGGTATATATTGTTAGGCCAATGCATTCTCTTTATATATGCGAGGCTTCCTATATGGGAGAATCACAAGTATAAGAGAATGCATTGGCACAGGGTTTTCGCAAACTTTCGGGAAGCTCCAGCCAAGGAAGGGTTAATACCAGAAAACAATAGCAAGCTTAAAAGCCCAGTCATAGGATATGTTCGTGATCAGATATCAGCATTCAAATGGAGCAGTGTTGTCAAGTGTTTTATATAGAGCAGGACGCTAAAAAACACATTTATTGAGGCATTTAATTTTATTTTTATTACTTGGATTACGGATTTCTTTGGCTCAAATGTAGGGGAGGTGGGAGGAAAAAAATAAAAATAAAATCTGTAAAAATATATTTTTTAATTTAAATTATAAAAAACATGGGTTCGGGAGAAATCCAAAATCTGCTGTATAATAATCTGCTCATCTAAAACAAGCACGGACAAATATATTTTTTTATTTGGATGTTTCTTTAAAGCATGATGCGGATAGATGAAAATATATTGTCAATATCAGCGTCCGCCATGTTGGCGTTGATATTCAATACCATATACAGCACCAAGAGGCTTCGCTGTTCAATCGATGTTGTTGTACATTTTACATAAACTTATACTGTTTTCTATTTTTTTTTATGTGTCTGGATTAATATTCCCATTGGTGGAAATAAAAAAACCGAAAACTAAAATTTCATTTTTATTCACAAACAGCTTCTTTTTTGGGGGGGGGGGGGGGGGGGGGAGGGAAATCCCTAACCAAGTAAAAAAAAAAAAAAATGACGAAGAGGATTTATGGTTTCCTGATCCACCAAAGGGGAATATTAAATTGCGATATTATCTTATAATTTTGGATGTACATGTGTGGTCTTCGCGGAACCGTGTGTTACGTATTTAGATAATAGACACCTTTCGCACAATGGACGACAGGAGATAATTATTACGAATAGTCACTAGAATTTGTGTTCTTTCTATTCGTTGTCATTTTCCATATCCGTTGTTACGATTACGATTTGGGATTTTCGACAGAACTGACAAATATACGCCACATAGTAAATAAGTTCGCGATCGTTTCTCAGATCCTCAATGTGGGATATGACTATGTGATTATGTCCTTCAATTGTGATCGCCATGTGGCCTTAATATTTATCTATTAGTGGCAATCAAATCATTCGTCGTCGTGAAACACGAGAATATTGCGAAACACAAAATGCAAAGCTATGACATGATAACAACATAATTAAGTAAAACATAATTACGGCACACAGAACCATAATCCCGTTACTGTGAGTGGCAAGCAATTGCCTCACAAACGGACTGGTAATTTTCAATTCGCCGTCCGAAAAAATTACGACTACAATTAGCTATTCGTGATAATTATATGTCGTTCATTATGCGAAAGGTGTCTATTTACAGTTCGTTTCCACGTATTATTTACCTGTTAAGACAGGGGTGATCGCACAAAAGTGTTATCATACAGGGCCGGGGTGGGTGGGTCCGAAGAGGCCCGAAAAAATGAGTTTGTGCAAATTTGTTTCTATTCACATTTTTGCCCTTGTTTTAAGTTGTTTTCAAATATATTCATTAATAATTGTGTTCTAAGGCAGGTTATGGCCTTTACATACACTTAGGAACAGGGTAGGTATAAGATATAAGTAATACAGGGGAGATCTTCCAAAAACATACCTTACCGGGCGGGGTGGGTGCATATCAGAGGCCTGAACAATTGTTTGTGCAAAATTTTTCAACCCACATTATGGACATTGTTTTAAGTTGTTTTCACTAATAAATGTGTTCTAACATAGATTATGACCTTAACCAACACTTAATAACATATGTAGGTATAAGATAAAGCACTCTCTTGTGCCAAATAAAAGTGATGACTGAATAGGAGTGCTGGTTTGCATTTCACCTCAACTTAATATTGAATAGTGCCTGATAGTGCTGGCATTTTCACTCTGGCATGTCTAATGACCAAATAATACTAGTGCTTAGTGATGCGGACCGGACCGCTTTGGACAGGTCCGGTCCGCGGTCCAGGGGTGGACCGCGGTCCGGTCCGGACCGGGTGTTACTGGACCGGACCGCTTTTTGCCCTCGGTCCGGTACTCTCCGGTCCGGTCCACTATTTTACTTAAGTTATAATAAACTAGCTATCGCGAATATTATTGCGTATTTGCCGTCATATCAATTAGCAACGATGTATTGACGCATTCAAGTGATTATTAATATTTATTAAGCGTTTGATGCCACGAAAACAATGTATAGATGAACTTTGTACATGTCACTTTCCTTATAATGTATTAATGTAACACTGGCCAACACTATGTAGCACCCTATCAATGTGACAAACATGCAACTGAATGAGTATGGAACTCTTTGTCCTAAACAGTGTAACATGGCATCAACTAATCAATTTGGATGGATATCGAATCGAGTATTCTATTGTTTTTCACAGTTATACTTATCGAAGAAACATGCAAACCACATTACATAGTACATACACAAGACAGTCACATTAATCCAATAGTAGTTGTACTTATATATAACTGTCATTGTCAGGAATATACAATCAGTAGTAGTCATATTAGTACACATTTGTATAATTGTCATCAGTATAGTTATTTCGTTTAAATTTCAATTTAATGAAAATAAGTATGATACGAATCATGCATATATACGATCAGTTGAGTGCCATGTTAGATTGGTTATAACACATTCTGGCCCTAGCTATATATCTGGCCAATACATTTAATTAGTGCATGTTCGCATTACTAGAAATACTATTATCGTGCATCGTTCCCAGTATATCCCACCAGAGACAGACAATGATGCATACAATCGGCAAACAATGTAAGTTTTAACATATATGGACTCATTGCAATGCACTGAACGCAGTAACCTTATAATTTGTACTATACAGAGTAAAAACTTTGAGAAAAAAGAGAATTCATTAACACATAGCCTATTATAGGTGGACCGGACCGTTTTGGACCGGTCCAGGCATGTGTACCGGACCGGAATGGCCTGGACCGGACCGGACTGGACCGCCTTGGCAGTGGACCGGACCACCCGAGGTGGTCCGGTCCGGTCCGCATCACTACAGTAGTAGTAGTAGTGCTGCAGAGTGCTGGCTAACAAAATACCCCAAATTAAAAAAAATAAACATGCCAGCCTGTTTATTTGGCTCCAAAGAGTGATACTTATATACTATATAACTGTCATTGCAGGTATGGTTATAAGGTGTTCTGATATGATGGTTGGTGGCACCTTTTTGGGAACAACAGTGAAGAAGTCATTAATTAGTAACTGGACTATTTATGTAAAAATTAAAAACAATGTTGGATTATTGGCACTATAAATATTACCTCACAATATCTGTGCACACTGTAGAATAAAACACTTTTTATTTCAAAATGTATTTTTCAATGTCGAAAACAACATCATAACCGTTGATAGTGTTTCAATTGTTTGAACACTTGGAATCTGCCAGAAACGGACCAATTTAAAACTTACCTTTGATTCTGTTTGATTTGGTCTTGAATAGATTTAAAATGATTTTTTTCTTATTTTAGGGGGTGGGTCCAAAAAAAATCAGGCGGAAAAAAAAAAATTGCACAAAAAGGGTGGGTGGGTAGCAAGAAAAAGGGCTGTAATATTTTTTTTGGGCCCTGTATGTGTAAATTTGCTCACCACCCCCCCCCCCCCCGGTTAAGAGGACAATTTTCTTTGGAAAGTTTGCCAATTTGGTGTTAAATCGAACGGGAAATATTTAATAATTCCCATCACAAAATATATTGTTTATCAGCTGTTATGGTGTATGCATTGTTTATGTATAGAAAACAATAAATTATGTTTTGTATAAATTGATACAATTATACTTCCAAAAACGAGAACATCTCGCGTGGGCAAGCAAATCGGTAGTAAAAACACAACGTTCACATAGTAGGCATAATGTCCCGCCGAATTTATATAGTTATCTTCATATAGTTGGCTATATCTTGTGCTGTCCCAATATAATGATAGAACCGTTCTGTTTCAATATTCGAACCCATGTTCAGACTGATACACTTCCCAACTCTGGGCGAAAGGGAATCTATTTTAAGGATGTTCCCGTAGCCTAGGTGGTTAGATCGTGGGTGAGATCATCGCAGTCTGAGTTGGACGAGGTTGGCGCATGACCGATTTTAAAACTGGATCTGAGTCGAGGGACAACTCAATGTGCCATTCTGATCGGGATTGCCATTTCGATAAGAAATGATATTTGTGTACGGAAGCAAGCACATTTGAAGTAATGAACACGCATTCGAGTCCGTGCCTCCATAACTACATACTATATAATCAGTTATCGTATATATGGTCAAATTAATATACAATTTCGGAGGAAGTGCATTGTGCTGCTCCAGTATAGTGGTACATCTGTATGTGTCAATATTCAAACCAATGTTTGAGTGATGGCCTCCCAACTTGGCTTGATTTGAATCATATTTTATTTGTATATAATAATACAAAAGGGACCGGACACACGATTTCTCAACTTATGCGGCCGAATTCTGGTCCCTGGTCTAGACCAGGGTTTCATGTAAACTATATATATAGTCTAGACCAGGCCGAAACCACGGTGATCGCGATGTGTTACCCAGCTTCGAGGCGAGTAAGCTGGGATTATTGGTCAGCACTTGTCCGTATTCATGTCTTTTTGAAACTCAGGTTTACGTAAACCAGGGTTTGCCTTCTTATTGTCATTCAAGCCTTTGTCGGTCTGTTCATAATTCGAACCATGTGGTAACGTACAAGTTCTGGTAACAGAAACATAAGTATTTTTTGGAAGCATTTATCTTTATGTTAACCAAATTGTAATTGTGTTATATTTGTATGTCGTGTAGAGTAAAGATTATAATTATATATGAACTGGAGAAAATTTAATATAATCCACAATTATGTGTGTTATAGGTAATAGTCTGCAACTGAGACCTAGTCCCCCCCCCCTGGTCTGAGATTTTTGTATAAACCTTGACTTGATCCTGAGACGAGAATAGCGAAGTCTGGTTTCGAGAATATATGTATGGTGCAGAACTCTAATACGGATTATTAGTTTGATTGTAAGCCAGTCATTCGCACGATGGTGAATAGTTTGAGCAATCACAAGCTGGCTTTTAACTGGACATTAGAAATGATCTAGTGTAACTGTGTTTTATATAATGTCACCTATCATAACTGTAACAATCATGCGTGCGTGTACCCCGGCAATTTGCTGTGGATGAGCATGTGCGACCCGGCATAACAGTGAATGGCACATCGGATTTTCATCTTGCATCGCATGGGTGGGATGCGGGCTTTCCCGGCGTATTCATAAAATGAACGTTGGAATGCGCCTTGATGGGGATTACTTATGGAATACTCGTACCGTCCATTCACGTAGATTATTCCAGTATTTTGAACAAGAATAATACTGATGTTTTAAGCAAACAAAAAACAGTAAAGACGAAAACAAATTACAAACAAAAAACAGAAAACAAATTATAAAAAACAAAACAAACAAAAAAACAAAAGAATTTGTTTTCCAAAACATTAAAATAAAATGAAAAACATAACAAAAATAGAAGAAAAAGAAATCAAAATATATAAATTTATGATTCTTTTATTTAAACGCATTTGTTGAAAAAGAAATACAAGAATGGAATTTAAAATCTCGGGGGCCCCGGTGGTTCATTCGGTAGAGTGTCAGGTGCATTACACCGTCCCAGGCCGTCCAGCGCTGACGAAGCTGGTTCGAACCCCGTCATATGGAGGGTGACCGGAATCGTGTATCTGGGCAAGTTTGTCAGTTGCTTTCCGGGGATCGGTGGTTTCTACACGCAGTGAGACGATTTCTCGGTGAAATTAAGCCTCTGCGTGGTCTTTCCTCCACCCGTAAAATTGACAACGTCGTGTGAGGTCTAGCGGCTAGATCGACGATAAACCCTAACAAACCAAACCAAACCCTAGAAATCTCTGAGAAATTCTTATTTTAACGTACATTTTGTTAATCGTCCTTGTTCCAATAATGTTTTACCATTTGGATTCTTGGAATGATGGCAACTGAAATGATGGGCGCAATTGTTTTACCCCATTATATGTTTGGGTCGAGATTTAAAAGGGCGGTCTCTGAGACTGATTATTCGGTGCATGGGGAGGTGGTATAAACAAAGTATAGCCACTTATAGGCCATGGGTGGTTCCATCGGCCGTGAAACAAGTTTTTTTACTCAACTAAAACATTTACTTAAACCGCTGACATCGAAATAGGTTATCATAATAAATAAACATAAAGGTATGGTCGTGGCGACATGGGAACTTGGGGTGTCTCACCCCCCCCCCCCCCCCAACTTAGGATGGAGCGGATTGGAAATATGGACAACACCCCCACTATCCACATGGAGACACTCTATTCACACGCCTGTAAAGACGACACACCGCACGTGTTCGGTGATAACCCGTTACATTAATGCTCAACTATTCGCGACGTGAACGCAATCATATTGTTCGAGCACCAAGCGTGCCTTTGTCCGTCGATACACCGATCGTCGTTGATTGAACAATAATCCGCCTAATCTAAATCGAGACCAGGTGGTTTCGCGAGACCAGGTCCAGACATGGAACACCGTGATTATTAGGGTGGTCTAGACCAGGGACCAGAATTCGGCCGATGAGGACCCTCTCCCGATAAATATGTTAACAAAGATGTGAACGTATTTACATGCATGATTTGTGATAGAATGATAATTTGTGTATGGTTTTGTGTAATGCCTCCCAGAGTTAATTGCTATGGATTATGGTTGATTTTATAACCAGGATTTGATTGGCCCGTTCCAAACGACGGATTTTTGTCGACTCGAATCTAATTGTATTAAATCCGTCGGTGATGCGTCTGCGGTCAATTTTGTTTCAGACGGACGCATCTTTGTCGCGTTGAATCTAATACATCGGTCGATTTATTTAAAGGTGCACTCCATGTTACCTTCACAAATTGGTCACGCGTAGATATAGATGCCTATATATGCCGGTATATTATACATATATATATACTAAACTACAGTATAAATTATGTATAAATATATGCGCGATTGCAGCGCGAATATATGTGCATATATGTATATGAGGATGTATATAGTACATATATTTATATAATATAATATAATAGGCGCTACAAATAAATGTTAGATCGTGCAACCAATTGCCATATATGTGTATACCATGCATGTAAATACAGGTATACACGAATTATTATAAATCAGAGACTACCACCCCTACCCTTATAATAAGGAATACCGGAATATATGAATTATTATAAATAAGAGGTTACCACCCCTATACCCCTCACAATAAGTAATGCCGGTATATATGAATTATTATAAATAAGATCAGTGGTACCACCCCTACCCCTTATAATGAGGAATACCGCAATATATTAATTATATATTATAAATCATAGGCTACCACCTATATATCCTTTATAAAAAGGAATACCGGTATCTATGAATTATTATAAATCATAGGCTACCATCCCTATACCCCTCATAATAAGTAATACCGGTTTATATGAATTATTATAAATCTGAGGCTACCACCCCTACCCCTTATAATAAGGAATACCGGTATATATAAATTATTATAAATCATAGGCTACCACTCTGCCCCTTATAACAAGTAATACCTGAATATATGAATTATTATAAATAAGAGGTTACCACCCCTTTACCCCTCATAATAAGTAATATCGGTATATATGAATGATTATAAATCAGTAGTACCACCTCTGCCCCTTATAATAAGTAATACCGGTAAATATTAATTATTATACATCAGAGACTACCGCCCCTATTCCTTACAATAAGGAATATCGGTCTATATGAATTATTCTAAATCAGTTACTACAACCCCTACCCCTTATACCGGTATATATGGATTATTCTAAAACATTGATACTATATCCATTATAAGATGTGAGTCAGTGACATGCCATGTTCGTTGAGAAATCAAACTACCAAAATAATTACAATTTGCACAATGTTACCTAAGCAATGCTTATAGATATATATCTTTCTTTATGACAAAGAGAGCGTGCGACAAATGACGTCATGTGGGTATTTCCTCAGATAAGGGGAGCCCCCTCATTATTATACCATTATCATATCATTATCTTATCATTTGCATTCGTTCTTCGGCAACTTTCGGCTCTTCTCGTCACATGTATTAGATTCGAGTCGTCAAAAATCCGTCGTTTGAAACCAAGACGGATTTCAGACGCATCATCGACGAAGATTCGTCTGAATTGGACGGAGATTCGTCTGTGATGCGTCTGACACGGATCTAATTGTTTCAAACGTCGCATTTTTGACGCATTTAATACAATTGTGGGTCTGGTATTAGATTCGAGTCGACAAAAATCCGTCGTTTGGAACGGGCCTTACGTTTGTGTGGTTATTAGTTTCATTTCAACTAATAATGTCGATGCAGGTTTCGTGGAAATGGGTCTTTTCGTCATATTTGTTAGGCAATTGCTTTACTCTGGAAGGCAATACATACGATAAGCCAGCAATAGAGAAATGGTGGTCCGAAAGTGTGGGGGGGGGGGGGGGGGGGTCCATCATAAGTTGGGAATCGGGAGATTACTGAACTCAATAGAGCAAAAACTAAAGCAATTTGCAGTCCTTTCTTGTTACATATAATTTCATTCCCATTGTTTGTTTACGAAATCAGTTACGTTAGTTGCGCACGTTGTTTAGAGTCGTCGATCTCAGCACCGCCTGTGGCCAAACAAATTTTTTTTCTTATTTGCAAAATTTAAAACTACGTTAAAAGGGTCAAAACGTTTTTAGCTGTTAGTTTCCTCTTCTTTTTTTTTATTTCAACTCAGGTTTTCAGTTGTAATTTCTAGATGTTATTTTATCCATAATAATTCAATAAAATGCTTATCATTGATTAATTGTTGCTTTTTAGTTGTATTGCTTTTTGAAATTCACAAACCATAGATTATTAGAAGCAATATAATTATATATTGCTTCTAATAATATATGGTTTGTGAAAAAAAAAATTGAATTGAAATTAAAAAACTGAAGTCATAATTGGAATGTTGGATTATAATTAAAACCCTTTTTACCCCCACATATTACATACATCTTAGTAGTATAAATGTTAATGAATTAATGTCTCATAAACTAAATTCAACACCAACGTCACTCAAGATCAAGGGGTCATAACATGACAACAATAGCTGATCGATACCCATCATTATAATAAAATAACGACGTTGATGATATTAAATGATATCAATGCTAGTTATCGCCGCAAAAGTGAATACACTCACACAAAGTGACTCTCGACACCATATAAGAGATGCCTAGCTAACACCCAGGTAGATGGCCTGGGATAACGATATCGCTTGTGTTCCTGAATTTTCCATCGATGGCTGCTGGGTTTTTTTGTCACTCATACTTGTATGATCCCTTTTATGTTTTTACAACCTGAATTGCTTTCCGTTGAGACTTTGTTCAACATCACTTCCGGTTCTGCATGCGCCGAATCTAACAATTTCGCCTGGTGATATTCTGAAGGTTGGGCGGAGCAGGCTATCGCCATATTGACTGTAGACGCCCCTCGTTATACAGCGATTGCGTCGGTCGTCCTTGTATTATAGTATACACTAATGAACATCCCAACATTATATAAGAGACGCCCAACGCACACAAGTTTACCTGTGGCATGAGAGGACAATGCTGTTCCTCAATTTTCCATCGATGGTTGCTGGGTTATTTTTGTCCCTCATACAGTAATGCCATAAATAATCGACTCCTTAACCACATCAGAATTATGGGTAACTTTTCAGGATTTAGTCGGAAATATGGCTTGTTGCCATTCATCGGAAAGCTCCCACTGACAGATTTCCGATGAATCGCAACAAGCCATATTTCCGACTAAATCCTGAAAAGTTACCCATAATTATGCTGTGGTTAAGGAGTCGATTGTTTTGGGCATTACTGTACTTGTATATGCTCCATTTAATGTGTTACAAGCTGAAGTGCTCTCCTTTGAGACTTTATGCAACATTAGTTCCGGTATTTCGCCTAGTGATATTCTGAAGGTTGGGCGGCGCATGCAGGTTATCGCCATATTTGGTTGACAGTAGGTGCCCATCATTAGCTTTAATCCCCATTAAATCGCACATAGATAATACCTGTTATCCTTGAATTCTAAGTTAATCTAGTGTACGATAATGAACCACGATGCTGTATAACTTAGAAGTATTAAATTGGGCCAGAATGGTTTTGGCATATAGCTTTGTATAACTTATTTGTATGTTGTCTAATTATGGTTGGTATCAGCACTCCATTGTACATGTACGATATCATTCTTCAGATTAGCATTCTTTGACCGTTACGTACTTTCCTTGCGATTCATTAATGACCCACTTAATTTTCGAACATGCCCAGATCACGTACATTATATAACATATATGCCATATTATTATCCATCCACATATATGCCATATTATTATCCATTTCTTAACTAACACTATTTCTGATTGGGCAAAAGCCGCCACGTGATAATCCGCAACATTGGTGGATTTAGCACTTCCGCATTGAGTTGTTTTTTTTACTGTTTACTGTTCCAAATCATGCTTTCTGGTGATCAAATACAGGCTTTTATAGAGAATTAAGTGCCGACAAATACCAAAACTAACCACACAAGTTTTATTCCGCCATGTTTTCTGTGCTGCACAGTCTTATTTTCAATGGAAGGGGAATAACTCTAGATCTTAGTGTGAATTTAGGGAGCGAAACGAAGAAAATGTTTCCATGATTTCAGTTATTTTCTATTACGCTATGGGCACCTTCTGGGACACAGACGTTCCAAATAATCGATGACTCAAAAATTAAAGGGGCCTTTAATACCGGAATGGCTGTTATTAACTGCATTGTTTCCATGCATGCACATATACCTGTACCCAAAAGTTCAAGAGAAGTGAAATCATACCTCGTGCACGACAGCATTGAGAAGATCGGAATTTGTATCATATATATAATACTAGCCGATGAGCCCGACGTTGTCCGGGCTATTCAAAAATCAAATTTCAAGTCGATAGCTCCACCCGTTTCCGAGATCTGGTCTGCACATGCGCGAAGCTTGCGTCGCATGGGCTCGGCGACCCGATAAAATTCGTATCCGGGGCAAGATACATTCACATAGCAAATTTCAAGTCGATAGCTCCACCCGTTTCCGAGATATCGTCTGCGCATGCGCGAAGCTGGCGCCGCACGGGCTCGCAAATACGACAACGTCGACCGCCTGGTCAAACTACACACACGTACCAAGTTTCGTCCCGATCGCAATTATATTGCAGAAATGTTGTAAGAGTACTATGGCCCGTATATCTCTCTGCAGATAAGATGCTAATAACGTTGAATGGTAAACAAAAGCCGATGAGCCCGACGTTGTCCGGGCTATTCAAAAACCAAATTTCAAGTCGATAGCTCCACCCGTTTCCGAGATCTGGTCTGCGCATGCGCGAAGCTTGCGTCGCACGGGCTCGGCGACCCGATAACATTCGTATCCGGGGCAAGATACATTCACATAGCAAATTTCAAGTCGATAGCTCCACCCGTTTCCGAGTTCCCGTATATCTCTCTGCAGATGCTAATAACGTTGAATGGTAAACAAACGCTCTTTATAGCGATGCGTCAAAAACAAACGCTCATTAAATTATCACTTGATTAACCACCGCAGTGCCGTTTTTTTGTGACTGAGAGTGGAGAACGGGTGGTCTGAGCTTCTCCAAAACGCGACGCCGACGGTGTCCGTGAATTTTACCTTTGGATAGTAAGTTTTGTCTCGATCGGTCAACCCGTTTTTGATTCTATAAAGGACAGACAGACAGACAAACAGAGGTCTTCAAAATATATATGAGATATATCAACGTAAAACGTTCTACCAGTCGGGTCTCTTCCTCAAAGCTGTGCGTGTGTTCGTGCGTGCATGCGTGCACGCGTTTTTTGTGTGAAAAAATTAGTTATGAACGGGCTCAGGTCGCTTGCGCGATTTCTTTCGTAAATGTATCTTTGGAACTCGCTAATAGAGACATGAATGATTAAGTAAGGGTTAGAGCACAATAATTGTTCTTTACCAGAATCAATCGAGTCGAAGGCGATATTTAATCTGGTAAAGAACTATTCGCGTGCTCTGACCGACTTAGAGCACAATTGATCCCACATGATACAATCAACTGGAAATGTGCTGTTGAGCGCACACAATAGAGTTGATGGGCGCGAAGCGCCCAGGATGGTCGAAAAAAAAGAGCTGTTGAGCGTGTTTTGACCACGACGCACAATCCGTGCGCTGACCGCGATTGGACACAATAGCCGATTAGCCACCCCAAGAACGTGATTAACACGAACTGATCGCCGTTGAATGTGAGTGAATAGATATGTCCGAAACAACGCGGACTGGACCACTTTGAACTGCCCGTGCGATTTGTCTGTTATGAGTTGCGTGTGCCTAACAATGGGATAATCACTGAACTATTCCTTCGCCAGCCTTGGGAATTGATGTGCTTTACCAAAAACCAGGGAACAATTGTAACAATGGGATTGTACTCTAAATAAGAAGTACTGCTGATTATGTTGTAACATGACGCAGTTTTGATTTATCTGACGAGCCCCAATATAGTCGTTATTCAATCCAAAAGGATGATATGTTTTAAGAACGCCCATCCAATGATTTTCGCGTTCCAAGCATTTTGATTTAGTTTCATCCTCCTCTGTTAGAATTGGTGTTTGTTCGATTGGCTGCAAGCTGAAATGGAATCTTACATCATGGTCAGGTAAATAGAAATACTTTGCAACACTAATCATTATCTAAGCGAATATTTGATGTTATTTTTATGTGAATTGTGCCATCTTACCATCACCAAGAAGTAAAGCATTTGCGAGTCAGAGAAACTCAGACTAAAGCAGTACCATTTTATATACCAAAGCGTAAAACTCCATTTTGATAATTATACTCATGCGTAGTCACTCGGAGAGGCCTCGTTCAGCTCGTTTACTGTCACCGTTCAGCCTTGTTGGCAAATCATCGCTAAACCAACCTTCACATTTCCCTCCGTCAGATGCCGAATTTTGGGCTAAAATTTCTGCTGGGGCGGTTTGGGGTAATATTTGGCTTCAAGTACATTCAATCGTAAATAGCGAGTATATAGGGTATTTTTCCGAACAAAATAATGGATGTTTTGTCAACAGTACCGGTATTTTCGTCATGGGTGACCATTTTCTGACACACCTATACAGCATTATATATCGTTTTCTCTGAGTGCTGGACAATATTCCATATTACTTGGCAAACCTAAAACAGATAATACATACCTCTCCATTTGTCCGGACTCTTTGGTTTAGTGCGGAGTTCTAAATTCCTGTCTCCAAAAATGACTCAAAAATTCGGAGTGCCTCGTTGGCTGCTCGGAGCGGACTCCGATTGCTCGGAGCGACTTTCGATTGAGTCCAACGTGTGAATCGCCGAGTTTTGTTGTAGCTCACGAGTTCCGAAGTGAATTCAACGAGTAATGTAGTAATTTGAGGTAAAATTAGCTTAAACAGGCTCCCTTCCGGAGCCTTTATTCATCGTCGGAGAGGCATGCGGCCCCTTTGTGGGTTAGCAGCCTACTGTCCATGTGTGCGCTTCGCGCACATTACATACAGCTCCTATTCTTTTATATATAAAGATATGGCCACTTCAATATATCCTCCTGCAGATAGGTTCATTATTGGACCTAAATATTGACCTTGGTTCATATTGGTCTTAAATGCTGGAATAAGCCCATAATGGACTTATACCCGTTATTCCATTGGATGCATGGTGCGGGCCACAGAAAAAATATATAAAGAGCGTACACCTGGTGCTGCAACATATCCTCGCGTAAAGGTTCATATAGAACACATCTATTCACATAGGTTCATATTGGACTTATTTGATTCTGAAATAGTCCCATATAGTGAGCTTACAACAAAAATCTTTGTTATTTATTTAATTAAATGTCAAAACAGGCATATGTAATTTTCTATGCCAAATTGTGTTTTTTATAATACGATATATTCTATGGGTGAGTAATGGAAATGTGATTTTCTGCTACAACCACCCGGGGACTAAACATTTGTTATCTAATTTGATAGAATATTTCATTCCTTGCCTAAAAGCCAGCAAGTCATTTATGAACGGTCCGCCCGGGCAGCGATAGAGTTAAACATGCTTTTTGTCAGCGCATTGTTTTCCAATAGGAATGTACAGTAATTTATTCCTTTACTTCGCACGTGTTCTCGTATATATTCGCTATCGGTTTACATCAGGGTTTAATATCAAATTTTATCAGGGGATATATTTCATATCTAACAATTCATATTTAGATCGTTCAGAGATAATCCGTTTAGAGCAGCCCGAATTTTGGGGAAGTAGGTTCTGTGGAAGTCCCACCGGTCCGGTGTAAGAGGTGTTCTTCTGCTCTCAATGAAAACAGTAGCTGGTTTAAAATAATATCTCTCCGCCATCCCCATGCAGCTTCCTTCTCTGGTCATATTTGTTCGTATATATGACTCTCTATTACTATTACAAGTACACTTGGGGCGATAACAGCCGCCCACCAAGGAATTTAGTATAGGTATGTCTCCTGTATTTACACCTGTATTAAATTTGTCAACTGATTATCCAACTCATCAATTAAACAGGTGGTACAGTGAGACCTTTTCAAGCTCATCTGTGGTTTGTCTTTTTCCAAAATTCCCTCCGAACTGTAAAATATTCACAGCGTCAGATCATCGCCAAATGTTAAAGTGATGTGAAACACTCCGACATAGGGTGAACGAATTGAAATGGAGTTTAATCTTGCTCAAAGTAGTTTTTTTCACAAATATTAAATCCAAACTGACAACACACACCGTCATTATTATATATTAATTAAATTCAGTGACTCTCGATGGCGAAATCGTTTTCCTTAATTTATCGCCGATTGTTGCGTCCCGAATCGAGAAGTAAATATTTACAGTTGAGCGTAGTTCAAATGATGTTTTCTGTGGAGTTGTACGGACGACTTGCTTGAGATTTTCGGCGATGTTGTAGAATGGTACATTCCTCCAGTTGGCATAGCGCCTGAATACTAACTTAACAGTTTTAAGGCACGGGCGGCGTTCGTTGCAGAAATATTTATATTTGTTCAAATCGCCATCAACAGAAGGGACAACAAAATATACAGTTCCGCTCACCTGCCAAACATAATCAGAGCGTAAATAGTTTATTGTCGTCAAGGCGTACGATGGTGTACGTAAACAAGATACTGCTCGTGTTACACAAGTTGTGCTTCTGTTTACATACACAGCGCAATTCTATTGGTTAATCACACAAAAAATATACAAATGCTCTTTATTATTTCCATATCAGGAAAACAGTAACAGATAACGCTCTTTATGTTTACCATATCTGGATCTAAACAAAAGCCAGGAAACGTAACGTTTTTTGCCTTTGTTTACATAACAAAGGGGGAAAATTTACAATAAAATAATGCTGTTTATACCACATTTCTGATTGGCATAATAACAAAGTCTGTCTATATCTTACTATTTCTTCTGTTTATGGCGGTTTTTGACGGAGGTGAATATTTTAACAGCATACGCACCGCCAACACCGCCTGTATCGTTAACGCATCCGAACAAGCATATAATATGTCTTTAATGTTAGAACCTTTTCCTTCCTCGAGATTTCGTTCCCCCATATTCGCGTTCTGAACTTGATAGCATGACAACCTAAATGTGCAAATCTAAGTTTGGGAACATTTGGTATTATGACAGATTAGACCCTTCCCCATAAAAAAAAATAATGTTCCCGAAATCCCCGAAGAGTTGTAACAAAACTTTTTTCTAGGCGTTTCGGAAATGACAACCATACTAGACTCTATACTAAGCATATATATACGCATTTTAGCTTATACCACCAACTCCGTTTTACATTACTGTTTTAATTGGACTCTATGTCATTGGAATGTCCATATGAAAGACCAGTGCAATGTTCGTAGGGAGAGGAGGGTATTCTAAGTGATTTAGCACTTGTCCTCCAATCCTTTTTTGTCATAAACTAATTTAATTTATGAACAAATAAAATATATTTAAACAAATGTTCGTCAAAAATGTGAGAGTTCGTGAGATGTTAGTTCTGGTTCGGACGTTAGAACGATGAACCAATTAGTGTACAGAAGTAGCGAATTAATATATGCCACTTCTGCGCACTAATTGGTTAATTCGATAAGCCTTTCCTATTGAAACTTAATTTCAATAGAACGTTGTTTTATTAAACAACGGCTAATTGTTGACCCTCCCCAATTCTGATCTATGGCGACAACCCATCTACCACAAAAGGGCACCAGTCTCATAAAATGTATGTACAATATCCCAGAACAACAGGTATGTCTTGAATGGTAAACGCCATGTGTGGTATCGTGTTGAGTACTTCATTCAACGGTTTGTAATTAAACATCGAAAGTCCTCTTCCTGTTGGATCTGTGGAAGTGGTAGCCCAGTGATTAGAGTGTAGGACTTGTAATGGACCGGCGTGCGTTCGCGCCTCGCCAGTGGACTATCGTTTCCACAACAGTGGCTTGGCCGGGTTGAGCGGTGTGTGTGCTATTTCAAATCTCGCGCCAGGTTGTGACCCTTGGGCAAGGTCACTTGTACTGTGCTAGCTTCGTCGTACCCAGACGAGACATATGTGCCTGGTTGTTGGGTATCCGTAAGCCGCTCTAGTGAAGTAAATAAATAAATTCCCCATCATTTGAGAAGAATAGATGCCTCGTTAGAGCCACATCTAAAAATAGAATCTTTGGGTCTAAAATTGGTTGTACTATAATATTCCCAAAACTTCCAAAATATCAAAACCCAAAAAAAATTTCAAAACTTCCAAAAAATTTATTTTTTCCAAAAAATTTCAAAACCCTAAAATTAATTTTTTCCACAAAAAAATTCAAAACCCCCAAATTTCAAAAAAAGAAAAAATTTCAAAACCCTCAAAATTATTTCTCTAAAAAAAAAGTTTAAATAAAAAATTTATAACGAGTTTTTCGGTTTCTGATAATCTCGATATTAAAAAATATCGAATGTTAAATTATTTGCGCGTAATATCTTTCGTTATTTTTTTGTTCAACCAATGTTTCAATGTATTTATTAATCGATGTTTAGAAATATCTTTATACCAATTATATGTGTATGGACAGTCGCTGTAATGTTGGACATTGTGACCAACGGTATGAATGCATACATTCCAGTGTTTAACGGACGCAGTTCATATAATTGTCATACCTGAAAATAGACACCATTACTTTTACATAAATAATAAAGAGCGTTTATTCTTTACTTATCTCTATATGAAGTTATTGAGTATATGACAGGCGTGTATTTTCGTGAATTATTGGAAGTATTGAAATGTACTATGTTGAATCACTAACGGTCGAAAATGGTAAGGCGAAATTACAACCCCCCAGAATGAACTGTCATATTGAATGAATAATGATTTAATCTCAGCCATTTTTACATGGAACATGAGCGATGTACACGCAATCACACACGCCACATTGGTGTTAACAATGTGTCTTTCACACCTTTGCTTTACCAAATGAATTCTATTATTTCCCCGGTCACAGCTATATGGTATTCAGAAAACATATCGATTTGAGCAGAAATAGTTGTTTAACGGGTTAGTATCAATTAAGGTTGATAAACTGTGTCATTCACACGATAATTAGTTATCCAAAACATGCATACGTCCAGGACACTCAATTATAGAAATTGCTTTGATGACATTGTTATAACAACATTACGTAATAACCACTTATCGCCCCACATTCATACTTACGCTTTGGACATTTTATCAGTTTATCACGTGATCACTAAATGTGGCAATCGGGTATCCACCGATGCCTGCAATATATTATTTATAATAATTGGACTCATTGATCTCACGTGAATAATACTCTTAGTTGTTCCAATAAAATAGTTATCAAATTCGATCACCAATAGATTTGACTGTGGAATGTAATGACCTTTAACTTATTTATCGATCTAAAGGGACACTCATTATGAATGAATGTTAACAATACAAGCGCACGGATGAAGAGCGTTGAACATATAAAAAATTACTACACGAATGAATTGAACCTTGAAATTTATATTTCACATCTTACCAACAACAGCTACAGACATAATCATAGTGTTATACTGTCTTGCATGTACACACGCTATGACATCATTAAAGGCGGACAATCCACTCATGGTGTGACAACAGATACAGACATAGGCATAGTGTTATACAGTCTTCTATGTACCCATGCGATGACACCATTAAAGTACATTGGATGTTAGGTCTATGACTCTTGAGTATGCACCAATCAATGAGCAAATGAGCAATAAAAATGAGCAAATGAGCAAGAAAGTGAGCAAATGAGCAAGAAAATGAGCAAATGAGCAAGAAAATGAGCAAATGAGCATAAAAATGAGCAAATGAGCAAGAAAATGAGCAAATGAGCAAGAAAATGAGCAAATGAGCAATAAAAATGAGCAAATGAGCAAAAAAATGAGCAAATGAGCAAGAAAATGAGCAAATGAGCAATAAAAATGAGCAAATGAGCAAATAAATGAGCAAATGAGCAAAAAAAATGAGCAAATGAGCAATAAAATGAGCAAATGAGCAATAAAAATGAGCAAATAAGCAAAAAAATGAGCAAATGAGCAAGAAAATGAGCAAATGAGCAAGAAAATGAGCAAATGAGCAATAAAAATGAGCAAATGAGCAAGAAAATGAGCAAATGAGCAATAAAAATGAGCAAATGAGCAAATAAATGAGCAAATGAGCAAAAAAATGAGCAAATGAGCAAAAAAATGAGCAAATGAGCAAGAAAATGAGCAAATGAGCAAGAAAATGAGCAAATGAGCAATAAAAATGAGCAAATGAGCAAGTAAATGAGCAAATGAGCAAATAAATGAGCAAATGAGCAAAAAAATGAGCAATAAAATGAGCAAATGAGCAATAAAAATGAGCAAATGAGCAAAAAAACGGGCATACCTGTATGTAGGCCTATCAGTGGATGAATAGTCTGCCGGAGAAGTACTGTGTAGACAGGTCTTGTCGTTAAGAGAGTCAGACGAGAAGTGAAGGCTCGGCTATTAAAACATAGTAATGCGATAGCGAACATCAAACGAGTCTGCGCACGCATATCTGTCAAAGGATACAATGGCATTCATTGGTCAATTTATCCCCGGTGTCAGCTCAGTACCCAATCGGGACGAAGCCGAAGGTCAACTCATTTTTTTTTTGCTCATTATAGTACGTCACTTGGACATTTTATCAGTTTATCACGTGATCACTAAATGTGTGCAATCGGGTATCCACCGATGCCTGCAATTTATTATTTATAATAATTGGACTCATTGATCTCACGTAAATAATACTCTTAGTTGTTCCAATAAAATAGTTATCAAATTCGATCACCAATAGATTTGACTGTGGAATATAATGACCGTTAACTTATTTATCGATCTATGTTAGAACATGGTCTTAACAAAAAACTTGACCATAACAAAAATTACCTTACATTTATGCATGAATCTAATTAGACCATACGTAAATATTGTCAGCTTATCGTCTGATGAGCAAATCCGATGTTTATCAAAAATAGTACAACTTCCAGTTGGTAATTACTCTTACGAATGAAGAGCGTTGAACATATACGAAATTACTACACGAATGAACTGAAATTTATATTTTCACATCTTACCAACAACAGATACAGACATAGTCATAGTGTTATACTATCTTACATGTACCCACGCTATGACATCATTCGAAGGGGCAATACACTCAAGGAGTTAAAGTGACACGAAACAAGGGACGTGATGTAATATTGGTGTTTGAATCTTAAAGGAACACAAGACACTCTAAAGGGGCACTCATTATGAATGAATGTTAACAATACAAGCGCACGAATGAAGAGCGTTGAACATATACAAAATTACTACACGAATGAATTGAACCTTGAAATTTATATTTCACATCTTACCAACAACAGCTACAGGCATTATCATAGGGTTATACTGTCTTGCATATACACACGCTATGACATCATTAAAGGCGGACAATCCACTCACGGTGTGACAACAGATACAGACATAGGCATAGTGTTATACAGTCTTCTATGTACCAATGCTATGACATAATTAAAGGGGGATAATACACGCACGGTGTGGAATGTTAAAGTGACACGCGGTAAGGGACGTGATGTAATATTGGTGAAACCCCCTCCCCACTTATAGATATATAACGAAGACGAGAATAACATGTTGATGAAGTTTATTGAAATTTAATCATTGTCTGAATCTTCGACCGTTAGATTTACTTCTAAGAGTTTCTTGAATTTTCTCATCGCTTCATCTGCAGCCCATTCATTATTATATCCGTGTTTGGTCAGTTTGACCATTTTCTTCATGATCATGGTATGTATGCGTGATGTTTTCAATCGATACTGGTATTCTATTAATCGTCTATAACTTTTGAGAAACAGAGCAAACTCTGTGTCGATGGTATCCTCTTTTCCCGACATGCTCTCATCTCCCGAAATGCTCTCTTCTTCTTTCACATCATTGGTGACGCGTTTCATCATACTTTTGAATGTGTCCATCTCGTTGACACATCGCGCAGCTTTCTTAAGACCGAATACCGTTCTACTACCGACGCCAGTACCATCTTCTGAATCTGATAGCGTTACACGTTCATCTTCATCTGAATCTAGAACCGCTTCGTCAGATTCATCGGTATCTTCTCCGAAGAGAGTTGGTTTTGTCTCAGACATAACTCCGTGTTTAATCTGTTTATGTCTTTGTAGATTGTAGTTCGTCGATAAAATAATGCCACATAAATCACACCCGTGCATTATCGCGAATTATTGGAAGAACCATCACTCTTATAAGTAGCGATAAAAAGAGAGAATAAGGTGTGGTATACAACCGTCGCTCTAAGAGTACGTTCGTCCCGGTGCTAGGGTATAGATATTTGACCGCCGGTGATTCAATTAATGCCAATTTATCAGTATGGTACTCTATGTATTCATTCATGATTTGGCTAATCGTATGACACTGATCTTTTCATTTTCTTCTTATTATTAGACAAACCTCCATCAGACACTCTCTTGTTGGTTTGTTTGGACGCTTTACGTGTGTTTGTCAACTTATTTGCTGCAACTTCAGCCTTAGCCATTTCAATCGCTTGAGCGATGGGTGTCACCACGTTAATAAGTGGTTTTAGAACGTCTTCTTCACTATCACTAGTTTTAGTTCTGTCAATAAAGTATCGACCCTGATTATCTGGTATTAACTTCCCATCAACCATATCTCTGAAATGTTTTCTCCACATTTCAAGATCTGCTGGAATATATGGGATCGACATGTTTCTTCAAAATGTACAAGTCACTCTTTTTTCTGCATTTTATTTTAGAAAGTTTATCGCCTCTTATAAAAATCGATTATTGGCCATGAATGCCAAATGCACCATGATAGTTATCGATGTCAATAATGCGTTTCGTTGAGATCTTGATTGAGTATGCACCAATCAATGAGCAAATAAATGAGCAAGCAGGATGTTATGTCGCTTGGTGGCGGAGGTAGCATCACCAAATTACCCTCGGGGGACCTCATTCTGCCATCTAAAAATAGAATCTTTGGGTCTAAAATTGGTTGTACTAAAATATTCCCAAAAACCCAAAACTTCAAAAATTTCAAAAAACTTCAAAAATTTCATAAAATTTCAAAAACTTCAAAAATTTCAAAAACTTCAAAAATTTCAAAAATTTCAAAAAACTTCAAAAATTTCAAAAAACTTCAAAAATTTCAAAAACTTCAAAAATAAGACCCCTGCGGCGGCGGCATTGCGGTATTTTACTGCGGCGCAGCCGCCGCCGGTATTTTACTGCAGGGTCCGCCGGGGGCGGACCCCGGCGGCGGCGGCGGAGGCACCGCCGCCGCAGTAAAATACCGGCGGCACCGCCGCCGCAGTAAAATACCGCAATGCCGCCGCCGCCGCCGCCGCCGCAGGGGTAATAACCACTTATCGCCCCACATTCATACTTACGCTTTGGACATTTTATCAGTTTATCACGTGATCACTAAATGTGGCAATCGGGTATCCACCAGTGTTCGCGCTGGACCGAAAAAAACTTTAGCCAAAAGTTTAGCCAAATGAAAATTTTATTAGCCAAATGAAAAAAACTTTAGCCAAATGTTTTTTAGCCAAATTAAAAAAAACTATGGCCAAATTAAATCATCGTTTTCTGGTCGGTTCACAATTAATGACTAAAACGTCAAATCTAACAGACACAGGTAAAATACACAATAATTTAACTAATTTTGATGAACTAGAAATATTTTGATATATATCATTTATTAAAAATTTATTAATTAATCTTTATGTGGAAGAGTGATTGGGGGGGGGTTACCCGGGATTGTCCTTCTTAGTGTCATTAATTTTTTGTTTTATATCAATATCTTTTTAAAAATCATTAAATATTAATTATCCTTGCGAAAATATTTAAGTGACATCTGGAAACTAATAACTTAATATTGTTACGCCATTATCAAATTGCAATCTGTCATAAAAGCATGCATATTATTTTGAATGTATCGGTATTGACGACAAATAGCCATAAAATATCTGTCGTGATTCACATTTGGCTGATTAAGCTATTGTCTTACACTTGGTGCGCATAAACCTTGACCGTCATAAATACAATGTCATCATAAACATGCATTGTGCAGGAGTCCCGTGAGTGACCAGACAGACAATGGGGGATTAGCGGATTAAATGTAAAATAATGATATTTTGCTGTTTCGTGCAGAGTGACGGGTTTCCCTTTGTACTGTCCGCGATCGGGTTTCCTTTTGTACAGTCGGCGATATATTCCCACTTACAATGTTTTCGGACTAGATCGTTCACATCACAGAATTGAAAACCCACTTGCCAAAAATTCATGCTTTCAGTCTCCATTTGGGGTCAAAACAAGTTTAGCCAAAAGTTTAGCCAAATGAAATTTTTATTAGCCAAATTCGAAAAAGATTAGCCATTGGCTAATTTGGCTACCGACAGCGCGAACACTGGTATCCACCGATGCCTGCAATATATTATTTATAATAATTGGACTCATTGATCTCACGTGAATAATACTCTTAGTTGTTCCAATAAAATAGTTATCAAATTCGATCACCAATAGATTTGACTGTGGAATGTAATGACCTTTAACTTATTTATCGATCTAAAGGGACACTCATTATGAATGAATGTTAACAATACAAGCGCACGAATGAAGAGCGTTGAACATATAAAAAATTACTACACGAATGAATTGAACCTTGAAATTTATATTTCACATCTTACCAACAACAGCTACAGACATAATCATAGTGTTATACTGTCTTGCATGTACACACGCTATGACATCATTAAAGGCGGACAATCCACTCATGGTGTGACAACAGATACAGACATAGGCATAGTGTTATACAGTCTTCTATGTACCCATGCGATGACACCATTAAAGTACATTGGATGTTAGGTCTATGACTCTTGAGTATGCACCAATCAATGAGCAAATGAGCAATAAAAATGAGCAAATGAGCAAGAAAGTGAGCAAATGAGCAAGAAAATGAGCAAATGAGCAAGAAAATGAGCAAATGAGCAAGAAAATGAGCAAATGAGCATAAAAATGAGCAAATGAGCAAGAAAATGAGCAAATGAGCAAGAAAATGAGCAAATGAGCAATAAAAATGAGCAAATGAGCAAAAAAATGAGCAAATGAGCAAGAAAATGAGCAAATGAGCAATAAAAATGAGCAAATGAGCAAATAAATGAGCAAATGAGCAAGAAAATGAGCAAATGAGCAATAAAATGAGCAAATGAGCAATAAAAATGAGCAAATAAGCAAAAAAATGAGCAAATGAGCAAGAAAATGAGCAAATGAGCAAGAAAATGAGCAAATGAGCAATAAAAATGAGCAAATGAGCAAGAAAATGAGCAAATGAGCAATAAAAATGAGCAAATGAGCAAATAAATGAGCAAAAAAATGAGCAAATGAGCAATAAAATGAGCAAATGAGCAATAAAAATGAGCAAATGAGCAAAAAAATGAGCAAATGAGCAAGAAAATGAGCAAATGAGCAAGAAAATGAGCAAATGAGCAATAAAAATGAGCAAATGAGCAAGAAAATGAGCAAATGAGCAAGAAAATGAGCAAATGAGCAAATAAATGAGCAAATGAGCAAAAAAATGAGCAATAAAATGAGCAAATGAGCAATAAAAATGAGCAAATGAGCAAAAAAACGGGCATACCTGTATGTAGGCCTATCAGTGGATGAATAGTCTGCCGGAGAAGTACTGTGTAGACAGGTCTTGTCGTTAAGAGAGTCAGACGAGAAGTGAAGGCTCGGCTATTAAAACATAGTAATGCGATAGCGAACATCAAACGAGTCTGCGCACGCATATCTGTCAAAGGATACAATGGCATTCATTGGTCAATTTATCCCCGGTGTCAGCTCAGTACCCAATCGGGACGAAGCCGAAGGTCAACTCATTTTTTTTTTGCTCATTATAGTACGTCACTTGGACATTTTATCAGTTTATCACGTGATCACTAAATGTGGCAATCGGGTATCCACCGATGCCTGCAATTTATTATTTATAATAATTGGACTCATTGATCTCACGTAAATAATACTCTTAGTTGTTCCAATAAAATAGTTATCAAATTCGATCACCAATAGATTTGACTGTGGAATATAATGACCGTTAACTTATTTATCGATCTATGTTAGAACATGGTCTTAACAAAAAACTTGACCATAACAAAAATTACCTTACATTTATGCATGAATCTAATTAGACCATACGTAAATATTGTCAGCTTATCGTCTGATGAGCAAATCCGATGTTTATCAAAAATAGTACAACTTCCAGTTGGTAATTACTCTTACGAATGAAGAGCGTTGAACATATACGAAATTACTACACGAATGAACTGAAATTTATATTTTCACATCTTACCAACAACAGATACAGACATAGTCATAGTGTTATACTATCTTACATGTACCCACGCTATGACATCATTCGAAGGGGCAATACACTCAAGGAGTTAAAGTGACACGAAACAAGGGACGTGATGTAATATTGGTGTTTGAATCTTAAAGGAACACAAGACACTCTAAAGGGGCACTCATTATGAATGAATGTTAACAATACAAGCGCACGAATGAAGAGCGTTGAACATATACAAAATTACTACACGAATGAATTGAACCTTGAAATTTATATTTCACATCTTACCAACAACAGCTACAGGCATTATCATAGGGTTATACTGTCTTGCATATACACACGCTATGACATCATTAAAGGCGGACAATCCACTCACGGTGTGACAACAGATACAGACATAGGCATAGTGTTATACAGTCTTCTATGTACCAATGCTATGACATAATTAAAGGGGGATAATACACGCACGGTGTGGAATGTTAAAGTGACACGCGGTAAGGGACGTGATGTAATATTGGTGAAACCCCCTCCCCACTTATAGATATATAACGAAGACGAGAATAACATGTTGATGAAGTTTATTGAAATTTAATCATTGTCTGAATCTTCGACCGTTAGATTTACTTCTAAGAGTTTCTTGAATTTTCTCATCGCTTCATCTGCAGCCCATTCATTATTATATCCGTGTTTGGTCAGTTTGACCATTTTCTTCATGATCATGGTATGTATGCGTGATGTTTTCAATCGATACTGGTATTCTATTAATCGTCTATAACTTTTGAGAAACAGAGCAAACTCTGTGTCGATGGTATCCTCTTTTCCCGACATGCTCTCATCTCCCGAAATGCTCTCTTCTTCTTTCACATCATTGGTGACGCGTTTCATCATACTTTTGAATGTGTCCATCTCGTTGACACATCGCGCAGCTTTCTTAAGACCGAATACCGTTCTACTACCGACGCCAGTACCATCTTCTGAATCTGATAGCGTTACACGTTCATCTTCATCTGAATCTAGAACCGCTTCGTCAGATTCATCGGTATCTTCTCCGAAGAGAGTTGGTTTTGTCTCAGACATAACTCCGTGTTTAATCTGTTTATGTCTTTGTAGATTGTAGTTCGTCGATAAAATAATGCCACATAAATCACACCCGTGCATTATCGCGAATTATTGGAAGAACCATCACTCTTATAAGTAGCGATAAAAAGAGAGAATAAGGTGTGGTATACAACCGTCGCTCTAAGAGTACGTTCGTCCCGGTGCTAGGGTATAGATATTTGACCGCCGGTGATTCAATTAATGCCAATTTATCAGTATGGTACTCTATGTATTCATTCATGATTTGGCTAATCGTATGACACTGATCTTTTCATTTTCTTCTTATTATTAGACAAACCTCCATCAGACACTCTCTTGTTGGTTTGTTTGGACGCTTTACGTGTGTTTGTCAACTTATTTGCTGCAACTTCAGCCTTAGCCATTTCAATCGCTTGAGCGATGGGTGTCACCACGTTAATAAGTGGTTTTAGAACGTCTTCTTCACTATCACTAGTTTTAGTTCTGTCAATAAAGTATCGACCCTGATTATCTGGTATTAACTTCCCATCAACCATATCTCTGAAATGTTTTCTCCACATTTCAAGATCTGCTGGAATATATGGGATCGACATGTTTCTTCAAAATGTACAAGTCACTCTTTTTTCTGCATTTTATTTTAGAAAGTTTATCGCCTCTTATAAAAATCGATTATTGGCCATGAATGCCAAATGCACCATGATAGTTATCGATGTCAATAATGCGTTTCGTTGAGATCTTGATTGAGTATGCACCAATCAATGAGCAAATAAATGAGCAAGCAGGATGTTATGTCGCTTGGTGGCGGAGGTAGCATCACCAAATTACCCTCGGGGGACCTCATTCTGCCATCTAAAAATAGAATCTTTGGGTCTAAAATTGGTTGTACTAAAATATTCCCAAAAACCCAAAACTTCAAAAATTTCAAAAAACTTCAAAAATTTCATAAAATTTCAAAAACTTCAAAAATTTCAAAAACTTCAAAAATTTCAAAAATTTCAAAAAACTTCAAAAATTTCAAAAAACTTCAAAAATTTCAAAAACTTCAAAAATAAGACCCCTGCGGCGGCGGCGGCGGCGGCGGCATTGCGGTATTTTACTGCGGCGGCGGTGCCGCCGGTATTTTACTGCGGCGGCGGTGCCTCCGCCGCCGCCGCCGGGGTCCGCCCCCGGCGGACCCTGCAGTAAAATACCGGCGGCGGCTGCGCCGCAGTAAAATACCGCAATGCCGCCGCCGCAGGGGTCTTATTTTTGAAGTTTTTGAAATTTTTGAAGTTTTTTGAAATTTTTGAAGTTTTTTGAAATTTTTGAAATTTTTGAAGTTTTTGAAATTTTTGAAGTTTTTGAAATTTTATGAAATTTTTGAAGTTTTTTGAAATTTTTGAAGTTTTGGGTTTTTGGGAATATTTTAGTACAACCAATTTTAGACCCAAAGATTCTATTTTTAGATGGCAGAATGAGGTCCCCCGAGGGTAATTTGGTGATGCTACCTCCGCCACCAAGCGACATAACATCCTGCTTGCTCATTTATTTGCTCATTGATTGGTGCATACTCAATCAAGATCTCAACGAAACGCATTATTGACATCGATAACTATCATGGTGCATTTGGCATTCATGGCCAATAATCGATTTTTATAAGAGGCGATAAACTTTCTAAAATAAAATGCAGAAAAAAGAGTGACTTGTACATTTTGAAGAAACATGTCGATCCCATATATTCCAGCAGATCTTGAAATGTGGAGAAAACATTTCAGAGATATGGTTGATGGGAAGTTAATACCAGATAATCAGGGTCGATACTTTATTGACAGAACTAAAACTAGTGATAGTGAAGAAGACGTTCTAAAACCACTTATTAACGTGGTGACACCCATCGCTCAAGCGATTGAAATGGCTAAGGCTGAAGTTGCAGCAAATAAGTTGACAAACACACGTAAAGCGTCCAAACAAACCAACAAGAGAGTGTCTGATGGAGGTTTGTCTAATAATAAGAAGAAAATGAAAAGATCAGTGTCATACGATTAGCCAAATCATGAATGAATACATAGAGTACCATACTGATAAATTGGCATTAATTGAATCACCGGCGGTCAAATATCTATACCCTAGCACCGGGACGAACGTACTCTTAGAGCGACGGTTGTATACCACACCTTATTCTCTCTTTTTATCGCTACTTATAAGAGTGATGGTTCTTCCAATAATTCGCGATAATGCACGGGTGTGATTTATGTGGCATTATTTTATCGACGAACTACAATCTACAAAGACATAAACAGATTAAACACGGAGTTATGTCTGAGACAAAACCAACTCTCTTCGGAGAAGATACCGATGAATCTGACGAAGCGGTTCTAGATTCAGATGAAGATGAACGTGTAACGCTATCAGATTCAGAAGATGGTACTGGCGTCGGTAGTAGAACGGTATTCGGTCTTAAGAAAGCTGCGCGATGTGTCAACGAGATGGACACATTCAAAAGTATGATGAAACGCGTCACCAATGATGTGAAAGAAGAAGAGAGCATTTCGGGAGATGAGAGCATGTCGGGAAAAGAGGATACCATCGACACAGAGTTTGCTCTGTTTCTCAAAAGTTATAGACGATTAATAGAATACCAGTATCGATTGAAAACATCACGCATACATACCATGATCGTGAAGAAAATGGTCAAACTGACCAAACACGGATATAATAATGAATGGGCTGCAGATGAAGCGATGAGAAAATTCAAGAAACTCTTAGAAGTAAATCTAACGGTCGAAGATTCAGACAATGATTAAATTTCAATAAACTTCATCAACATGTTATTCTCGTCTTCGTTATATATCTATAAGTGGGGAGGGGGTTTCACCAATATTACATCACGTCCCTTACCGCGTGTCACTTTAACATTCCACACCGTGCGTGTATTATCCCCCTTTAATTATGTCATAGCATTGGTACATAGAAGACTGTATAACACTATGCCTATGTCTGTATCTGTTGTCACACCGTGAGTGGATTGTCCGCCTTTAATGATGTCATAGCGTGTGTATATGCAAGACAGTATAACCCTATGATAATGCCTGTAGCTGTTGTTGGTAAGATGTGAAATATAAATTTCAAGGTTCAATTCATTCGTGTAGTAATTTTGTATATGTTCAACGCTCTTCATTCGTGCGCTTGTATTGTTAACATTCATTCATAATGAGTGCCCCTTTAGAGTGTCTTGTGTTCCTTTAAGATTCAAACACCAATATTACATCACGTCCCTTGTTTCGTGTCACTTTAACTCCTTGAGTGTATTGCCCCTTCGAATGATGTCATAGCGTGGGTACATGTAAGATAGTATAACACTATGACTATGTCTGTATCTGTTGTTGGTAAGATGTGAAAATATAAATTTCAGTTCATTCGTGTAGTAATTTCGTATATGTTCAACGCTCTTCATTCGTAAGAGTAATTACCAACTGGAAGTTGTACTATTTTTGATAAACATCGGATTTGCTCATCAGACGATAAGCTGACAATATTTACGTATGGTCTAATTAGATTCATGCATAAATGTAAGGTAATTTTTGTTATGGTCAAGTTTTTTGTTAAGACCATGTTCTAACATAGATCGATAAATAAGTTAACGGTCATTATATTCCACAGTCAAATCTATTGGTGATCGAATTTGATAACTATTTTATTGGAACAACTAAGAGTATTATTTACGTGAGATCAATGAGTCCAATTATTATAAATAATAAATTGCAGGCATCGGTGGATACCCGATTGCACACATTTAGTGATCACGTGATAAACTGATAAAATGTCCAAGTGACGTACTATAATGAGCAAAAAAAAAATGAGTTGACCTTCGGCTTCGTCCCGATTGGGTACTGAGCTGACACCGGGGATAAATTGACCAATGAATGCCATTGTATCCTTTGACAGATATGCGTGCGCAGACTCGTTTGATGTTCGCTATCGCATTACTATGTTTTAATAGCCGAGCCTTCACTTCTCGTCTGACTCTCTTAACGACAAGACCTGTCTACACAGTACTTCTCCGGCAGACTATTCATCCACTGATAGGCCTACATACAGGTATGCCCGTTTTTTTTGCTCATTTGCTCATTTTTATTGCTCATTTGCTCATTTTATTGCTCATTTTTTTGCTCATTTGCTCATTTATTTGCTCATTTGCTCATTTTCTTGCTCATTTGCTCATTTTTATTGCTCATTTGCTCATTTTCTTGCTCATTTGCTCATTTTCTTGCTCATTTGCTCATTTTTTTGCTCATTTGCTCATTTTTTTGCTCATTTGCTCATTTATTTGCTCATTTGCTCATTTTTATTGCTCATTTGCTCATTTTCTTGCTCATTTGCTCATTTTTATTGCTCATTTGCTCATTTTCTTGCTCATTTGCTCATTTTCTTGCTCATTTGCTCATTTTTTTGCTTATTTGCTCATTTTTATTGCTCATTTGCTCATTTTATTGCTCATTTGCTCATTTTTTTTGCTCATTTGCTCATTTATTTGCTCATTTGCTCATTTTTATTGCTCATTTGCTCATTTTCTTGCTCATTTGCTCATTTTTTTGCTCATTTGCTCATTTTTATTGCTCATTTGCTCATTTTCTTGCTCATTTGCTCATTTTCTTGCTCATTTGCTCATTTTTATGCTCATTTGCTCATTTTCTTGCTCATTTGCTCATTTTCTTGCTCATTTGCTCACTTTCTTGCTCATTTGCTCATTTTTATTGCTCATTTGCTCATTGATTGGTGCATACTCAAGAGTCATAGACCTAACATCCAATGTACTTTAATGGTGTCATCGCATGGGTACATAGAAGACTGTATAACACTATGCCTATGTCTGTATCTGTTGTCACACCATGAGTGGATTGTCCGCCTTTAATGATGTCATAGCGTGTGTACATGCAAGACAGTATAACACTATGATTATGTCTGTAGCTGTTGTTGGTAAGATGTGAAATATAAATTTCAAGGTTCAATTCATTCGTGTAGTAATTTTTTATATGTTGAACGCTCTTCATCCGTGCGCTTGTATTGTTAACATTCATTCATAATGAGTGTCCCTTTAGATCGATAAATAAGTTAAAGGTCATTACATTCCACAGTCAAATCTATTGGTGATCGAATTTGATAACTATTTTATTGGAACAACTAAGAGTATTATTCACGTGAGATCAATGAGTCCAATTATTATAAATAATATATTGCAGGCATCGGTGGATACCCGATTGCCACATTTAGTGATCACGTGATAAACTGATAAAATGTCCAAAGCGTAAGTATGAATGTGGGGCGATAAGTGGTTATTACGTAATGTTGTTATAACAATGTCATCAAAGCAATTTCTATAATTGAGTGTCCTGGACGTATGCATGTTTTGGATAACTAATTATCGTGTGAATGACACAGTTTATCAACCTTAATTGATACTAACCCGTTAAACAACTATTTCTGCTCAAATCGATATGTTTTCTGAATACCATATAGCTGTGACCGGGGAAATAATAGAATTCATTTGGTAAAGCAAAGGTGTGAAAGACACATTGTTAACACCAATGTGGCGTGTGTGATTGCGTGTACATCGCTCATGTTCCATGTAAAAATGGCTGAGATTAAATCATTATTCATTCAATATGACAGTTCATTCTGGGGGGTTGTAATTTCGCCTTACCATTTTCGACCGTTAGTGATTCAACATAGTACATTTCAATACTTCCAATAATTCACGAAAATACACGCCTGTCATATACTCAATAACTTCATATAGAGATAAGTAAAGAATAAACGCTCTTTATTATTTATGTAAAAGTAATGGTGTCTATTTTCAGGTATGACAATTATATGAACTGCGTCCGTTAAACACTGGAATGTATGCATTCATACCGTTGGTCACAATGTCCAACATTACAGCGACTGTCCATACACATATAATTGGTATAAAGATATTTCTAAACATCGATTAATAAATACATTGAAACATTGGTTGAACAAAAAAATAACGAAAGATATTACGCGCAAATAATTTAACATTCGATATTTTTTAATATCGAGATTATCAGAAACCGAAAAACTCGTTATAAATTTTTTATTTAAACTTTTTTTTTAGAGAAATAATTTTGAGGGTTTTGAAATTTTTTCTTTTTTTGAAATTTGGGGGTTTTGAATTTTTTTGTGGAAAAAATTAATTTTAGGGTTTTGAAATTTTTTGGAAAAAATAAATTTTTTGGAAGTTTTGAAATTTTTTTTGGGTTTTGATATTTTGGAAGTTTTGGGAATATTATAGTACAACCAATTTTAGACCCAAAGATTCTATTTTTAGATGTGGCTCTAACGAGGCATCTATTCTTCTCATTTGCGACAAGAAAACAATAATCAGAAATGGTAACGCCCTCAAGATCATATTATTAGCCATAAATATAAATTATAATATAAAATATATTGGTTACATGAATGCACCGCCTCAGAATTCCGTTAAAACAACCAACCTACGGCTTATTACTGCATGTTTCTCATTCACCACAGCAGAAAGCTTATAAATGCGGATCACAAATCGGAGGTATTGTGTTCCCGCCAAGAGTGCATGGCCCAGCCAGTGTTCATACCTAGACATCGAAAGCAATTAACGCGGTCATAATGGTTACACACTGCAACTATAAGACATCCAGCGGATACACACCCCAAGAAAACCCGAAATGTGTTGTCCAGCGAGAAATCGCTATAGCTCAATTTGACACGGACAAATTAGCCTTCCTACAATATCCATAAACAAGATAATATATTATATACCATGATTTTAATTATAGAATATAAAATATATTGGTTTCGCGAATGACCATCTCAGAATTCCGTTAAAATAACAATAACAACCAGCACCTAATTAGCGAACCGGTGGCCGACTCGGCCGTCTCCGACCACAACCATCAGTGAGCTGCAGACGAAAAAAAATATCTATAAAAGTTGAAATATAAGACTTACAAATTATCTTTAAAATTTCTTTTATTGGTAATTGACATAGCTTGTCACTAACCAAAAATCAACATTATTGACATAATAATGTAAAGGACAATAAACGAAATTGAAATTCCCAACTACACCTTTTAACGGACTCAGCCTCCTGGTCGCGCAGTTCGACTTTTAAATAAACCGGAAAATAAACAATTTCCTATTTATACCCCCCCCCCCCCCCCACCCCACCATCGGACCACATCTTTCTAATATTTGCCGAACAGTATACACGCGGGCGTGCTAATAATAGCTTAACAGCCGATAAGTGTACGATGAAGAAGTTGAGCGTATGCATAACCACCTCAGTGGTTAGGTTATTACATTCAATAAACCCATTATATTAGCAGGACAATTATGGAAAAAGTTTTGTAGCTCATAGACCGAATTAATTTATTGCTCGAGATACATTCGCACAAGCTAAAGTTAAAGTATTCCCACATTCTCATTTCGAATAACACTTTTATCAATATTTATTATATGACTCGTTTTTCTTATCCCAATACAGCTATAGTAAAGCGATCATTTCCCGACCATCGGATCAGCTACAGTTTGATCCGATGTCATACCACCCTTCTCTATCTCGCATACTGCGCATGTCCGTAAAAAGCCGGACGATTTATTATACAAAAATAAAGTTCCTTCTGTATTCTTGTTACTAGTGGCCTACATGTGGTTTCATATCATAATCAATTCTGCTTTTTAAATAAAAAGCATGTCATATAATAAACCTGTTATCGTTGCAGTGAATTGATCAGGGCTTCGCATCACGTCTCATTGAAGAGGTCAGATCGCTGGATCAAATTCGACGCCTGTGGCGGCTCGTTTGATCCAGCGATCTAATCTCTTCAACCAGACGTGACACTTCGCCCAGATCAATTCACTGCAGCGATAACATGTACAGTAATGCCCTAAATAATCGACTCCTTAACCACAGCAGAATTATGGGTAATTTTTTTAGGATTTAGTCGGAAATATGGCTTGTTGCTATTGATCGGAAAGCTCTCAGTAAAAGCTTTCTGATGAATGGCAACAAGCCATATCTCCGAATAAATCCTGAAAAATTACCCATAATTCTGCTGTTGTTAAGGAGTCGATTATTTAGGACATTGCTGTATATAGTGTCACCAGAACAAGCATGTAATCCTAGATGAATGCTGGCGGAATGTCGCTAAGTTGAGCATTCGGTGATGGAGTTTCCCCACATCACAGGTGTCGAGTAGTTCTGTATGCTTGAGGTGGTTTATGTTCCTGTTGTTTGCGCTGCCCCGAAGGCATATCATTATTCAGATGAGCATTCTTAGGCCGTAACGTACTTACCTTGCGATTCATTAAAGGCCCACTTAATTTTCTAACTTCAGATCACATTATATAAAACATATGCCATAATTTTGTATTATACACCAGTTGAAAGAGGAAGCTCCAATACATTTCATTATAAACTTATCCGGTGTAATAAACTGTGATCATGTTGAGGTACCGACGTGTTTTATGTGCCACTCTATATCTATATCTTAGTTAGAATTCTGGGAGCGAAACGGGGAAAAATTTTGTTTCTACGATTTCATCTATGTTCTATTACTCTATGGGCACCTCCTGGGACACATACGTTCCAAAATGGTGATGACTTATAATATTTAAATAATATTTTATGTCATAGCTATATAAGACAATTGTGCTTTCTAGGAACCACTGAGAATATGTTAATTAAATCACAATATACAGTGATTATATAACAGTTTTCTGCCCATCATCTGGATTTGCAACTGAAATTTTGTCCATTCAAAGACTATAACTTGAAACATTTGAACGACCATTTATATGCTTGTTTTGGAAACATATATAGTGAATAACGCAGTGAGGATAATTTCGGTGTCTTCGTTGCGGTCATATTCTTCAAACAACAGCCCTGTACTCTGCAAATTCATAAAGATCCACTCCCCGTATATTATATCTAGATACGCATGCATTCCATTCCTTTCTTTGTCATAAAATATAGTAAATCTTGCCATATACTTCTCAACAGAACTTCACAGGATGATGAATCTATAGTTAGACTTAAATATAAATGTATACATATTCCAAATCCACACGCATACAGATGCCTTAATACTACATCAACCAATTTATATTTACCCCCCCCCCCCCTGTTGGACAGACCCGGGTGACGGATCAAACCGCACCGGGTAATATATACATCTAAAATCCTCATGACTGGGGTATCACGACAATAATGTATATGGCTTTAATTCAGCAACCTTTGCTTTATGCCAAATCCATTTATTCCACCAAATTATGATAAATCATTGTTATATATTCTGTATGACTATTTATTTGGAATAATAAAATATGTTTACATCAGGATGTTGCTCAATTGCACCTCTTATCTATTCTGAAGGAAAAATGGTTTGCGTCTTCACATGAATTACCACAAGTATATGGACGAGCCGAGATGTAATTTTCATATTTCTAAAAGTTTAAGTCACTATAGTTATTTCTAAATCTATACAGTGCAAAATGTTTAATCTATATTAATGACATATATTGCATGTGGACTTATTTCAGTAAATAAAACCGATAAGTTAGCATCCAAACCTATCTCCACTGCAAGAATGTAGCAATAAACTAACATTGTCGAAAATTCTAACAACATCGACTGTACCGTTTCTGAGAACCATTACCTTTGAAATACGCACAAATGTAAACATTTACTACTTTATTCTGGACGAATAATTGGGTGCTAAACTTGCAGCAATGATTCCGCCAACAATATAGTTACTGAATGTAATTCATTTATAACAATAACGCTGTTCTGCCTATATTTTGATATAAACTTATTAATATCATTATTTTGGCATATGTAGTTGCTATTCCGTTATTAATACCGCAGCGGAGAGTTCCACATCACTGTAACCCTACCCATACAAGTCTATCGCGAATTGGGACTTTTTTGGGTACTCGAGAAAATACCCAAGTTGCACACCGATCTCGAAACGAAATTTAATATGTGCAATGCAATAGTACACTGTTTCGAAAAAAAGTTAAGAACCTTTTCTATATTTAAAAAAAAACACCTTATTTTGACTGGGACTAAAAGCGAGCACAACTCAAGCATTTCAAACCGCAATGAGGCTTCAATATTGACCACTCCACCCCACCACAAACAAATAAATCACAGTATACGAGCGAGCTCGACAAAGTATGCGTCTGAAGTTTTTAATATATGTTACTATAAAAAAGAAGACATTGGCGATTCATTATGAGACAATCATGTTCTTTGTAATAACTGGTAACCTGGAGTTATTACCACATCCATCACACGACGCGCCTAACATATGCACTGCGGCCCGGTATGACTGCGGGCGATTTCGTCCCGTGTGTAAAACATTACCAAACAATAGCCTATCGATCAATATCAATGCATTGTACCCATAACGATTGGTGGGCAATAATACAATTGACCACAGGGACAGACTCTGATTAAGACTGTATACTGCAAATAACTAAAATACATACATATTTTACTTATGTTCCTGTCTTCACAATGAACTTCATGTGACACTTACCTATGCCGAAGATCCAATACATATATTGAGAGTGCACCCCAAATAAGCAATATATAACGTGGCGATGATACACATATGTAGAGAGGGGCGCATATTTTATATGTAGCCATACCATAGTATGGTACACATGGTGTCCACGTCCGGGTTGACCAATCGTTGGTTGTCCATCTATCCGTCTGTCTATAGACTCAAACATTTTCTATACGATTTGAACCGAATTTTGTCTATGAGTTTCTCAACCCAAAAATACAGATCGCGGGCGAGTTAGAATATGGCTTTGATCAGAGGTTTTTTTTTGGTACTTAGTTATGGTACTTTTACGATTTAGAATTGAAGAATGCTGCGATAACTCAAGCATTGTTTTATGTTATCGGAACCTAGTTTTTACTAGTATGTGAATGTCTCAACCGAAAATACAGATCGAGTTCGAATATGGGGTTGATGCAATTTTTGTTTAGGGAGTTATGCCCCTTTTTCGACTTAGATTTTTCCAGATTTGCGTCCAATCAAGTATCACACAATAGAGATATCATCAGGAAACCTAAAATTTGGAAAAATTCGAAAAAGGGCCATAACTCAGTACAAAATTTTCGAACCAAATCCATGTCAGAACTTGACCTGGAATTTAGACTGATTAACTCACATACCAAATTTGGTTTCGATCAAGAGACACAAACTTGAGATGTCAATCAGGAGAGCTCAAATCTGAATAATTCTAAGTCCAAACTTTGCCATAACTCCGTAAATAAAATTGGATCAAACCCATATTCGAACTCGATAAAGCTTCGAATTTACCTGATACGATGAGAATAAAGATCATTTCCATGGTAAAATAGCCGATCAATGATTTTTTTTTTCACTTCGAAAGTCTTCTCATGGAACCTAAAGCTTGTAATTCCTGTGTAGCCTGGGCTGAAAGTCGAGGTGGTGCGAATCGGGGTCCTATATGTTGTGCATGTACCCACTCATTTCGTGAGTCTGTCCGTCTGTCTGTATCTCACTCTGCGTCGAATCGTTGAGAACGTGAGGGCGCAATTCAATCAAAAATATTAAGAAGTTAATTGAAATTTACTGAACCTTCATGGATTACCTGGTTATCATTTAGCTGCAGTCACGTAAATATAGAACAAACGGATGAATGATTGGCGTGTACATAATACATTCAATTCACCGGGTATCTCGACCGAAATTTAATGAAGTCTTTTTTTACTACTATGGTTTTGACACACACTTTCTCGCTTGTTTCCACCTTATAAATCATATCAATTAAGTTTATTCAGATCGTCAAAAAAGACATTACAGAAGAGTTGTATACATAAATACAATGTATATATATACAGCAATGCCCAAAGAAACCGACCACACAACCACAGCAGAACCATGGGCAGCCCCTCAGGACCCAGTCGGAAATACGGCCCGCCACCATCCATCGGAAAGCTCTCGGCGATAGCTTTCCGATGAATGGCGACAAGCCACACCCGACCAAATCCCGAAAAACAACCCACCATCCCGCCCCGGTCAGGTGGTCAATCACTTTGGTAATCACTGTATGGTCATTACAGGTATACATGTAGAAATGGGGTGGACGATATTCTTTACCTATACACTGTTTAAGTTCGACAGGCTGCTGGTAGTAAGCCTCAGGGGGACCTAAATGTCTCAAGGACCTTCCTAATAAATACTGACAAGTTTTTAACTGTCTTATGATTTCGGGAGTTAAATAGAGCGGCTAATTTATAAGTGTTTGGTCTCTGATAGAAGTAGGGTTTTAGATATTTTATTCTTAATTCGCTAAGTTCCCTACACGTCAGTACCATGTGATATTCATCGCCGATTTCGAGATTACATAGAGTGCAGATTCTGTCGGAATAATCGGTATTCGTCCAAGCACCGAGTTCTATAGGGAGTTTGTGGTTTCTAGTGCGGAAAGCTAAAATGTTTGAACTGCTCTATTGTCATCAAGGGATAGATAATTCTCTCGTTCAAAATTTGACTTTATAATCCGATAAAATGCGAATTTGCTTGATTTCGATATTGTTGCCCACCATTCTTGGATGTATATGTCACGTAGCTTACCGGAAGTTGTGTTCATATGTTTATGCGATTGACCTGTTGTTATATCGCATCACATGTGTGACAATAAAAACAAATCGTCGATACTACACGAAGAGGGTGTCGTCTAGCTAATGCAAAGTGTATAGCGTGTGTGAACCGTTCCAATACGTAGATGTGTTATTTTTCACACTGACGTATAGATTGAGCATATATGCACGTATTAAAGATGTGAATACTATTCCCGGACAACACGTCCAACGGTTTTTGTCTATGAACTCGTTTTGGGTGAAACGTTGTGATGTAGATCCCCCAAATGATGTGAAAATATGGTGTCAATTCACCTATTTGACTTAAAATTTATTTTCATTGGAAATTCACGCAATGGAAATATATTATATGATAGTGGAAAAAACGTAACTCGATAAAACGTCTGTTGATCTGATGATTTTATAGACTGAAATTCGTATACAAAGTGCACGAAAGCGATATCCCATGCATTTTAACGTCTTGTGTGTGAAAGTTTGACAATGGCAGCGAACAACCAATCGTTCCTGTCGGGAGACAGACCTTCGGATACATCACATAAGTTCATATACACCTGTAAACTCCGGACGACCATCCACAACGCTGTCTTTGTTGTCCTCTCCATCTCTGCTCCCTCACAGGAGATCTATCTGGATAGCGCAGCTCACTCATAGCGTCCACAAAGCGTTGCTCCCGCATCGAACCTCTATCGGGATAACGCCCGCCGCTGTCTGGATAACGCCCCCCGTTGCCTCTCTGTGGCATGAGACGGGTCTCCGTGTTGCCAGGCAACCCTTGGCTACTTCGAAATCTAGATGGGTACATCGAATCCCCGTTTCGTCTTCGACCTGATTCTCTGTTGGACGAAAATCCGCGTGTTTGTTGTCTCTGTTCAACAATTCGTGATAGGTCAGCTGGAATATCATTCGAGGAAGAAAGCCCCATGTCACCAATAAAATTTGACAGGGCATTCATATCAGTCGCCGAAAAATCGGCCAATACACCTGGAGGCGCTGTCGTCGTTGTTGTTGTTGTTGGCGTAGGAGTCGTGGTAGGTGGAACGTCTAAACATAGATGCCGGCACTCAGAAATATTTCGGAAGTTGTTTCCGTTTCCAAGACAACCTCCGTATGTAAATGGATCACATGTTCGCGTATTTCCGTTATAGTGGAACCTGTCTCCGGCGGAATTCCCATGACATGGACCATACTCTCTAGGAAGCGAGCATTGGCAAGTCCTGGCACAATCTCGCTTTGTCGGAAACCTGTTTCCGTTTCCGTCACATCCTCCATAATTGAATTCTCTGCATTCTTTAAAGTCTTTGTTGTAGTAAAAGGAAGCGTAGAACCCATCACAAGGACCGGTATCTGCGGGCATTTCGCATATGGGTACGCATGTGTCCACGCATTCGCCATAGGTTGAGAACATATTTCCGTTTCCGCCACATCCGGTGTACGTGAATGGCTGACACTCCCGCTTTGTAGAGTTGTAGAAGAAGCTCGACTCAGCCCCGAAACAGAATCCAACTTCCTTCTGATGTGCGCATCCTGCAATATCGTAAAACATATTGAAGAATATGTCACATCCGGATTCGGTTAAGAAGCCGACGGAAGGGTTAGATTGGCAGACGACAACGTCGCACTTCAATCAATGGACTATAAGACTCCGTGTGTGTGGCGGGAAATCCACACAATGGTAGCTGAGAAATAAGGTGCCAATAATAACCTTACGTGTGTCGGTGAGATTTCGTTGACGTTGATCGCAATTATTTTATTCGCCTGGTAAGCCGAAAATTGGGCTTTGGAAATGTTAAAGATGCATAATCCAAATTAACGCTCCCACAATACTATTTCTTTGGGTTCGGGGGTAAAAAAATATTTGATTCGAGTTGAAGAACCCACCCATCAAAAGCTCAGAGTGATCAAATATTGATTTTTGAAATTTGTTATTTCCCGAGATATGTAATTTTTGACGGCCTGGCAAATATTCGCCAAGCCGACGATCTGGGACCAAATTGTGAATGAAGTTGGATAACTCTAACATCCGTGGCTTTTGGTGTTAGATTTTTGTTGAAAAAAATATTGGTAAATTAACAAGTTTTGGGCAGTTGTATACTATAGTTGACTGCATTTAGCATTATTTTTGGGCAATTAATCGATTCTGATAACTGAAGTGGCGTTTAAAATAATGTTGTTGTTGGAATCTGATGATATGGGGACCGTCGATTGAGTACCTTTAACTACTTTTTATATCACAGCAGGTTAAAACCGCTACCAACGGCACCCTGTCTCAATGGACATAATTAGCCCCTTCTGTACTAAACATTGCATGGAACGGCCTATTATTCATTTGGATGGATGTTAAGGGAATAAAAGCAGACGAAAAATAGATAATACAAGAGCAGTTTGGTTCATATTCATTCGTGTGATATATTCAGATCGCTTGAACTTATTATCTTACCATTTCCCAAGGGAACTACTCGTCAATGTGTGTTTAGTATAGAAAGGGTTAATGCATGTATCCAGAACAATAATGCATGTACGCCCAACAACCATCGGTACATGTTCAGATGTTAAATAACTGACACAAAAACCATTGGTACATGTTCATATGTCAAATAATTTACACTCAGTCTGCCTGGACGCTCACACCCATCGGTACATGTTCAGATGTTAAATAACTCACACTCAGTCTGCCTGGACGCTCAACAAACATCGGTACATGTTCATATGTTAAATAACTCATCGTTCGCTCAACAACCATGGGTACAAGTTCAGATGTTAAATAACTCACACTCAGTCTGCCTGGACGCTCAACAACCATCGGTACATGTTCTGATGTTAAATAATTCACACTCAGTCTGCCTGGACGCCCAACAACCATCGGTACAAGTTCAGATGTTAAATAACTCACACTCAGTCTGCCTGGATGCTCAACAAACATCGGTACATGTCCAGATGTTAAATAACTCACCGTACGCTCAACAACCATCGATACATGTTCAGATTTTAAAAAACTCACTGTACGCTCAACAACCATCGATACATGTTCACATGTTAAATAACTCACACTCAGTCTGCCTGGACGCTCAACAACCATCGATACATGTTCAGATGTTAAATAACTCACTGTACGCTCAACAATCATCGGTACATGATCAGATGTTAAATAACTCACCGTACACCCAACAACCATCGATACATGTCCAGATGTTAAATAACAGACTGTACGCTCAACAATTATCGGTACATGTTCAGATGTTAGATAACTCACCGTACGCCCAACAACCATCGATACATGTTCACATGTTCAATAACTCACACTCAGTCTGCCTGGACGCTCATCAACCATCGATACATGTTCAGATGTTAAATAACTCACACTCAGTCTGCCTGGACGCTCAACAACCATCGATACATGTCCAGATGTTAAATAACTCACGGTACGCTCAACAACCATCGGTACATGTTCATATATTAAATAACTCACACTCAGTCTGCCTGGACGCTCAACTACCATCGATACATGTTCACATGTTAAATAACTCACACTCAGTCTGCCTGGACGCTCAACAACCATCGATACATGTTCAGATGTTAAATAACTCACTGTACGCTCAACAATCATCGGTACATGTTCAGATGTTAGATAACTCACCGTACGCCCAACAACCATCGATACATGTTCACATGTTAAATAACTCACACTCAGTCTGCCTGGACGCTCAACAACCATCGATACATGTTCAGATGTTAAATAACTCACACTCAGTCTGCCTGGACGCTCAACAACCATCGATACATGTCCAGATATTAAATAACTCACGGTACGCTCAACAACCATCGATACATGTTCATATGTTAAATAACTCACACTCAGTCTTCCTGGACGCTCAACAACCATCGATACATGTTCAGATGTTAAATAACTCACTGTACGCCCAACAATCATCGGTACATGTTCAGATGTTAAATAACTCACGGTACGCTCAACAACCATCGATACATGTTCATATGTAAAATAACTCACTGTACGCTCAACAACCATCGGTACATGTTCATATGTTAAATAACTCACTGTACGCTCAACAACCATCGGTACATGTCCAGATGTTAAATAAATCACCGTACGCTCAACAACCATCGGTACATGTCCAGATGTTAAATAAATCACCGTACGCTCAACAACCATCGATACATGTTCACATGTTAAATAACTCACACTCAGTCTGCCTGGACGCTCAACAACCATCGATACATGGTCAGATGTTAAATAACTCACACTCAGTCTGCCAGGACGCTCAACAACCATCGATACATGTCCAGATGTTAAATAACACACTGTACTCTCAACAATTATCGGTACATGTTCAGATGTTAAATAACTCACCGTACGCCCAACAACCATCGATACATGTTCACATGTTAAATAACTCACACTCAGTCTGCCTGGACGCTCAACAACCATCGATACATGTTCACATGTTAAATAACTCACACTCAGTCTGCCTGGACGCTCAACAACCATCGATACATGTCCAGATGTTAAATAACACACTCTACGCTCAACAATTATCGGTACATGTTCAGATGTTAGATAACTCACCGTACGCCCAACAACCATCGATACATGTTCAGATGTTAAATAACTCACTGTACGCTCGACAACCATCGATACATGTTCAGATGTTAAATAACTCACACTCAGCCTGCCTGGACGCTCAACAACCATCGATACATGTTCAGATGTTAAATAACTCACTGTACGCTCAACAACCATCGGTACATGTTCATATGTTAAATAACTCACTGTACGCTCAACAATCATCGGTACATGTTCATATGTTAAATAACTCACACTCAGTCTGCCTGGACGCTCAACAACCATCGATACATGTCCAGATGTTAAATAACTCACCATACGCTCAACAATTATCGGTACATGTTCAGATGTTAAATAACTCACGGTACGCTCAACAACCATCGATACATGTTCATATGTTAAATAACTCACACTCAGTCTGCCTGGACGCTCAACAACCATCGATACATGTCCAGATGTTAAATAACTCACTGTACGCTCAACAATCATCGGTACATGTTTCATATGTTAAATAACTCACCGTACGCCCAACAACCATCGATACATGTTCAGATGTTAAATAACTCACACTCAGTCTGCCTGGACGCTCAACAACCATCGATACATGTTCAGATGTTAAATAACTCACACTCAGTCTGCCTGGACGCTCAACAACCATCGATACATGTTCAGATGTTAAATAACTCACCTTACGCTCAACAACCATCGATACATGTTCAGATGTTAAATAACTCACACTCAGTCTGCCTGGACGCTCAACAACCATCGATACATGTTCAGATGTTAAATAACTCACACTCAGTCTGCCTGGACGCTCAACAACCATCGATACATGTTCAGATGTTAAATAACTCACCTTACGCTCAACAACCATCGATACATGTTCACATGTTAAATAACTCACACTCAGTCTGCCTGGACGCTCAACAACCATCGATACATGTCCAGATGTTAAATAACTCACTGTACGCTCAACAATCATCGGTACATGTTCATATGTTAAATAACTCACTGTACGCTCAACAACCATCGATACATGTTCACATGTTAAATAACTCACACTCAGTCTGCCTGGACGCTCAACAACCATCGATACATGTTCAGATGTTAAATAACTCACTGTACGCTCAACAACCATCGATACATGTCCAGATGTTAAATAACTCACACTCAGTCTGCCTGGACGCTCAACAACCATCGATACATGTTCACATGTTAAATAACTCACACTCAGTCTGCCTGGACGCTCAACAACCATCGATACATGTTCAGATGTTAAATAACTCACCGTACGCTCAACAACCATCGGTACATGTTCATATGTTAAATAACTCACTGTACGCTCAACAATCATCGGTACATGTTCATATGTTAAATAACTCACTGTACGCTCAACAACCATCGATACATGTCCAGATGTTAAATAACTCACACTCAGTCTGCCTGGACGCTCAACAACCATCGATACATGTTCAATAACTCACACTCAGTCTGCCTGGACGCTCAACAATCATCGGTACATGATCATATGTTAAATAACTCACTGTACGCTCAACAACCATCGGTACATGTCCAGATGTTAAATAAATCACCGTACGCTCAACAACCATCGATACATGTTCAGATTAAAAAAAACTCACCGTACGCTCAACAACCATCGATACATGTTCACATGTTAAATAACTCACACTCAGTCTGCCTGGACGCTCAACAACCATCGATACATGGTCAGATGTTAAATAACACACTGTACGCTCAACAACCATCGATACATGTTCACATGTTAAATAACTCACACTCAGTCTGCCTGGACACTCAACAACCATCGGTACAAGTTCAGATGTTAAATAACTCACCTTACGCTCAACAACCATCGATACATGTTCATATGATAAATAACTCACACTCAGTCTGCCTGGACGCTCAACAACCATCGATACATGTTCACATGTTAAATAACTCACTGTACGCTCAAGAATCATCGGTACATGTTCATATGTTAAATAACTCACTGTACGCTCAACAACCATCGGTACATGTCCAGATGTTAAATAAATCACTGTACGCTCAACAACCATCGATACATGTTCATATGATAAATAACTCACACTCAGTCTGCCTGGACGCTCAACAACCATCGATACATGTCCAGATGTTAAATAACTCACTGTACGCTCAACAATCATCGGTACATGTTCAGATGTTAAAAAACTCACGGTACGCTCAACAACTATCGATACATGTTCACATGTTAAATAACTCACACTCAGTCTGCCTGGACGCTCAACAACCATCGATACATGTTCACATGTTAAATAACTCACTGTACGCTCAACAATCATCGGTACATGTTCATATGTTAAATAACTCACCGTACGCTCAACAACCATCGGTACATGTCCAGATGTTAAATAAATCACCGTACGCTCAACAACCATCGATACATGTTCAGATTAAAAAAAACTCACCGTACGCTCAACAACCATCGATACATGTTCACATGTTAAATAACTCACACTCAGTCTGCCTGGACGCTCAACAACCATCGATACATGTCCAGATGTTAAATAACTCACACTGAGTCTGCCTGGACGCTCAACAACCATCGATACATGTCCAGATGTTAAATAACTCACTGTACGCTCAACAACCATCGATACATGTTCACATGTTAAATAACTCACACTCAGTCTGCCTGGACGCTCAACAACCATCGATACATGTTCAGATGTTAAATAACTCACCTTACGCTCAACAACCATCGATACATGTTCATATGATAAATAACTCACACTCAGTCTGCCTGGACGCTCAACAGCCATCGATACATGTTCAGATGTTAAATAACTCACTGTACGCTCAACAATCATCGGTACATGTTCAGATGTTAAATAACTCACCGTACGCTCAACAACCATCGATACATGTTCAGATGTTAAATAACTCACTGTACGCTCAACAACCATCGGTACATGTTCATATGTTAAATAACTCACACTCAGTCTGCCTGGACGCTCAACAACCATCGATACATGTCCAGATGTTAAATAACACACTGTACGCTCAACAATTATCGGTACATGTTCAGATGTTAAATAACTCACTGTACGCTCAACAACCATCGATACATGGTCACATGTTAAATAACTCACACTCAGTCTGCCTGGACGCTCAACAACCATCGATACATGTTCATATGTTAAATAACTCACACTCAGTCTGCCTGGACGCTCAACAACCATCGATACATGTCCAAATGTTAAATAACTCACACTCAGTCTGCCTGGACGCTCAACAACCATCGATACATGTTCAGATGTTAAATAACTCACTGTACGCTCAACAACCATCGATACATGGTCACATGTTAAATAACTCACACTCAGTCTGCCTGGACGCTCAACAACCATCGATACATGTTCAAATGTTAAATAACTCACACTCAGTCTGCCTGGACGCTCAACAACCATCGATACATGTTCAGATGTTAAATAACTCACTGTACGCTCAACAACCATCGATACATGGTCACATGTTAAATAACTCACACTCAGTCTGCCTGGACGCTCAACAACCATCGATACATGTTCATATGTTAAATAACTCACACTCAGTCTGCCTGGACGCTCAACAACCATCGATACATGTCCAAATGTTAAATAACTCACACTCAGTCTGCCTGGACGCTCAACAACCATCGATACATGTTCAGATGTTAAATAACTCACACTCAGTCTGCCTGGACGCTCAACAACCATCGATACATGTTCAGATGTTAAATAACTCACTGTACGCTCAACAACCATCGATACATGGTCACATGTTAAATAACTCACACTCAGTCTGCCTGGACGCTCAACAACCATCGATACATGTTCATATGTTAAATAACTCACTGTACGCTCAACAACCATCGATACATGGTCACATGTTAAATAACTCACACTCAGTCTGCCTGGACGCTCAACAACCATCGATACATGTTCATATGTTAAATAACTCACACTCAGTCTGCCTGGACGCTCAACAACCATCGATACATGTTCAGATGTTAAATAACTCACTGTACGCTCAACAACCATCGATACATGTTCAGATGTTAAATAACTCACACTCAGTCTGCCTGGACGCTCAACAACCATCGATACATGTTCAGATGTTAAATAACTCACTGTACGCTCAACAACCATCGATACATGGTCACATGTTAAATAACTCACACTCAGTCTGCCTGGACGCTCAACAACCATCGATACATGTTCATATGTTAAATAACTCACACTCAGTCTGCCTGGACGCTCAACAACCATCGATACATGTCCAAATGTTAAATAACTCACACTCAGTCTGCCTGGACGCTCAACAACCATCGATACATGTTCAGATGTTAAATAACTCACTGTACGCTCAACAACCATCGATACATGGTCACATGTTAAATAACTCACACTCAGTCTGCCTGGACGCTCAACAACCATCGATACATGTTCAAATGTTAAATAACTCACACTCAGTCTGCCTGGACGCTCAACAACCATCGATACATGTTCATATGTTAAATAACTCACACTCAGTCTGCCTGGACGCTCAACAACCATCGATACATGGTCAAATGTTAAATAACTCACTGTACGCTCAACAATCATTGGTACATGTTCAGATGTTAAATAACTCACCGTACGCTCAACAACCATCGATACATGGTCATATGTTAAATAACTCATCGTACGCTCAACAACCATCGATACATGTTCACATGTTAAATAACTCACAGTACGCTCAACAACCATCGGTACATGGTCACATGTTAAATAAATCACCGTACGCTCAACAACCATAGATACATGGTCACATGTTAAACAAATCACCGTACGCTCAACAACCATCGGTACATGTTCATATGTTAAATAACTCACAGTACGCTCATTGCAACAATCATCGATACATGGTCACATGTTAAATAACTCAATGTACGCTCAACAATCACCGGTACATGTTCAGATGTTAAATAACTCACCATACGCTCAACAACAATCGGTACATGTTCAGATGTTAAATAACTCACAGTACGCTCAACAACCATCGGTACATGTTCAGATGTTAAATAACTCACCATACGCTCAACAACCATCGGTACATGTTCAGATGTTAAATAACTCACTGTACGCTCAACAATCGTCGGTACATGTTCAGATGTTAAAAACTCACCTTACGCCCAACAACCATCGGTACATGTTCAGATGTTAAATAACTCATCGTATGCTCATTGCAACAACCATCGATACATGGTCACATGTTAAATGACTCACTGTACGCTCAACAATCGTCGGTACATGTTCAGATGTTAAAAACTCACCTTGCGCCCAACAACCATCGGTACATGTTCAGATGTTAAATAACTCATCGTATGCTCATTGCAACAACCATCGATACATGGTCACATGTTAAATAACTCACTGTACGCTCAACAATCGTCGGTACATGTTCAGATGTTAAATAACTCACCGTACGCTCAACAACCATTGGTACATGTTCAGATGTTAAATAACTCATCGTATGCTCATTGCAACAACCATCGATACATGGTCACATGTTAAATAACTCACTGTACGCTCAACACTCATCGGTACATGTTCACATGAATTCCACGAAAAGGCGGCCATGGAAACCGATAATGGGTATTTGCATCATTAGCATGTCATCGGGGAATGTTGTTGCTTCTTCTGTATTTCATTATTACTATCCAATGAATATATTTTGGAATGGTCATTGCCCTTACTATACAATCTCTTAAACACCAGATATTTTGTGACTGGGGATCAATGATGCGCGCATGCGCAGTCAACGCATATTTTCATATTTTGCCAAATAAGGTCAATGAACCAAAATATCACTTTCAAGCAGCTCAAGGGCCATTCTAGGTTAATAGTGAGGCATGTGTGGAAATGTTATTTTTGTCACATTTCCCATATCACAATCTGCCTCAATTACCATAGTATCCCCTTTTTGCACATATATTTTAGTAAAATGACGGTTTAACCCCTACCAACACCCGTTTCTAAGGTAAAAACAGTCGCATAGCAACCGTTGCCATGGAAAGTATTTTCGTGATTGCCCCCATATCTGAAAATAATACGTGGGACCTAATATACACATGTGCCAAGTTTTATGCTTTTATGACAATGTCCGCACTTGTTACACAAAAAACTATTCCTAAACAAATCGCACGGTGATTCCGTCACGTCCGTTGTGTGATTCCGTCACGGCGAACAAACCGAGTTAACTAGTAATATACACACAAGTGTGTGACAATGCGGCTTTTTTCTGCAAGTATAATGTATCTACTTTACTAATTGGGAACTTTTTCCAGGTCAGCTTGGCTGAATGAGCAGGGTTCTTCAATAGTACGGACCTACCCTCATATTGATGGCACTTTTTTGGTGATTCCGTCACGGACACAATTTGACCCAGAGTGAGATGATACTTAAATACACATATAGTTGTATATAATCAAACAACTTAGTATAGTATGTACAGTGTTTTTTTATTTTAAGCGATACCCTACTGGTCATAATTTTAGATTTTATAGGCCACAGAAAAGTGAAATTCCGTAAAATTTGGTGATTCCGTCACGCTGGAATTCATGTTCAGATGTTAAATAACTCACAATGTGTATTTACACTCCTGGCCAAGTGGTCCTGCTAGTATGTTGTGATGCTGGTGGGTCCTGCTGAATTGCTATGATGACGGTTGGGTAAACTGATGCCGTTACGAAAAAGTATACCGTTATTTTTTCCAATGTTGTCAGTTTCGCAGTGTTTGGTTAATCCGAACGATTTGAGAGAAAGCCACTATCTGTATGAAACATTACAGAACATATATAATTTTGAAACAATTATTAATAATGGCTACACTGGTGCTTGCAAAACGACGCGAATAGCCATCTTGATTATAGTCGATTTGCAATAACTAATACAACCAGTATTAAAATATTTCGCAATTATATGTTTTTTGAATGTCAGATTCGCATAATGGCATTTCCTGGAAATGTTCACCCCTGGTCAAGTGGTCCTGCAGAAGTGCTACGATGTTGATGGGTCCTGCTGTTTTGCTATGATGCGGTTAGTACAAAGCGATGCTGGTGACCACGTGCGCGTTCTGCCTCGTGTTTACATCGAAACTACACAATTACAAAACGGTGTAAACATTCTGATGATCACACATGAATGCACTGAAACCTCCGGTATACATACATTCTGCAACTCCGCGGACGACTTGAGAATGACGTTCTTTGGTGAGTATTAACCTAGTTATTGTTACACCAAAAAAAACATGTTTTGTCGCGGTACATGACTGAAATTATCCCAGATGAAGGGAATGCTGATTTTAATAACAAAGACACACATTCATTCAAAAGATATATAGCGTACGCTTGAAACAAGCCCAATTTGGTATTCTAGGGTCCACACTGATGTTGGCGCGGGACCAAGGTGATGTTGGTGAGAATCCACACTGATGTTGGTGAAGATCCACTCTGATGTTGTTGAAATATTTTTCTTCCAAAATACTGAACTCAAATCATGAACACATCGATTTCAAACACTACGAGGAGCGAAAATACAGTCCACCGGGAAGTCAGAAAGATCTTTAGAATCGAGAATAATGACCCAAATATCACAAATTGGACTATACCGTGACATTGGCTACTCATTCCCAGTTACTTATTCCTTATTCGGAAACATGCAAACTTGACCAAATAAACGGTGCGGTATAGGTTGATCACCCCAAGTTATGTTAGAAAAACCGAAAACCGAACCAATATATATAGCCCGCGCGGTTGCCACAGATGTGGCAAAAAGGGCACACATTGCCGTTTCGGTATCAATGGACCGATTTTGATCAAATAAACGGTTCAGTGGGGTGGCCCACCCCATACTACACTACGAAAACTGAAAACCGCACCTCTCTAGCCCGTGTGGTTACCACCGGAGGTGGCAAAAATGGCATCCATCGCCGTTTCGGTATTCATGGACCGATTGAGCTCAAATTATCGGTGTGGTATGGTGGCCCACCATATTTTATGTTAGAAAAACCGAAAACCGCACCCTTCTAGCCCGTGCTGTTGCCATAAATAACGAAACGGCAATGGGTGTTCTTTTTGCCACCTCGTGTGGGAACCACACGGGCTAGAAGGGTGCGGTTTTGGATTTTTATAGTATAACTTGGGGTGGGCCACCATATCGCATGGTTTATTTTGTTAAAATCGGTCCATAAATACCGAAACACCATGTGTGTCCTTTTTGCCACCTCCTGTGGCAACCACACTGGCTAGAGGGGTGCGGCTTTCAGTTTGTATAGTATATCTTGTGGTGGGCCACCTACCGTGACGTTTATGTCGAAATCGGTCCATAAATACCGAATTGACAATGTGTGCCATTTTGCCACCTACTGTGCATGGCAACCACACGGGGTAGAGTGGTGCGGTTTTCGGTTTTCATAGTATAACTTGGTGTGTGCCACCCTACCGCACCGCTTATTTTGTCAAAATCGGTCCATAAATACTGAAACGTCAATATATAGGTGTCCTTTTTGCCAGCTCCCGTATCAACCGCATGGGCTAGAGGGGTGCGTTTTTCGGTTTTTCTGGCATTACTTGAGGTGGGCTACCCTACCGCACAGTTTATTTGGATGACAATCGGTCCATAAATGTCGGAACGGCAATGGGTGCCCTTTTTGCCACCTCATGTGGCACGCGTACTGGCTAGAGGGGTGTGGATTTGGGTTTTTATAGTATAATTTGTGGTGGGCCACCCTACTGCTCCGTTTATTTGGTCAAAATTGGTCCAATTACACCATAGTACGGCAATCTTACGCTCTAAACACATGTATATAACACGGCACGTATATACGCTGCATATAACACGGTATATAATATATGCCGTATTATATGCAGCGTATACATGTCGTATATTATACGCCGCAATTATGTTCACCACAACGTACTTACGCCCTATGATGTGGTGTATTTTCTATGTAATACGGCGTAATTACGACTCAGTGCGACGTATTTTCGCCGTAATACGGCGTAATTACTACACCCTCTTGTACGGCGTACTAACACAATATAGTACGACGTACTTACGCCCAATATTACACCATATAACCGCCGTACTTACGCCATAATACTGTGTACATGTATATTCGCCTTAATATGGCATAATTACGCCTAGTACGGCGCATATATGACGTATATTCGCCGCGAATACGCTTATACATATATGGCCTATATAGCCTATCGTGGTTCCACATACCAACACCACATTTCTAACCCCAATGCATTGATATAAGAAATGCATACAGTTGGAGTTGGTAGTGCATGTATTATTTCTATATATAGGTGTTACAAGACAGAAATTTTATTCTGTTATTGGTTTAGTAAGCTGGCGCGGCTAATAATTACGGCGAATATACATAATGATTTTGGACATGCATGCTCCGCATTGTACAGTGTTACGTATAGTTTGTTATTTATATTCCAGAACACAATAGGCCCGTGCAACGAGTCGCCTGTAAATAGTATACTCAAGTCTCAATGCATGGGAAACGTTTTCAGTGGTTGAACGTATGCGCTACCCCATTATGGTTCGAATCCAGAGGACATGTCTATAGGTATGTTTTACATGTTAAACTGACCCCCATGCAGTATGCCTACACATATATAAAAATACCTTTAGGGATAGCATTTCCAGAAAATGCACGAAAACGATAATTCGTCTGTTTTTGCGACCAAGACACTTGAGCGTGAAGGACATTCAATGAGTAGAGATGTGTAATACGTTGTTGAATGTTTGTCACACCTTGAGATGGGCATAATTATCCTAAATCGCGACCGAAACTATGTCATGGTGGTTCACAAACAATATTATGTTGTACCCCACCAACATCGGTTTGCATATTTAACAGCTTCAGCGCGGATCCCCAACAACATCGCTTTGGGCCCATCAATTTATTTGTCACCTGCTTGTGCCGGATATATGCCATGTCCAAACGCTTATCACTGCCTAAAGCCTTCAATAAACTTGTTTGTACCTCTCTACATGTCCTGTTTATAATTTTTTCATATTAGATTTGATATAAATGGCGAAATAACAGGAATGTCACACATTTTGTTAAAATGACCGCATGTGTCTTCTAATTCCAATTTAAGCCAACAAAAACTTTAGTGTGATTGCAGAAGTATTCCAGCAGACGATTGCACCACTTGAATCAACAACACGCCATTTGAAATTACTCAAATTATGTCCAAACGCTCGATGTGAGTTTTGAAATATCACGCGGTCACCAGCATCGCTTTGTACTAACCGCATCATAGCAAAACAGCAGGACCCACCAACATCATAGCACTTCTGCAGGAACACTTGACCAGGGGTGATGTTCATATCATCGGACCACGTTGAAAATGACAACTCAAGAATAAATAACAGTACATTTTCTTAACAACATCAGCTTGCCTTAACGACATCATATCCATTCAGCAGGACGCATGCAACATGCATCATTGCACATTAGCAGGAGCACTTGATCGGGGGGGGGGTAAATTAAATAGTTAAAGGGATATATATTCTTTCTATCAAACTCACGGGTTGCGGCATGCGTTGATGTGGTTTCCTGGAACATGCATATCATCCCGAACACGATTAGACTCAGCCATCTCCCTGTGAATAGATATGTGACAAATCAATTCTGATGAATTCAAGATATCAACTCTACTTATACGACAATTAAGAGCAGGACATGAATTATATTTCACCTTAGAATTCCAAACAACTAGTCCTTCAAATTATTACAACAACTACGGCTTATCACTGCATGCAGGTTTCACTTTCACCACACCAGAAACCCTCTAAATGTGGATAAAATATCTAGTAATCGGAATAAATACACACCCGATACTTCCCAGTTCGACCTTTAGTCTACATTCCAAATGAGACATACATCATCAGCAATGTTAGCTGTCATATTATGCATGGTCACATGGGCCGGATTCGTCATCTCCGGTTTAAACCTCCGAGTTTAAACCTGGTTTAAACCTACATTGGCGGTCCAGCCAAACCGGGTCTAAGGGGGCGTTTTTGTCATTCAGTTACCAACTAATTGACAACTCGATTTGGTGATATGAGCATACAGTCAAACTACCCTCTTACCTATCGGACCAAAAGACAAGCCGATGTAATGGTTATTGACATGTCATAAATCATCGCGAACGCGTGCACGATTTATTCACTGAGAAATGAGTATAGCTCATGGACCATTAATCCGATCTCTTTGTTGGTTTAAACCAATTTGACAAAGGGCATGTTTCTCAACACGAGCTTCACGCGCTGTTTATCACTTTGTTTGTGATTGATTTTCTACAAGATGCTTTTCCCGCAAAGACAAAATATGGTGTATCTACATGTATCTATGTATATATTAAAGGATATAGGAGCTGTATATATGTTTGTCCGTTAGTCTGTTTGCAACTGTTCTAAAAATGATTTACAAATAAGAATAATTTAATTTGAAATAAAATGAAAAAATTGTGTTGTTAAATTGAGCAAGGAGTTGTATCTAACAAGAAACAATATTTAAAATTTATATTAATATTTGTTTGTTTTCAATATAATTAAAAAAAATGATCAAATGATCAAAATGTGCGCAAATGTGACGCAGGCTCCTGTCGCACGAAGGGGCCGCAGGACCCTCTGACGCTGCATGAATAAAGGCTCCATAATCGTGTCAATCCTGGACCAAGAGGTCAGTCAAGTAAAAGCAATTTGCTTATGAGTACACACCAGAAGCGGCATCTGAACTGTTTAAAGTGGGCAACTATATAGAGGCACAGCATTTAATAAAGAAATATATTACATGCGTTGCTTTTTTTCAATGTAAAATTTTTCCATCATGCAGAAAATCCAAAAGTTCCCAGGTTTTGAACTGGTGGAATATTATGGAAATTTATGAGCGGAGCCAGAGTAGAGCTTTGTGGCATGATCTACATAAAAATAAGTTATCAAATTTGACTCATATAGCAATATAAGTTTAGGATTGCAAACTATGTGTATAGCATATCTGGTCATGCAGTAGCATCGTTTTTGGTTTCAAAATTAAAACGTTGAACCATTCAAATGAATTCGTAGAAAACACCAGTATTTGTGATTGCCACAAGCCAAAAAAAAAACACAAGATAGTTGTAAAATCATACTGAAGGAACGCGTCAATATCTGAGCAAAGCTCGCATGGGAATGAATCAACTGTGACATGATAACACCAGTCGGCAACCGCCACTTGGACACGCCCTCACTCGAGATAATTTACAGCTCCACCCTTTGATTGATTGTCTGACAATTCTAAACCGCGATGAAGAAAAGACGGATTCGTCATCTCAAGTTTAGCCTCGAGAAAGCTGGTTTAGCTGGACCACCTAATTAGATGGTTTAGTTGCCGGTTTAAGCTTATAAAACGCAAATAAAACATCGAAATTGACAAAAACTTATCCCCACACGCTTTATAGGTGTGAGTGCTTCTCGCTTATAAATTTCCAATCAAAATATGGTCGCTGTCGAAATTATTGATTTTTGCAATCAATAAAACGAGGCGGTCCGCATTAGGAAAGTACGATTAATTTTCTCGACGATACAGAGACACCACTGCTAAACCACTGGTCTGGCTGGACCAGGTTTAAACCAGAGATGACGAATGTGTCACTTAGACCACGGATTTTGCTGACTCACGGCGGTTTAAACCTAGAGGTTTACGTAGACCAGGTTTAAACCTGAGATGACGAATCGGGCCATGGTGTTCGGGCCGCAATAAAGTCTTCAAGAGTGACCCAGCCATATTGTTCACACCTAAATATCGAAAGCAATTAACGCGGTCATAAGTTACATACTTAAACAATGAGACATCCGCGAATACATACATCCTGCAAAAAAATATAACCGGTACGCCATTTTGCGTGTACGTTATTAGTCAAAGTTACCGCATAGCTCCTATTTTTTTTCGCCGAAATTAGTATCCGATATTTCCGATTTTAAGAAAATAAAGGAACTGGACACTTTACTGAAAGCAGTATGCAATCTAATCATCACATGATTTCATTGTTTCTTCTGGTTCAAACGGCGATTATTAACTTTTTCCGAAATGTATTTTGTTTAAATTCTCCCTACCGAACGCAATCAATTCGTAGTGGCAAACCAACAGAGGCAAAGAGGGGCTTCCGGAAAAGTGTTCGTCGATACTGATGATGGGTATTTTTATTGTTATTTTTTTTTATATATAAATTGTTTACGTAAAAAAATAACACAAGTAAGGAATATATAAACGGAAAACAGTTTATAAAAAACACAGTGCAAGTACAATACATTTATTATATGTTACTATTTGACTATTATATATTATTCTACGGTATATATGATATATGCAATGTCAGGCATTGTTGACTATCCGTTTCTGTTACCTGTTTACCGTCGTTCCGCTCTTTGGATTTGTCGTAATATTTGGCGTTAAACAGTTTGTTGTATATTTACCGAAATAAGATTACATCTTCTGCAAATGTTACCTGATAACTTAGAAAATATCCCCAGAAAAACACTGGATGTCATCGTTTGTGTTATTTTGTGGGAATAGGACATTACTCTTCGTTCCACTACAATTTCCTAAAATAAATCGCATCGTGTGAAACCAGAAATGTGTTGTTCTGCGAGATATCCCAATAGCCCCATTGTCACGACCAGTTCTGGTTCAAATAGTCACATACAACAAAAAAGATGCATCAGATCGTTCATAAACTATTTTTGCAAGATTTAATCACGTATATTTTGAAATAAGTTTAATATATATATATTTATCATACAATTAGCCCCTAAATAAGAACTCATACTTTTTGTAAGACATACGTGTATTAGCGGCAAGCACAGTGACTTAAGAGCTTAGGGCAATAATATCGGTGGTAATGCCGGAACTTTAGTATTATTTTAAATGAAATATAATTATGATATTCAATTTATGTTCGGTTATTTAGTGTTGACTGCTAGATAAACATGGGTGATAAGGGTGGTTGAACAAATGTTGTCTCCGCGAAAATACATTTAACTGTGTGTTTTCTTGAAGGTGTCTTTACTTCCTCTTTGGGTGTGATAAGTGACACAAACATGCATATGCCACTTTTGGGTCAATCAAGATGCAGCATATATATACAGTGCTGGCCACTAACACCATCCAAATTAGACACCACAAGGGCGGTCAGGGGCTGTTCGCTTCATTCGCCAATGCAGACACCATATTGAAATTCTGGTAAGTTAGGGGTTAATATCGGCATTTATGCGTGGCCGCGGCCCCAACACTCGTGTGTGGGTTTTCCTGAGATTCCGCACTGCTCTGGTTTCTAAAATATCGCCTATACATCTTGTGGCCAGTTTGGCTGATCCGGATAGGAGGATCCTAGCCGCTCCGGGTGGTTTTAAGTCAGTCAATATATTTGGGCTGCTATTATGCGATTCCGGGCTTGGTATATACGATTCCATATGATAACGAAGAAAAGCTAAATTAATTTCGGGCTAATTAACATTTGCATTGGTTGGTAAACAAAACATGTATTGACACAGGGTAAGCGAAGTTGGGCGAAATGAACGGCGAGCATTAACTTTTTTTTTATAATTATTAAATTAAATCAAACATTTTTCATTGCAAATTTTAGTTTTGTGGCAGCCATTTTCAGAACTATTTCTTTTATCACGTGAAGGACTAAAGCAACATAACGTTTTCAATAATCTGGCAGATATATACACTCAATACTAATTCATCTTTTCAGACATTATGTAGCTTTATGGTGATTTTTCCTTTTAAAAAATAGTTCGGCAAACGGCTGCGAAAAAAACTAAAATATGCAATGAAAAATGTTTGATTTATTTTCACGCACACAGTCATGATTTCAGATGGTAGGCTGGGCGCATACCCTAGTTGGGTTCATAGTCTAGATAACTCAGTGTGGTTTTTGCAAATAGTTCCTGTCAAACTCTCTGTCGACCTACCTAAAAAAAATCTGGGTATTTTTATTAAACCATTTTTTTTTACATCGTTGGAAAATATATATCATATTGTGAGGGTAAAGAGTTGTAGTTATATAAGGATTAACTGTCATGTGGACTGTTTTTATGGAGATGTAACCATGAGGTAAGTGGTCATAACTTGTGTAAAACCCGAAGTTATGACCACTTACCTCACGGTTACATCTCCATAAAAACAGTCCACATGGCAGTTAATCCTTTTATTTATATACATTTAGCGAAAAAGCCACTTTTGTAACTGTATTTAAATCGAAAAGTGTATCGTGACAAAACTAGCCCAAAATATCCTATAGCACCCTTGGCAAAAGTTAACAGGAACAATTGAAACCCGATGATTTATTAAGTCAATCCTGCGCGAATCCAAATGCGCCCAAAACATTACGAGTTCGTCTTTCCAAACCCAAATGACGTATCGATGTTGTTATGAGCTTGCAGTTATTAGCTGTTGCGCATTCACCGAGAAATAATTGCAACTAGCCACGTGGGCGCCGACCAATCAGAATGCTGGATTTAGTGATGACAACACTTAGTATGTAAATATAGTACTATAGCATATGAGGGATAATGATTTTTCCTTCAAATTGATATCTGTAGTTGAGATTTTTTGAAAATTCACGTATGTATAGCGCATTCTTAACAGATAGGAGTGAATTCTGCGTACCGGTTGAGAAAATATAGAATACAATACGTTGTCGTTCATATTCTGGCACCATATGGTTTTCTGTGACGAATTGTCTGGGGGGAAAAATACCATGCAAATCTGCCAGTGTGTGAATGTACACTATAAAAGGGCCCTATAGCTAACACTGCGCGACAACACATTTGATTGATGGAAACCTAACCATGCTAATCGCAGGCTCGTGGGAAGTTCCAATCCACCCGTCTATACACCACAGGGACCTGTCGTTTTGTATCTAAGGGTGTTGGGGGTCCAGGCGCCTGTGGAAGGGTATACTGTTTTTATCTCTTGAAATCTGGGGTACATCTTAACACAACGGCTCACATAATCATAGTCCTGTAGGGACATGATTTTCTCAAATTCAGCGAGATAAGAAATACAAAGTATATGGTATTTCAGGGCCTTATAAGTTTGTTTTGTTGCAATGTGTTTTCACTGCGCCCCGTGTCATTCAACGGAATAGCGAGTGTAAGCTCCATATGGACTTAATTCAGAATCAAATAAATCCAATATGAACCCATGTGAATATATAGGTCCAATGTCAAACTATTTTCAAGATACTATTTTGAACACGATGTATCTTCCAACAAGTACAAATGCCTGCAACTATGCATGTTTACAGGACCTGCCAAAGTTAACACTCACCTGTGTTGAGATTGTTAGATTTGCACCGCCAGCAAGAATTTAGACCGTTCATGATGCTACACAGACAATACTGAATAGTGTGTACAGTGCACCTTATCAGTGATCGACGGGGCATTTTTGGCAGTGACGGATTGGCCTATTATTCTCATCTATCACGCTGAATGACATCACATTATGGTATTCGAGAGAAAAACGTATGTATACATATGAGCTATAACAAGCCATTTTACCGCACCTCATCTATATCTACTTATTATGGAAATGCTCATTACGATAAGCGGTGTAGCTATATGTAATAGCATGGTCTTGGTTCGGGAGTGATCGCTACCAAACGTCAAACAACGACAATTTTAGAGATGACGTCATAATATAGTCGTAATCTGACGCCAACAGTCACATATGCCACGAACATCGCCCTGTAGCGTATCTGTTACAATATATATCAATACATGTATAGCAATTATTTCGAGTAATTTAAAGCCACATGGCGTTTTACGCTCCAAAATACACCTAATAATATTCGCTGTAATATTATACCTCCTTGCAAATTACATAGCCAAAATTTGAAACCTCGAATGAGCCATATCCGTTAACCAACTCATTGCGTTATGTCTCAAACTAGTAATAATTGTTATCTGTGTTACGTTCGACTCTATTTTCTAAAAAGACGAAGAGACGAAATTCAATCGCACGTTTTAGCTGTACGCACAAACGCTCTTTATTATTACCATATCGGTATAGAGTTATTAATACATGCTCTGTATTGTTATTTGCTGTTTCCTCTGATGTGAAGACTTGACACTTCGATTAAAGGCCCATCTTAATTTTCGAATAACAAAATCATTGTATTATTAACTTAGCCGGTCGAAAAACTGTGAGCATGTTGCTTTGTCAAGGTTTTGGCAAACTATTTACATCCGTCCTGAATAATCGACTCACAAAATTTTGTGAGGGTGAGGGCATACTAACCCAGTTTCAGGCAGGATTCAGTAAAAGTCACTCAACTACCGACAATATATTTATTATGAAAAGTCTTATTGACTTTTATCTTGCAAGAGGAAAACAAATATACTGCTGTTTTGTCGATTTTAAGAAGGCATTCAACACAGTATGGAGGGGGGACTTTGGATTAAACTTATGACATCCAATTTTTTTTAAAGAATTATTTCGTAGCATGTAAGGAAACATAAAATCTTGTGTAGTTCAGAATATCAAGCGGTCAATGTTTTACTTGCAGCGCGGGTGGAATGCTATCTCCGTTATTGTTCTCGTTGTTCATAAACGACCTCGAACCATTCCTCAAAGATTGTGCTATCGACGGTTTGAAATTCCTAGGCATGCGCGAGTTTGAATATGGTCGTTAAATTTTTCGCTCTCTAATTATCCAACAAAAAGTATCGAATAAATGCACCAAAATGGCTTATGGTTGACGAAACAACTGCATGAACTGTTCAGTTACCACTAAGGACTATTGGAATAGTATTCTGTGGAACATTTATGTGATTTTAATGTATGTATGAAAGCAAAATGTCGACGCTACCCAGAAAACTGACCGTTACATTTGAAAAATATGAAGGACAACGCCTGTCTCATGATTCCGTTTTGCGAGGATGTGATTCTCTTCTGGATCGAGATGACATTTCAGCAATTCAAATAACTCAGAATGAGTGTTTCATAACTGTTCAGAATGATTCAGCAAAACAGAGCCTATTGACTAACAATATTCTGATCGGAGGTCGTCGGATTCGGTTACATGAGATCGGACGAAAGGGAACACTAGTCACTGTTATAGACGCCCCCGTTGAAATAGACGACAACGCGATCGCCGATCAGCTTGTGAGTTATGGGAATGTAGGATAGGATAGGATAGGATATTTTATTTCAATATACACATATTAATACATGATACATTTGACAAATATTACATTGTATATTTGAGGGGGTGGCATAGTCAGGCTAGACTGTCTTACTGCCGCCCCCTTAAAGACGAAAAGATGTTACGATAGGCGGTCAGAGTTCATTTTACAATGCACGGCTAAATAATTATGTATCTCACAATGGTTGCATTTAACTGGATTATATACATGGAGGATATACGTCTAGATAAATCGATTATTGGTTACTCGATGGTTTGTCTCTTTCTTGTCAGTGAGATGTTCCTTGAAAGTCGAGTAGGAATGTGTTGAGTGAGGTTGTGGATTGCGATATAGTGGAAGTCACTTATTGACGAGCGACCATACAGTCGGGACATCTTTGATTGTTACATTTAATTGTTGCAGCATATTTTTTAATGCAATCGGCATGTAAACGCCGTTTGAATGTGTGCCTGGATTGGTATGATGTAAATTCGTTATCTAAGTTGTTCCAGATGGTTGGATAAGAATGGAATGGTAGTTGTTGGGACCAAGATGTTCTTGGTTTTTTTTAAAATAGTGGGTGCTTTTGCCGGGTGTCTGGTCCGGTTTTGCGTTTCGTAAACATGTCGGTGAATGATTCTATTAAGCGCATATGATACCAATCATGCATGAAAACAGCCGCTTGTACTTTGTGGATGTCGTAGATTTTGAGTATATTTTCTTTTTTAAAAAGAGGTTCTGTGTGGCTTCTATATTTCTTATTACATAAAACTCGTATCGCGCGTTTTTGAAGCATGAAATTTTTTTTGACCGCTGGGACGTGTCCCCAAATTTGAACACCGTACACAAGATGGCTTTGTATTAGAGCATAATATAATGTTTTAAGTGCGCTACCAGGAAAGAAGTGTTTAACTTTATTGATGTGGTATATGGCATTCACCATTTTAGAACAAACTGAGGACACATGTTTTTTAAACGTCAGGTTTTCATCTATATGGATTCCTAAGAATTTTGTGGAGGATTCGTGCTCAAGATTTCCTATCTTATTTAGTTCCGTATTATTTAAGTAAACCTTTATGAAGTTCCATTTGTTATCATTGTTCTCTGGATGTATTAGCATATAGCTGCTTTTTTTAGTATTGATCACTAACTTATTGCTACAGCACCAATCAAATATGTTGCGTAACTCATTATTCACATAACTTTCTACAAGGATGCCATTTTTTCCACCAGTTACTAGAGTCGTATCGTCCGCGTATGACAAGATATCCATGGTTGTCGAGTTGGACATATCGTTAACGTAAATTAAGAAAATTATCGGTCCCAGTATTTAGCCCTGGGGCACTCCACACGTCACTTCCGTTAATTTAGATTTGGTACCATTGAGTTCAACATATTGCCTTCTATTTTGCAGATAGCTCCGAAACCATGAGTATGCTGTGCCCCGTATGCCATAGTGATCTAGTTTATGAAGTAAAATATCGTGATTTATCGTATCAAATGCTTTTGAGAGGTCGAGGAATAGAGCTAAAGTGGAATCTCTTGTCATAATGTCATTATTTGAGACAACTTGATCGAGGAGGTGTAATACAGGGTGGAAGGTTGAATGATTAGGACGGAAGCCGTATTGGTGTTTATAGAGTATGTTTTGTTCATTTAAGAAGTCTAGTAATCGTTTATGCATTATTTTTTCGAGAAGTTTCGAGATAGCTGGAAGAATGCTGATAGGTCTGTAGTTGGAGATTTCATGAGTGGTATTATTTTTTGGGATCGGGACTACTTTAGAAATTTTCATTTTGTTAGGGACTATTCCATGCTCTAAGGACAAGTTAAAAATATGCAATAATGCTGGGGCTATCTCCTCAATTGTTTCCTTGATAAGTTTAGTTGATATACCATTGAAGTCCCTTGATACTTTTCCAGTCATAGAGAAACATGTGAGTATGATCTCCTGTATAGAGGTCGGAATTATTTTGAAATTGATGTCGTCTGGTTTGCGGTTATGAAGAAAATCTGTAAAATGTGAGTCATTTTCATGTTCATTAAGTTGGCTGGTTTCCCGCCCAATTTTTGAGAAAAAGTCATTGAACCTTTCCGATATGAGTTTGGAATTTTCAAGTTCTATTCCGTTTTCAGTAAAAGTCTTTGTGGCAATATTTGTGTTTCCATTTATCTTCAATGCACCCTTAAGTATTTCCCATGTTTTCTTTAAGTTATTTTTATTTACTTCAAGAATATTTGTATAGTATATATTTTTACTCCTTCTGATTAGTTTATTGTATAAGGTACGATAACTCAAATATTTATTTACGTTCGTTTCCGTGGGTTTATTCAATTTGCGTAAATATAGCTGGTTCTTAACAATACTTGACTTAATCAATCCAGATGTCATCCAAGGTTCGCGTTTTATGAATTTTTTGGGTACATGTCGACTTTTGATGGGGAAAGCTAGTTCATATGCATTCATATAGATATCTAAGAAGATGTCATATGCTTGGTCGACATTTCTACAAGATGTGACGGAGTCAAAGGTACAAGATTTTAAAAGATTTTTGAATCTAATTATGTTATTAGGACTAAAACTTCTTTGGTTAGTGATAGTTTCATTATTATTGGGGTTGTTTTGTCTCTTTTGGTTAGATTCTGAATAAAATATGCCGAAGTGATCGGATACATCGCATGTGATTATGCCAGATTTACATTCGCCTTGTAGATTATTGGTATATATATTATCGATAAGAGTTGCTGAATGATCAGTCATTCGAGTGGGTTTAGTTATCCTTGGCACGAATCCTCTTGTGAAAATGTTATTTATGAAATCATTCGTTTTTGTATGAGAGTTGAAATTGAGGAGGTCAATATTAAAGTCTCCTGATATATATGATTTGTGGTTATTAATTTTTTCTAGAATATCGTCGAATTTTTTCAAAAATTGATCAATGTTGGCCTTTGGTGCGGTATTTGGTCTATAAACGCAGCCGATTATCCGAGAGTCATTTTTTCCTGGGTTAATTTCCACGAATATTGTTTCTATTACGTGTGGAATAAATTCACTAAGGTCGGGTCGATTTTTATAGTGGATTGATTCTTTTATGTAAAGGCACACACCACCTCTGCCATCATCGTCGTCAGCTCTACATTTGAATTCCATAGGGTGATATCCCGGTATTTGAAAGTTTGATGCTTGACGTATTTTGAATGTTTCCGTTAAAGCTATAACGTCGAATGAATTATTATTCGACTTTAAGTCGCACAGGAGATTACACAATGAATCGAAATTCGCGTTAATACTTCGACAGTTGAGGCTGAATATTGAAAATTTAGATTTTTTATTTGGTTGATCAATAGCTTGTGATGGTGAAATGTATGCACATTCATTGCAGGTATTAATAGCAGAATTAATCAATTCGTCATTTTCCTGTTCCGCTTCGTTCCATTTCATTGTAAAGTTATATTCATCAGAATCCCGAACCTCACTCAGATTTACGTTATGTGTAGCCATGGATACGACCAATAATGGAATGAATGAAATATATAACCTCCACTTCAGAATGAATTAAAGATGCAAGCATGAATATGTATAGTCCGTGCACTGTTACTAGAGCTAACTGTAATATGAAGTACATATTATTATTTTAATGATGTGTTGTATTCGGCGGGAATATATGTTTCAAGTAAGTCCTCGAATACGATTCAAGTTCAACGTGTTATTTTCTTATGAAGTTATGTGAATATTGCCAAAAAGTGCACATTTGTGACATGAAGTGGAATCTATCTTGATTCGCAACGAGGACTTACGGCATGATAGAAATACATAACTCCATAAAACAAAGGCCTTTGTGGCTAAATGCATGAGGGTAGGCTAAGCCAATATATTGAAAATACATAAAACAAGAACGCATTATTAATAACAAAACACGAAAATACATACATGAGTGTATGTACATGTATGATACACCGACTTCTGATTGTCTTTGAAATAGTCTAATTTGTCTTCAAAAGAAGTCTAAATTCATTAATTAATTCGTTTTAATGGAGTGCTCTTAATTGTGCTCAGAATGTTTCGGACCTGACTGTACCACAACATGACATAATTATTTCAATAACAATAAACGTCACAGCCTCACAGGTCAGATTGGAGACCTCGCACTCGTGAATTCGCTGTGTTTTCTCGTGAGTCTTGTGGAAGGAAGACATCAAATTTGAGTTAATTTCTATTCTCGTTTGTTATGAAAGTTATTCTGAGTTTACATTCATTCATTCATTCGGATTGAGGAAAAATGTGAAGCACTTGTTGTCAACTTGAAGACAGTTCATTATGCCTTCAATTAGTAGAGATTGGGAATACACATAGGTGTCAGCCACTGAGCGAATTTATGCCACTATGATTTTCTTATAGGAAAATGCCTCTAGTTTCAAAATCTGGTTGGTGCACTAAGAAAATGTGGTCCAAAATAAAAAAAAATTCATGCCTTTTCTATGAGTGCCCACCTCATTTTTAAAGTTATTTTCCGAAAATACTACAATTTTGTAAACTTCATTTTATTACGAAATTTATCATGCCAAGAAGTCAATATGCGATATGGGAGATGAATTATTATGATAGAGCTGAAATGTGCTTCAAATGTCTACGAAAGATATTCGTGGTGACGCCACGAGGCGCATAACTCTTAGTGATGCTGCACTATTTTCGTCGATTCACCAAAGTGACCTCGTTTCGTTTTCACTGACCAGAAATCTATACTGAAAAAGTATAACATATTTGGTGTTTTAGTGACCAGTGGCATACTGGCGATCTGATAAGCCCAATAACTTGAAAATATTTAGCCCATGTCACGTATAGTACCCTAATAACCTACCCCTACCCCGAAATATAAAAAAATCGATATTTTGGGAATTCGGTGACATATGCTTCTACATTCTTGTTATAGTTACTCCAACGGAGTTTACTACATTTCTATAACTAATTGTTGTGGGTTTACGTTAAAATGTAGTATTTTGACATAAAGAGAATGTAAGAAATTAGTATTTTTGGGTGAAAACAACATATTTTGGTTAATTTTTGGTGAAAATATAATATTTTGGTATAATATGGATATAATGCATTTGATTATATATAATACGAATTGACAGAAAGTAATGATATTACAGAGATTGATACATGTTGCATATGTATCGTAGAGTTGGTATCGTACATGTATATGCACTAAGGTGAATGGTGTTCTATCCAAAATCAACATCACTACAATCGTCATCATCCGACATATAGTCATCACTATCTTCTTCGTCTGTCCAAATATCAATATTGCAATCTTGTGAATCTTCGGTGATACTCTTCTCGTTCTGCCTGTACAATAAGTTTGAAATATCGTCAGGGAATGCCTTCGTTATCCATTTGATGCTACTGTCGTCTTCCCATCCATAGTCAGATGGATCCGGGGCGCATATTTTCGGTGACTGATGCCAGGCGCCATATGCGTGAAACGTAGTTTGCCCTATATGTGTGCAGCTTCAAACTATCAACACATGGTGGTATCAATGACAGATCAACAACTTTGCCGTGATCCAAAACTTTTCCCAGAAGAGTTACACTCGAGTTTGGTTAACCGTTACAGGGCATCGTTTCCCATAGAGCTTAGATATATACTCTTCAATTATGTTCATGTCATAACATTCGGTAGACCATTGTGTTCCCAGTGTGGCGAAGGCCTCAATATACCGGTAATCGTTCAGTAATAGGTTGTAACACACCTGTTTGCCTTTCTTGAAGAATGCTGATACATAGTCGTTCCCTGTAAACGCATGAAGTCCAATAATAGATTGTCTTAATAAGGTATTCATATAACTTCTGTTTAGGTTAACAATTGTTCTGAATTTGCCACGACCATTATCTAAATACACATCGTGGGTCAGATTGGTGCAATGTCCAAGCATAATGACCAATATGTCAGTGTCTCCTGGTGGGGAACGAACAATCACAGGTCCTGGATTGTTTATGAGTGCATGGTTAACATGTAGGACAACTTTTGTGTCTGCCTCTTCCTGGTCCGAACACAGATCTTCAATTATCGTTGTGTCATCTCGAGTTACTAAATAACATAGATCTCTGATGGAAAAGTAGACAACCTGTCCCACGAGTAGCATATCCCGTTTCTCATTCCACACGTCCAGGATCAGATATATCATTCTCTCCTTGTTTGTCCCGTTCGATAGAAACTTGGAGAAGTTCTCAGTAAATTTGACTTTTGCACTAGTAATAATATATTTTTCAGCAACCCCTCTATTTTACCGTTCACCCAGTTTGATGGTATGCTCTCTATATGTGTCCGCAATTACGTCAATTCGTTGATATCCTGGGGAATTGAATTGAAAATTTGCAGCGCCAATTCCTCAAAAGTTTTGGGTTTTTGGGGCAGTGTGCGAATTAACGCCATTAAGTCTATCACATAGGCCGATGTGTTATTTCGAGGCGGTAGTGTAGCGGAATCAACAATTTCACAGTTATCAATTATTATTCCAATCAACTTACTCTCAGTTGTTTGTCTTCTCGTTCCGTCAGGATGTGCCAAAGCAATCGGTACTGGAAAGAAATATGGAAGTGCAGATTCCCAGCTGTGAAGTATTAAATCATAATCATCCTCTTTCACTGCACAATGTAGCATTTGCAATATGTCAATCACATCGAGGTACATTAACCAGAACTTGGCTGTCTTGCCTAAAGCTCCATTTCGAATTGTTGTTTTGTATGCTTCGTACATTTCCCAGAACTTCGAGAACTCGCCAGTGTCTGTCATGATCAGCTTACATGCAGTTGCCGGTGATTTTGATTCAAACAGATCACATGGTAACTTAGGAATAGTTATTGGCTCACCGTCATTGGTGCTCTGGAAGAATCGGTTGAGAAGCAATCGTTCCAATGCGTCTGCAAAATGTTCGTGAACAAACCAGGCACGATTGTACTGTTTACCCTTAAGCACAGCATTCAAGCTACCGGACACACACAGGCCGGTTTGAAAGACAATGTCCTCGAAACCACTCGCTGAAACCATCTTACCGATAATACCGAACATTTCCTTCTTGCATCAAATGAAAGTCACCTAAATGAACGATGACATTACTGAATTCCTTCGGATAGTTCCAGATCATCTGAAATGTTTTTGCTGCTGCTCCAACGTCGAGTGTGATATGAACACTGGGCATGTTCGCTTGTTGGGCTAACTTTTGTGCCATTTGTAGATATTCGGCAACGGTTTCGTATTCCGATATTGGTTTGTGAATGGGTGGCAGGTATGTGATCATTGTTTTTGTGGGCACATTTTATTCTGAAACTGACGAAATCCAACCACCAAACCGAGGAATCGTTTGCCTTTTGTCATGTTGCTCTCTGCCGATCTTCCATGCCATTAGCTTCTTTTTTGTCTGATCCACCGGTGGTCTACAACATCCAATCGGTTTAGGTGTTTTAGGTGGTCCCCATTTTGGATTAACACGGCGGTGTTCCAGTTCTGTGTCCACCGAGACACAGATCGACCTTCGTTTCGGTCTCGGTAGTATAATCCCCGATGTTCTTGGCACGGTGTCGTCGGAACGTTCTTGATAAGCAACGGCATGGGTACTGTGGATAGTGTCATGACCAGTGACAGGTTCGACATTATAATCGAAGTTATCAACCCATAAATGTGTCAGTACTGTCGCAGAATCAGATGCGGGCTGCAGAGGCAACATCTGAGGACTTTCGAAGAACTGCTGAGACTGCTCGGCCAAACTAGTCTCAATTTGACACACTGTATCATAGTTAATTGAGTGGCCCAATTTCGATAGGATTTGTATTGGAGCCTTTTGTCCAGACATGTTATGTACCACAACACCTAGCATAGTGTGTTTGTCGGTTAAGAAGGCGCCACGAGAAACTCCGAAGATATGATCTTCAGCAATCAATTTAGCAACGGTTTGAATCTTCTTGATTGTGCGTGATTTGCGCCAACTATGCGTCTTCAGAATGTTCTCAACGAAACACGTTACCATGCTAGGGGTTGTCTGCTCTTGACAGCCAACGACTCAGCACAGGGTGGCCACGAAATATCGGGTGTTTGGTCAAGAAACTCCTCTATATTCCTACGAATAATATTGGACGCCTGATCAACAACGTCATCGTCTATTTTAAATACCTCTTTTGAATTTTCTGTGAGTTCGACTACTCATAACTATCTGATTTATTTGTCTGAACAGTTACGAATAATATAGCATCACCATATTTCGTTTGTATTCGTTGTTTCAACCGATAACAATAGCGTCTATCTGCAACATCGACTGTATAACCCATCATACCAGTCAAAACATCCATAGATACACTACGAAGTTGCTGCAAGACATACATGTCGATAAAATCGCACACGTCAGAGAAATTTTCACTCTCAATTGTAGTTATTCCGTCGTCATCAACAACACCATTATCGGGATCATTGTCACCAGGACGAACAGGCCAACATATCCTCGTATAGACACTGTAGCAACTGTCGTGTTTTCGAAATTCATTTGCGATTAAGTAATCGGTGCCGATTCTGGTCAGCATCGTGTGGTCATTTCTCAAAGTAGCAGCCTGTTTAAGTCTACTAGATGCAGTTTCAGTGAGAATTTTGGTTGGATGTTCCCTCTTTTGTTTGAGTTTAATAACTACTTTCCCACATATACCACATGATTCGGGAAACATGCCTCGTCCATCACTCCCGCTTGCATGCTGCCTCGGAGTGTGACACACGCCATCATTATCAGAACTGGTTGATGTACTAGGATTTACATTTCGGCAGTGTGTAAATTTCTTATAGCACTGACTGTGATATCCATGTTTGCAAGGGTCGTATTCTGCAGGAATTGTCACATTGTTCACTGTGTGCATTTTTTTGCAGCGAATGCACGCAATTTGTCCCTGCATTCTATCAGTTTAGTATAACTGCCATCATTTAACAGGATGATATGTGCGCCCTCGGTGTGCAATGCTGGGCAAAGTATTACACATATTGGGACGTCTTCGGCGCGTTTGCGCTTTCGTGACATTCCTGTCGTGATCCAATTTGCAAATGGGTTAACTTATCATATCGAAGCGTGTGTGTGTGTCGAAGCGAAACGATGTGCAAAGCGGACAGCAACCCTGTCCTATTCCATATACAAATATATTTACATACTAAGTGTTGTCATCACTAAATCCAGCATTCTGATTGGTCGGCGCCCACGTGGCTAGTTGCAGTTATTTATCAGTGAATGCGCAACGGCTCAATAACACCAAGCTCATAACAACATCGATACGTCATTGGGTTTGGAAAGACGAACGCGTAATGTTTTGGGCGAATTTGGACTCGCGCAGGATTGACTTAATACATCATCGGGTTTCAATACGAAGATAAATTGTTCCTATTAACTTTTGCCAAGGGTGCTATTGGGTATTTTGGGCTGTTTTTGTCACGATACACTTTTCGATTTAAATACATTTACAAAAGTGGCTTTTTCGCTAAATGTATATAAATATAAGGATTAACTGTCATGTGGACTATTTTTATGGAGATGTAACCGTGAGGTAATTTAGTGGTCATAACTTGTATGTAAAACCCTTCGGGTTTTACACAAGTTATGTCCACTTACCTCACGGTTACATCTCCATAAAAACAGTCCACATGACAGTTAATCCTTATATATTTACACACTAAGTGTTGTCATCACTAAATCCAGCATTCTGATTGGTCGGCGCCCACGTGGCTAGTTGCAGTTATTTCTCGGTGAATGCGCATCGCCTCATAACACCAAGCTAATAACACCATCGATACGTCATTCGGTTTGGAAAGACGAACGCGTAATGCTTTGGGCGCATTTTGAATCGCGCAGGATTGACTTAATACATCATCGGGTTTCAACATGAAGAGAAATTGTTTCTATTAACTTTTGCCAAGGGTGCTATTGGGTATTTTGGGCTGATCTTGTCACGATACACTTTTCGATTTAAATATATTTACAAAAGTGGCTTTTTCGCTAAATGTATATAAATATAAGGATTAACTGTCATGTGGACTATTTTTATGGAGATGTAACGGTGAGGTAAGTGGACATAACTTGTATGTAAAACCCTTCGGGTTTTACACAAGTTATGTCCACTTATCTCACCGTTACATCTCCATAAAAACAGTCCACATGACAGTTAATCCTTATATGATGCTAGGTGCGAAGCGATAACCGTGGACAGAAATAGATGAGAGCTCTGGCACGCACACTTGCGATCAATGCATCCATAATTAAAACGACAATAACAACATACATGTATAATAACATACAAGCATATAAATAGCACGAATTCCACATGCAGTGATCCTTTGTGTATGTTGTCACCGTAAGGTTTCGACAAAGGGCACTGTTCTATTCGCATATACACGTACCAGATTATAGTACAAAGAACGAAGAACAACAACGAATAATAATCAAGAGAAAGATAAGATAATGCTAAGGTAGAAAAAACGATGCTCGCGCAACGATATCTAAAAGAGCTCTGGCGCGTGTATCTAACACTTGGTCGGTGCAGGGTATAACTTATAAAGAGCGTTATAGAGCTCAGAACGTGGTACGCATGGTGTAGCATAATACATAACTATTGCACCATACGTCTCGTCGGGTTATTTAGTGGTCAAAATTATAAAGAGCGTTTCGAAATTCAATTTAAGGCTTATATTCGCCCATACAGTTATACACGTGTGTTGTGTGTATGTTCTATATAGCCATTCTAATTCCTACCTCACTTTTCCAAACTAATAATTTCCGACTATTAAGGTACACACGTCAGTGGGGAAGATCACAACATGACAGGATAATATTATACTAAGACATTTCAACATATTAATAGTTATTCACTAATAACATATTTGGGGAATGATGAAGATATGTAGTTAAAATATCCATTTTCATGACGTTTTGCATTTGATTTTTGCATATTACTGGCGGCCATCTTGGATTATGGTGATTTTTTTCCTATGACATATTAAGCATAACTTAATAGAAAGAAAATGATATATGATACTACTTTGATTATCAATGTATTACGTCGCAATAAAACAAAAATTACATGAATGTGGTCGACATGCTAGAATTTGCGTTTTGGGGTAGGGGTATGTTATTAGGGTACTATACGTGACATGGGCTAAATATTTTCAAGTTATTGGGCTTATCAGATCGCCAGCATGCTACTGGTCACTACAACACCAAATATGTTATACTTTTTCCGTATAGATTTCTGGTCAGTGAAAACGAAACGAGGTCACTTTGGTGAATCGACGAAAATAGTGCAGCTTCACTAAGAGTTATGCGCCTCGTGGCGTCACCACGAATATCTTTCGTAGACATTTGAAGCACATTTCAGCTCTATCATAATAATTCATCTCCCATATCGCATATTGACTTCTTGGCATGATAAATTTCGTAATAAAATGAAGTTTACAAAATTGTAGTATTTTCGGAAAATAGCTTTAAAAATGAGGTGGGCACTCATAGAAAAGGCATGAAAACATTTATTTTGGACCACATTTTCTTAGTGCACCAACCAGATCCTGAAACTAGAGGCATTTTCCTATAAGAAAATCATAGTGCAATAAATTCGCTCAGTGGCGGACACCTATGTGTATTCCCAATCTCTACTAAATGTTATACGGATGGATTCGACTGAAACACGTGGTAGTTATAATATGCACCCAGCGCAGGCGATTAACCCATTGACCTAGTATTGAGTAGACTGTCAAACACCATTAGCAGAAGACGTACCCGTATTCAGTCATGCCAATTAGGAACAAATGCAATGTACAATATGTAGGCTACCATAATGTGAAGTAAGTATTAATAATTAATATGTATACCGCTATCTGTCTGTATCTGTATCTGTAGTTGTTACGTCCTAGTGACCAAAGCTGGCTTTTACGAGCCAATTACAAGTTGTGTATGTTTATACAGTAATGCCCAAAGCCATTGACCGCCCAACCACAGCAGAACTATGTGTAGCCGTTCAGGGCCACAGTCGGAAGCATAGCCCGCTGCCATTCATAGGAAAGCTATCGGTGACAGCTTTCCGACGAACGGCAACAAGCCACACCTCCCACCAAATCCGCCGTGGTCAAGTGGCCAATTACCCCGGACATCTCTGTACACCTGTGTACATGCACATGAATGCATATCTTCTGTTTTTATCCTTTTGACATATTATAATACCTTATTTGTGGTTATTTATATAGTATATTCAAAAATACAATAAGTAATGTGGAAAGATAATATTACTGACTGATATCATGATTCCAGTAAATACAAAGAGGTACACAGTACATGTACAGCAATTCCCAAAGCAATCGACCACCCAACCACAGCAGAACTATGGGCAACTCCTCAGGACCCAGTCGGAAACATGGCCCGCCGCCATTCATCGGAAAGCTCTCGGCGAGAGCTTTCCGATGAATGGCAACAAGCCATACCCCCGACCAAATCCCGAAAAACCAGCCACAACTCCGCCGCGGCTAAGTGTTCAATCACTTTGGGAATCACTGCACCTGCATGTGTAGGCCTATATGTATTTAGTAAGGGGGTAGGTGGCACATGCCATTTATGAAACATTTGTCTATATTAAAGCAGGGTTCAAAGTCTGGCATAATGCTTTGAGTGTGATTCCAATACAGTAACACATGTCATACATAAAATTTTATGACACATCATGGGATGTGTACATGTATGTGCTGATTAATATGCATATCTAAGGGTATTTAAGCCATCATGAGACATTTTGGTGATACAAATAATTTGTATATTCATTAGTTATAGTACGTATATGTCAATTCATTCATATATTCACAGTGAAGTGGCACATATTATGGGTAATTTTTTCTATATTATAGAGCACCATCCAGTTTAAGTATGGTTTTCATAGTGTGTTGTGTAATAGTCGAGTAAAACAAAAGATTTTGTGACCCACCATGGAATTTGTATTCATGTATATGAAGGTTCACTTGTACTACATGCATGTAGATATAAGGTAATATGGCAGTATATGCCATTCATCACGATTCATTGGTGTATGATGGTAGGTTTATAAGGAAAATTCTAGATATCTAGTGCACATATAAACAAAGAACATATATATAAATTATAGCAGAGTGATGAATATCATGGTTATTTATAAGTTTAGAGTACTCAGATAAAGGATCATCTTTTTCAAAAGTAATCGAATAATTTCATATTAAGAGAGGCAGCAAAAAAAAAAAATAAAAAATAAAAAATAAAAAAAATAAAAATAATAATAGAGCACTATGTTACCGACTGGGTCCTGAGGGTGGGGGTAGTAGAGGTATTAACAAAAAAACAAAAAAACAAAACTAAGTAAAATAATAATAATTATTAGCCATGCGCATAGTGTTATCGACCTGACTTTACCAGATCAACCATTGCAGTAGACCTCGCAGCCACAGCAGAACCACGAGCGACCCCTCAGGACCAGTGTCGCAAACATGGCCCACCGCCATTCATCGGTGAGCTCTCAGCGAGAGCTTTCAGTTGAATGGCAACAAGCCATACCCCCAACCAAGTCCCGAGAAGCCACCCACAACTCTGACGTGGCTATGGAGTCGATTAATTAGGGCATCACTGTATATGATGATTCATTCGAGTATCCAGGATTAAAGCGACCCATAGCATTCATAAAACTTTTTTCCATTCATGCGCTTAATCTTAAATGTCTGGAATGGTTCTCTGTGTATGATTCTAACATCAAATACATGTACATGTATATTTTTTTTCCATTTAGCATCTAGCACGAGCAACCCCTCATGACTCAGTCGGAAACATGGCCCGCCACCATCCATCGGGAAGCTCTCGATGAGAGCTTTCAGATGAATGGCAACAAGCCACACCCCGACCAACACCTGAGAAGCCACCCACAACTCTGCTATGGCTAAGGAGTCGATTAATTAAGGCATTACTGTATATGATGATTCATTCGAGTATCCTGGATTAAAGCAACGCATGGCATAAATCTTTTTTATATTTATGCGCAGAATCTGAAATGTCTTGAATGCTTCTCTGTGTATGATTCTATCATTAAATACATGCATATTTTTTCCATTTAACATCTAGCACGAGCAACCCCTCAGGACCCAGTCGGAAACATGGCCCTCCACCATCCATCGGAAAGCTCTCGGTGAGAGCTTTCAGATGAATGGCAACAAGCCATACCCCCAACCAAATCCCGAGAAGCCACCCACAACTCTGCTGTGGCTAAGGAGTCGATTAATTAGGGAATTACTGTATATGATGATTCATTCGAGTATCTAGGATTAAAGTGACGCATGCCATTCGTAATAATTTTTTCTGTTTATGCGCAAAATCTTAAATGGTTCTCTGTGTATGCATTAAATACATGTATATATTTTCCATCTAGCATTAAAGCGACGCATGCCATTCATATAACGTTTTTCAATTTTAACACAGAAATCTTGGATATCTGGAATGGTATGTGTTATGCCTCCATAAATAAAACGAAGCGTCTGGCTTGATGCAATTTGTAAGATTCCAATAGTACATATATATGTGTTGATTCGTTAAAGCGACGCATTCCATTCATGGAACTTTTTTATATTTTATCATAAGATCCCAAATGTCTTGCATGATGATCTGTCTATGATTCCAGTAATAAATACAATTTGTTATTTCATCATTCCTTCTTACAGCTAGGTAACTTAAAGTGGCACATGACGTTCCTAAGGCAATTGCATACAATATCATGCCGCATTAAGAAACTACTTGCATTGTGCGCTCTGTATGATATCAATAATATATATGCGTTGATTCATTCGTGCATCAATGATTGAAGTGCCACATTTCATTCATTAAATTTTATTTTTTTTCCCCCTATTTTTAACGCAAAATATTATACATCAGGCATGTCGCTATGTTTATATTTCCTGTAGTAAATACAATTTCTTTATCGTCATTCCTTCTTACTGCTAGGTAACTTAAAGCGGTGCATGCCATTCATGATGCAATTTTATATAGTAGCGCACTGTCTCAAGAAGCTTCTGGAAGTTCTGGCATGATTCGCCTCGTAATGCTCGTATGATCCGATAATACATATGTGTTGATTCAATCTTGTATCAAAAATTAAAGTGACACATTCCATTCGTGAATTTTTTTATATTTTAACGTATATGATATGCATTATTTAAAGGGAAAATATGATATTTGAGGGGAGTGACATACTGGTAGCATGTGAAAGGACTTAAGGGACATAGAGGGACAGGTCAAGCAATATTTAAGGGCATATGGTATTTAAAGGAACTCACACAATCATAGTCCATGTATTATACCAATTTAATGGGTCATTGAACATGCGTCATTACATGTTACTTGTGTTTGATTCCAGTAATGAATACAATTTGATTTTTTGTCATTCCTTCTTACTGCTAGGTAACCTAAAGTGGTACACGGCATTCATGCGGCAATTTTACATAATAACGTGCCGTCTTGAGAAGCTTATGGCGTGTTTTGCTTTATATAATTCTGATAAAACATATGTTGTTAACTTAGAGTGGCACATGGCATTCATGAGGCAATTTAAAATAATATCGTGCCATCTTAAGAAGCTTATGGCGTGAGTCGCTTTATATAATTCTGATAATACATATGTATTGTTAGAGGGACATACAGTGTAGGCGAACCGGCCGAACGTTATCTAAAGACTAAATTTAAGGAAAAAATAAGTTAATTGAATTGTAACATGCAAAAATTGTTAAAGGGACATTGGCGAGCCAATTCAAGGATAAAATAAGTTAATTGAATGACGCGACATACAATTTGCATTTGTATCATGCAAAAGTTGTTAAAGGGACATAGGTGAACTGGTTGAAAGTTATTTAAAGAATATGATGATAAATTGACATATCAGAGTAATTAACATTGTACAGAGTTATACATGTAGTTGTTGAGGCATATGATGATTAAAGGAAACCACATTATTGTAGCCCTTGTATTGTGTTAATGAGACATTGAGAGTACAGTTGTCTTAGGCATCGAACATATATCAGAATTTAGTGACATATTATGAATGTTAAAGATTGATTATGTCAGATTTGCTTAATGATGTATTCACTTAAACTGATTCTAAGTGTTTTGAACAGGAAAGTCATGATGTGCAATGTTCATGTGCTAAGTTTAACTGTTTGAGACAGAAAACCATGTTTTCTTTGGTCAACAGTAAGCCCATCAAATGGCTCATTGAAATATCACAATTTGTTTATTTGCAGGATTTTGTAGATACTACTGAATGTAGTATTAATTAGAAATTTAGTAGACTAGAATGACAATATCTAATATAATTGGAGTTGATATATGCGTATATTGATATGTCGAAATTTAGATGTCACTCAATTTTGAGATTTGTTTGATGCTTTTTGATTTATCGTTATATTTTACATAAATTTTCCCACCGACAGACCAGGAATCTTCCACCGATGAGGAGTCCCTTGCATTTTTTAAGAGGGAACTGTTTATGTCTGTCAAGTCTTCTTTAATCACGATTCCCTGCCCCTTTAACGATTTCCTTTCTCTTATGACATCATTTTTAGCTCTTCTAGAAACAAATTGGCAAATTACACTTCTTGAATATTTTTGATTTGCAGCAAATTTACCAATTCTGTGGGCAATACTAATGTCACGTTGTTCTATCGGGAGATGAAGTTTGTCTTGAATAATTTTCACAAGTTTCTTTTCACATTGATCAATTGTTTCTGAGGCACTGTCGTCTTGCACTCCAAAAACACGAATGCTGTCTTTTCGTGTTTGCTGTTCGAGTCTGTTGTTTTTTTCTGTTAACTCTCTCATTTCTTCTTTTAACTCCCTGACTTCATTGTTCCTGTCCTGGACCTCACTCGTAAGTTGAATCAGCTTGGAATCCATTTGATCCATCCGGGTTTCGGTGTCAAAAACCTTACTGTCACAAATGTCCTTCACGCCCTCCAGTTTTTTGTCGAATTCACCCCTCAGGTTTGTGATGATGCTGTTTAAACTTTCTGTGGTGACAAGTGGCTCAATGCTCTTTTCTAGGTCGGATTTTGTCACTAAGTTATCCAGCTTGGCATTCATTTCTGCAAGCACCTTAACAATGGAAGTGTCCGAGCTATCAGAGGGTGTTTTCACAAAAGAGATCTTCTGTTGACCAGATTGTCCAATGTCTGACTGTTTGAATTTCTTAGGTGGTGCTGTTTTGGTTTTATCTTTGACGATGCTGTCGTCGCCACTGGCGCTAGAAGTGGAGCTGGCTGGTGGTCGTTTAGGTGGCATTGTTTACCTCGAAATTAGGGAACACGTGCTTCGGAGTGTTATTTTATAAGTAACGAAAAGTTTGTAGGCATCGAATGTCAATACTTAGATAGATGTTGTTGGTTACTGTTCATTTGGTGTTGATTTGAAGCAGATCGGCCAGTTATTGTGGAGTTTATATCAATATAATTTCCCGCCGAAAAATATCGTTGTTGTTTAGGCCGCCATTACGTCTCCTCGTTGCGCGACACCATGAAACGAGGTAAGATTAGAGGCACCAGTATAGACACAGGTTCACGAACAATACTCATCGAACAATGCAAAGAGGTCCCACATAGTACCAAGGTGTGTGATTTTACAGTACGAGTTTACTCTGACAAAACCAAGAGTAAATGCAGATATTGTGACGAGGTTCATTTTCCTACGATTAACTGTCGAGCCAACAATGCGCGTGATCGTTACTCAAATCCCCCGTGCACGAGATGTTTTGACAATTCGCATGCCGCTAACCAGTGCAAAAATGACCTGGTGTGTAAAGTCTGTCGCAATCCTGGACATAAATCGTCTGATCTTAATTGCCTTAATCTTAATCAGTGAAAACAATTTTTGCAGTTATGAGGACTTGTCATTATTTGGACTCATGCCCGAGCAAGACAGCGGTGACATAACGGGACCGATGAGCGCAGCGAGCGTTTCGGACAGAGGTAAACTCAGTACCGATAGCGACCAAAACGGCAAAGTCCCCGTGGACACTCTAATTATCGGAGCCAGTAACCTGCGACATCTACCGCTGAACAAGCCTAATATAAAGTAGTTTTTGAGTCTGGAGCTAAGATTGAGGACTTCCCGCGACTATTGCAGGTAGCTAAAGATGACAAATCAAGTCCAGTTAACCCCGATTCTTTGAAATCTGTTACCATTCATTTGGGAACTAACAATGTGAGTGACTCAAGAGGGAACATTGATAATGTCAAGGCCAAGTTTGCCTCTATTCTTCCAAAACTGTGCCCTACGTTTCCGAATGCTACCATAAATGTATGTAGCGTCCCGCCTCGAAAGGGACAAGGCAATCACATTCAAGCTCACAATGACAATACCGCCAGCTTGAACAAGTTCATCATGGAACTACTGACCAACGAAATGGCAGGAGTACGATTCGTTGACAATTCAAGGCTTTTCATTCAGGAAGGTCGTGTGGTAAAATCACTGTTTTCCAAATCTGATTCCAGTGGAGTGCACCTAAGCCCTGACGGCAAAGGGCGCCTGGCAAATAAAATGGTTGAACTATGTGAGAACAACCGAAAACGTAGGCGGAACGACGACTCGTTCCCTAATGATGATTGATATGTATATATATTTTCAGATCAAACTGCCACCCCACAATCATATTCAAAGTCAAGTTTTGAACTTATAAACCCCACTATATCAAAGCGGCGTTCATGTGTATGCCTCGATAGATGTATGTGTAGCGATATACATTGTGATTCTTGTTTGCGTTGTCGCGCTCAAGAGGTCACACAATACTGCTGTTGCAAGTGTCAGACTAAATTAGTAAACATTGAATGTTCTTCTGGTATACGCACTCAAAACCGCAATGGAAACCTTATGAATGTTTTCACTCCAGACAACGTTGTGTCCCCATATTTTGAAATGGGTGACCTCATGGACGCAAAGTGTGCAAACGTCATTATACCAAATGCATCCGGTAGCAGTACATGTATTCCATATGACCAAATATCCTCTACAATTGATGCCATCAAATATATACGTATATTGGCCCTTAACGTATGTGGTCTTGAGCGAAGACTGCAATATCGCGAGTTTTCAGATATGTTAAATGATTACGACGTTATATGTTTAAGTGAAACCAAGGCATTTATGGGAGATAACATATATGTCCCCAACTTCGACGTAATCGTTCGAAAGGGTAAGAAATCTGGTGATGGGGTTAGTCTAATTCCAATAATATATATCTGTATTATCCTCCATATATGGAGATTCATATATAAATGTTACATTATGAGAACAAACACAAATTTGGTACATAACACAGTGTATTAAAAATTAAGGATTACAAACATATCTACAACACATGTCTCAATATGTATGACGAACCAACTACACATATACACACACTCATGCACTACATAAAATAGACATTCCATTCTACAGCCATATCGTACCTACAGACAGAGAAATAGCATACTCCGAGACGACCAAGCCGGAGTTGGACCCAAATCAGGGATCTCTCTCTCTGGAAGACCCACAAACGCCAATGCCTTTGTGCAGTCTTACCGACTCGGAGCCGACCATTTCCCCAGCACTACTTACAGACATACAGACGACAGTCAGACAAGCAGGCATACGAGACAAACAACCAAACAAACGGCAAACATACATACATACAAATGTACTTACTGGTAAAACAATACACAGATACATGTGGTATGAACAATTACGAACACGCTTATAACTGCATGTATGATCGAGTTTATATGAAGGTTTGGGAGATCTAGTCAGGACTTGGCGTCAGTCGATCAACATATACTCTCCATAGGAATGCAGCTTTGTTCACGAAAAAATCTATTAGTTTATTTTCTTCTTCGGGAGCACAGTATATGTTTTCATGTAGACATGTTAGTAGAACGCGCGTTTTGGATTCTACATCCAGTTTGTCATATTGCATATAAATGTCTACATGAAACAAGTTTAGTAGCTCGAATTCAAAGGTATTTCGATCGTCGCAAATGGAAGAACATTCGATTAAGGCATGTTTTACAAGATCTTTATGTTTGTTGTCACATAGTACGCAGGTTTCCTCATTTGTTTCCAGTATGCAAACAAGGCGTGCAATAAGTAGATATGATTTGTTATGGGCTGGGTATATGCGACAATTTTCCCATAGCCGGGACATGCATAACGTTGGATCGACGGCAGAGAACCTGGCAAGTCGAGTATCCTCATTTACGCTCATGTCCCAATGTTCTCTATTAACTTTTGACCATGATTCGTTTATGGCACATTTCCATGTGGATTTCTTAGGGAATATTGAATTTTCGATGTAGTTTTCAAGAGCTTCGGTCATGTCATATTTGTTAAGAGTGTCAATGATGTCAGACATGTAACTTGATGATGAACATGTAGTGCCAACTATGTACTGATATAAGCGCGTGAGAAATACTTGTTTCACAGTTTTAGAAGATTTTAAGTTGCACAATGAACCGAAAAGTGACAATTTACGTTTTTCAATAAGTGATAGCATTGACGAGGATCCGACCAATCCTTGGGCTATAACCGTTTTTGTACGACGATGAAGGCCCTGGTAATACTTTAAGCAGAATCTATGTGTTCTCTCAAGTCGTTCAATGTGATTTTGGTTTAGATTCCATAGTAGTTCTGAACCATAGAGACATTTAGGTATAACTACTGACGAATAAATTAATGAGCAACTTTTTGGTGTCATACCACCCGGATAAAGGCCGGCGTTGTTTAGCATCATGAACGTGCTACGAGTCTTATCGCATATATGATCAGTGAATATACCATTAAAGTAATATTTATCAATAGAAATACCCAAATGAGTGATGCTCGTACTTTCTGTGATATCTGAGGTACCTATTTTCCAGATTCGATTTTGACGCAAAAATTCTGCTTTAGTTTCATTGAAGACTACTACAGCGCATTTTGTTGGGTTATATTTATACCGCCACTTCTTGCTGTAGTCGTAGCAAATATCGCAAAGCGCTGATAGCCCAGATTTGTTGAGAGACAGCAGAACCATATCGTCTGCATGAGTTGGGGACGTACAATTTACACCGAGCATGTTTAAGCCAAAATCTGAGTTTGCAAGAATATGTATTAACACGTCCACGTAGATCATATAGTACAAAGGGGAGAGGATACCCCCTTGCCTGGCTCCCTGTCGCACGTCAAACCACCTGGAAAAAACGTTATTATGACGAACAGAACACGTTACGTTGATCAGAAGTTCACGTATCAAACAAAATAAATTTCCTTTGAAACCACATGCGTGCAATTTGTATAGCAATCCGTTAATCCAGACGGTGTCGAAAGCTTTCCAGACGTCTAAAAATAAGCTATACAGCTTTTGTTTACTTTCAGATACATATGCAATGCATTCTTTCATTACATAAGACGTCATCGTGGCGCTTATTCCCTTCTGAAAGCCGTGTTGAAGCGGGTGTACATTAAGTAATTTTGGAGCGTATATTTCAATTCGAGCTTGTAAATTTTTTTCGAGTAGCTTGTATAGAGTGGGCATCAGAGTTATAGCTCTGTAGCTATCAAAGTCAGTTCTGGCTTTTGAACCGCCTTTGTGTAGCGTTATGATTACACCACGTTTCATATGTGGTGGGACTATTTGTTATATGTTTAAGTGAAACCAAGGCATTTATGGGAGATAACATATATGTCCCCAACTTCGACGTAATCGTTCGAAAGGGTAAGAAATCTGGTGATGGGGTTAGTCTAATTCCAATAATGTTGTATGGATAAGGCTTCGGGGCCCCGCTGAGTCATCATGTGAAAGTATACTAATTGGGGCAGTATATATCCCACCATCTGGGACCAGATATTCTAACGATGGTTGGACATTAGATATCCAAAGTGATATAAAAGATATTCGTCTTGAAAATGAACCACTTCTGTTAGCAGGGGATTTTAATTCTAGAACAGGTAATGTGAACGAGGTTAATAACTCTGTGTTAACTGAGATGCATCACATATTTGTTGGGACAGATAATGAATATCTTTATGATTTTATATGTGAAGACATGGATGTTCCATCCGATTTTATTTTCCCGAAGCGGGTATCTCTAGATAAAGGTAGAGTGGACAGCTATGGATATAAGCTTATCCATCTATGTGGAGAATCAAGTCTCTTTATTATAAACGGAAGGTTCGGTGATGACAAATCTAGTGGTATGTTGACATCGAGCGACCGTAGTGTTATCGATTACATGGTTGGGAGTACAGGTATTATTCCTTTGATAAAGAACTTCCGAGTAAATGATTTTTCTCCCTTGTTCAGTGATATACACCATGGATTACATTTAGAGTTACAGTTCCCAATTGTTGAAAATCAATCACCAGAAAATGTCACTCAAAAGACAACGCATAACAAAGTAAATGAACGTATCAAGAGTTGGGACCCAGTAGCGGGAGCTAACTTATCTTGCTTTTTCGATAGCGATGAAATGAATCACATTATAACAACATTAAACCGAGAACGGACAGATACAACCAGTAGCGATATTGATAACTTAGGAAGGGATATAACTACCTGTATTCTAAACGCAGCTAAGGGTGGATACACACATGCATGTAATCGCTGTAAATGTCGTGTATTTGTCGTTTTACAATGGATCATACAGACCATGTAATATGTGTCGGCTGACAACCCAATCATTGCGGCTATGTTTGACCACAGTGAGCCAAGCTCTGAGCGTGCAGAGAGTCGTTGACCCAAATGTTGGACTATCTGTTTAAAGCATTGTCAGTCTTCTCTTGATTGTTATACCAGTGATGGCTCCAGTATTTCCCCAACACAGGGGCTATGATCCCCAACATGGGGGGCTATATTATCCCGGAAGCTACCGGACTCACCATTGCATATTTCCTCGACGGGTGGGTGGGGACCCTGAGGCTGACCCCCCCCCCCCCCCCACACACACACACGTGAAGCCACGAAGCCACTCCTGACTTATAAATATTGTAGTTGACAGTCATTTCTATCGTGTCTGTTTGCTACGAGTGATTAATCTAATATTCAGCAATTTATGCTATTCATATAATTATGAACATAGTAGTACAGAAGGCGGTGTTGTTGTGTGTCTTCATTCGGGGAAAAGGGTTGTCTAGCTCTACGAGTTCCCAGCTACGTCACCTTTCCTCTCTTGTGTTATATATGTATACGCAAATTTTACAACTATGGAATATTTTAAGTTAAACATTTTGTACATTCCAGATAATCGCGGATGATACATTCAACTAAATCCCTTAGTTATTCGAAGCTTTCGAGAACCATACAGCCCCTCCCCAATAATGGATTATGGTCCAAAATGTTATAATTCAAGCGTGTACAATCTAAACTTGTGACAGTTAGGAACATGTTCAACCTTTGGTTTGAGAAACATATACTGTTATGTAAATTATGGATGAAATATGGGGGGGGGGGGGGGGTGTCACTCTTTTTAATTTCAACGCCGCGCGTACCTGCATTATTTTTTTGGCGCTGTAATGGATATTTGCATGGAAATCCCAATTGAATGGTATCACATGAGCTCGCTCTGAAACTATCAGAGGAATCTCAATGAACCGACATTGTCTGTCTTAATTTTCCAACGGCCTGTTATTCAAGGCACGAGAGCACCATATCGGATTGTTAATGGGACATTAAACACTCGTATGCCACAATCACCATAAAAGAGCTTCAAATTATGCACATTTTTTTATATTTTGGATGACCCTGAAATGACGAGAAACAAATCAAGTATAAAATCGACGGATTCAAATCCACTTTTCAAAATGAATTAAAACTCGTGAAAAACAGCAACAAATATCAGACAGGATTTATTCATTTCAGCATCTATTATGACTGGCCTGAAATTTCTTGATAGCAGTTAGTTTGATAATGGCTTAAAACTGCTCACTTATCTCACCTGTTGACATTATCCGATCGCGCACAGGCGACTAATGCTATCAATGATTGGTGTGGCCATGTAAAATACATGGATTTTACATACAGAAATTACATGCATGTGTGTATCCACCCTAAGGCGACACTGGGAACTAGCCGACAACGACGTAAAAATAAAGGCGATTCATCAAATAAGAGGTCTTGGTTTGACAGCGATTGTCGATTTGCTAGAAAAGATTTTCATCGCATTAAGTTAGCTTACAATCGAAACCGATCGGCTGAAAATAAGCTGTCGCTTAAGGACGTCGGTATAAAGTACAGGAAATTATGGATAGCAAAATCAAAACAAAACAAGTTGAAAATGTATCAGAATTGAGGAAATTAAACGAAATATCATCCAAAAGTTTTTGGAAGAAACTTGACGATCTCAGTGACAAAAAATGTACACGCACGCACAATAAAGTTAAACTGGAAACATTCTTTGAATATTTTAAGGAGCAAAATATATGTGAGGATAGTTCTGATAAATTGGAGAATTTCATCGACTCCGATTTTGATATAGCAGACTGCTCATATATAAACGACGCGATAACGGAGGATGAAATTAAAAAAGTAATATTGCAGTTAAATGGGGGTAAAGCAACAGGCATTGATAAAGTACACAATGAGTATATAAGGGTTTCATGTGATATTATGATGCCTATTTATCGAGCTTACTTCAACCTAATCCTGGACACTGGAAACTTCCCATGTGATTGGGCCATCGGCATCATACAACCGATTTATAAGAAATCCGGCGACCCATATAGCCCAGAATCTTATCGTGGTATAACACTCCTTAGCTGCTTGGCTAAGGTTTTCACCTCCATTCTCAATGCTAGACTTGTTTCCTTCTCAGAAGACCAAGAACTTATTAGTAAATTTCAAACCGGCTTCAGAAAAGAGCATTCAACAATTGACAACATATTTGTGTTACACAGCATAATTGATATATATTTATTGAGTGATCGTAAGCTTTTCTGTACCTTCATAGACTTTAAGAAGGCATTCGACACAATTTGGCGAGATGCCTTGTGGTTGAAAATGATAAAATGTAATATCAACGGAAAAATTCTTAAATTAATAAGAGATATGTATAATAAAATAAAAGTATGTGTTAAGGGAAATGATTCCCAATCTGATTTTTTACGTGCTCTATTGGACTTTTCCAAGGTGAAATCATGTCACCTTTTCTATTTTCTTTATACATAAACGATCTGACTAATTTTATGGATGATTGTGCAATTAGTAATCTGAACTATCTAGACGAATTATTCTTCGATCATATAGGCACATACATAAAATTACTATGTCTGTTTTATGCGGACGACACTGTTATTTTAACCGACACGGAGGAAACTATGCAACGTGCCCTCCTGGCATTTGCAGATTACGCTGATTCCTGGAGACTCCAGGTAAATACAAGAAAAACGAAAGTTCTCATTTTCTGCAACAAAATGCACAAACGTTTGCCAGTTTTTACTTATAATGGAGGTGAACTAGAAATAGTCAAAGAGTTTAACTACTTAGGTGTTAATTTCTTTTATAACGGCAGATTCTGCAATTCCTTGAAGAAAACGCTAAATGTTTCATCAAAGGCTATGTTCAGTCTATTCAATAAGGTCCGTAAACTACATCTGCCAATTGATATGATGTTGAATTTATTTGATACTATGATCATGCCAATAATTTTATATGGTAGCGAAATATGGTGTTTTGAGAGAATCCACACCCTCGAGGCTCTACATATGAAATTTTGTAAAATATTACGAGGCATGAAATCTAGTACACCTAATTATATGGTGTACGGAGAACTTGGTAGACATCCCATTTTAGTGGAAATAAAGTGCAGAGTGTTAACTTATTGGTCAAAAATTGTATCTAGCGATGGATCAGAACTGGCTAAGAACATATATCTTATTGTAAAGCAATTACACGCCAACGATCCCAAGTTAACACGCAAGTCAAAATGGCTTAACTTTGTGACAAACACCCTGAATGAACTTGATCTACGTTCTATATGGGAGTCACAGTCTGCTTTATCTAAACAGGACATTCGCAATATTAAGACCTTTCTTATAGAGCAGCATTGGGCTAAACTTTTTATCGATTTAGAATTATCTGATTCGTCAAGAGCAACTTTTTACAGAAATATTAAAACCAGCCCCTGTATTAGCCGGTATTTGCTTCAGTTGCCAGATCATCTGATCCCTTATATGGTGAAATTTAGAACAGCCAACCACCGACTCCCCGTTGAAAAAAGGCGGTGGCGAAACAGTATACCTTGTAAAACCTGTGAACAGTGCGGTAACGGGATAGGGGACGAGTATCATCTCCTACTGATATGCGACGAATTTAGAGATATCCGTGAACAGTTCATTCCAAAATACTATTGGCTATCTCCAACGCGAGAAAAGTTTTATGGTTTGATATCTATAGCTAATATATCGCTCCTGAAGAGGGTGAGTATATTTCTAAAATTAGCCTTCAGAAAATTGAGATAATAACTTACAACTATACTGATGATCTGGCATTGACAGCATTTACATCTATATGTAATTACTCATATATGTATATATGTATGTATATGTCTATGTATATATATATATGTGTATATGTATATATAGCTATATATATATATATATATATATATATATATATATATATATATATATATATATATATATATATATGTATACGTATGTATATGTATGTATATATATCACTATTGGTGTGAGTCGATCGACAGATAGACTCGTGATTTTATAAATGAATTTATTACTTATATAATCCATATGTAGTATGATGCCAAAATGCTTGTTGAAATATCTTATGTATATAGTGTATATATGTTCGTGTATGTTCCACCTTAAATGGTGGCTTTATGCATTAAACAATTCACAATTCAATTCACACAAAACTAGGAGTATATATTAAAATCATATGTTAGTTGTATGCGGATGATACAGTTTTGTTTGCCGACAACCATGCAGGCCAGTATGCAAAGGGCCCTCGACGCGTTTGGGGATTATACATCGTCGTGGATGCCGTGAGAAATGGTAATTACGTCAAAAACAAAAGCAATTCTCTTCTGCAACCGAAAACCAGAAGATTTTGACGATTTGTATCTAGGTGTCAATAAAATAGAATATGTTGACACTATGAATTATATCGGAATCGAGTTCATTTACACAGGCAGATTTTGCAAAGCAGTCAAAGCCATATCGGTGATTGGGAATAAGGCGATGCATGGGTTTTTTAGGGAATATCAACAACCTAAATTTGACCAACGACCTACTAATAACGCTTTTCGACAAAACTATAGAACCAATTCTTCTATATGGAAGTGAAATATGGGTTATAGAAACACATACGAAATAGACAAAGTAATCCTGAGATTTTATAAACATATTCTTAAAATGAAAATCAGCACGCCCACGTTCATGGTGTACGGAGAAATTGGCAGATATCCAGTCAATATCAGATGCATGTAAGATGCGAATTATTCAATATTGGAACCGCATACTAAATAGCAAGTGTTCGCCTCTAGCGCGAGAACTTTATCTACATTTCGTCAGATTGGGGGAGCTGGGTAGGACGAACAAGGTGAAAACATGGATTCAATCAGTTAAAGGCATATTGGATTCCGTCGGCATGAGTTATATATGGACATGTCAGACAATTTCATCCGAAGAAATAATGGCCATCGCACGCGCCGTCGCGCGAAATCACACTCAAAGACGATTTTATTCAGACTTGGTGGTGGGACATGTACAACTCCTCTCGTGATAAATTATACATGAACATTAAACGGACAATGAAATATGAATCCTATTTGCAAAATCTACCGCGTGACCTAGCCCAATAACTATTACGACGGTCTGGAAGGTGGAATAAAAATAAAGAAAATCCAGAGCCTGTCAAAAATGCAGGAGCCACATAGAAGACGAGTACCACGTTGTGATGATTTGTCCAAAATACCTGGATCTAAGAATAAAATATATTCCGGCTAACTTTTGGCAAGAGCCATCTAGAGCACGATTTCATATTTTACTCGGTAGCCAAAACCCAGCTATTCAGAAAAGTTTAGCGATATTTGTTAAGGCGTGTATGAAGATTCACGAAAAAACAAGAGATGACTCAAACATGATTCGATTAACCACATGTACACATGCTGTCATTATAGTATACACGTATATCATGCCATGGATCTCTAGTATTGATTCATGGCATGATCTAATATACATGTAGTCCGTGTATATGTCATTCGTGTTCGTATCAACATATCGAGAATACATACAGTTTTTTGTTTCAATACCGAAATATCTCATGGTGTCTGGAAAGAAATATATAATTTCACGATTGTCTGTATTCCTGCGAGTGAAAAATCGATATTCTTTCAGGACATGTATATGAACCCATTGCACTGAGAGGTCGTGAATCGGTTGGGCAGTGTGAATCCGCATACATAGAAATTTTAAGCGACGGAGGGGGAGAGACCCGGCTCTCTGTCGGTGATAGTTCTTAAACATTACCGTTGGCGGACTTGGAAAGTTCTTCCAAATTTGGAAGAATTGTCCTATATATGTGACTCATTTATCATTGTAAATATGTTATGAATATAAACAGTCTTTATGTAACCATGTTAAAAGACTGGATGCAAAGTTGAAATTGAAGTCGAAGTTAAGTCCCGATCACTAAAGTGAGTTGTCTTCATAATGTGTCACAACGTGTGGCGTGTCTGCATATCGTGTAGATCATGACATGAATATCTACTCAGGCTAACGCCCGTAGAGATCATATTCCACCTGTAAAAAACCTGGGAACTTTTTGAAGTTTTGACAGGGAACCTTCTAAAGTCGAAAAAATTAGACAGGGAATATATTTCTTAATGATTATCTGTTCCTTCACTATATGCGAATGTCCCAACTCAAAATTGCATGCTTTTTTTGTGACCTTTGAGAGCCGATATCGAAATAAACATTCAATTAATTACCCATGAAAAAAGTCCATAATTGTAAGAATCGAAAAGCAAAATTGCTCACAAAGTCAATTAAATCGTGAAATTTCGAGTTGGGACCTTCAATACAGTGAAGTACATTATTAAGAAATAGATAATAACAACTAAATATATTCCCCGTGTTATTTTTTCGATTTTATAAGGTTCCCTGTCAAAACTAAGTTCCCAGGTTTTGTACTGATGGAATATGATCTCTACGGGCGTTAGCCATAGTGGAGATTCATGGCATGATCTATATATTCTGTCATCTCTTCTTTGTCACGTATTTTCAGAATCATTGGACTGATAAGTGACCACACGAGTCTCCCCTGACCTCCAGAACTCCTTCCCACGGCTGACTGAACATATCCACTCGGCATACCCGACGCTGGGGAAAAACAGAAGTGCACGTACCCAGCATGGTATTATGAACCACGGGTCCTGTGACTTCAGGAACTGTTACATCGGGAGTAATTCTATTGCCGGTTTTGTTATGGTTCATAACTATTGTTTCTTTTGATTGCATATTTTAGTTTTTTTGGTAGCCATTGGCAGAACTATTCCTTTATCGTGTGAAGGACCAAACATAAAAAAAACATAAATATTATTCAACCAAGTTTGCAACAATCTGGCAGACATGAACACTCAATTATACTGATTCATCTGTTCAGACATTACGTTGTTTTATGGTGATTATTCCTCCAAAAAATAGTTCTGCAAATGGCTATCAAAATACTAAAATATGCAATGAAAAATGTTTGATGTTTTTGTTTACATAATTAAAACATCTCTCTCATATTGTGAGGGTGGATAATGATTTTTCCTTCAAATTGATAGTTTTAAAATTGAGATATTTCTAAAAATGCACGAATTCTTAATAAGTGTTCTGCAGCTATTCAATGAAACAGGCTGAGATGTCCCGTCTGTGCGATTAGCTCGGTTTAATAAGAATTACTTCCCCTACATCGCAGTCCACAACCTCACACAGTCCAATCCTACTTGACCCTATATAGTGACTAACTAGAAAGATACAAGCCATCGAGTAGTTGCTACCAATTTCATCTATAAATACACCCTCAATGGACATTATTTATGCACATGATAAATGCAACTATTATGTTATACATATTATATAGCCGTACATTATACATTACAATTTGACCGCCCACCCTAGCATCTACTTATTATTAAGGGGTGGCAGGAAGACAATCTTGTCTGACTTTGTCACCTCCTCGAATACACAAAGTAATGTAACTGTTAAATTAATTCTATAATAGTGATATGTGTATGTTGAAAATGAAATATCCTATCCTATGCCTCGTGTATTTCATATGATTTAAACGAGCGAATTTAAGAAGTTGGAAAACAAATCGGGAAGATGGTGCAATATTTCAACTCACCGATCTTCCAGTTCCTAACCTGAACTTCAATCTGTAGTTGAAGCCATAAACAGTCTGAAATGAGGAAGAAATATGATTGATGAAAGCGTTTGAAGATGGCTCGTTTCAACCTCCAAATCACGTACACATAATGTAGAAATATATGGATGGGTTAAATTGATAAATACACGAAAAATCTACCTCATATATCCTTAATATATATGTATATACCAAAGTTAAAGCAATTTTCCAACTGACATATTTTTTTCTACAAAAGTAAGACAAACGCTCTTCATTTCAACCTGTATATCCAGCCTATTCTCTCACGAATAAGCCCATATAGGCATTATTTGAACCTGAATTACGCTCTATATGAACTTAAACCGAAATACCAGATTACACTCTTTATAATATGTTTTCACTGTGGCCATTCAACGGATTATCGGGTGAGAACTCACTATGGGTTTATTTCAGAATCAGATAAGTCCAATATGAACCTATGTGAATATTTAGGTCCAATATGAACCTATTTGCACAAGGATATGTTGGCATATAAAAACAAAATACTAACAATGGTTGCTCTATATTGTTTCATACTGAAGAATTGTATCAATTGAATTATTAGTTATGTGGTATAGAATGTCCTTATAAATTATTGGATGTATCTGTCGACCATTTTGATCCCGGGAAACAGGCGGGTGTAACGCATTAAAGGCAGTGATGGAATTTGCGATGCATGACATTGCTGTTAAAATAGTCACATCCGTTAAAACCTTCATAAACATAAATAAATATTAAAATATAGACAGATTTTGTTCTTATACCAATCATAAATAGCGCACAAATAACATGTTAATGTCAAGATCGAACGCCTTGTTAGTAAACAAAAGCTGTGTTGTGATACAGTACGGTACGAACAGATTATGCGATACGCAAACCACTCAACGCCGTGGAGATGTACCCACTAACATACATGTACACATAGTTGTGTATCGTATCATATTAGTATGGTTGGTATTGCCACTTGCCAAAATGCAATAATAATTTTTATTTGGCAACAAAAGTTTTGACAAGCGATTTTCACAAGATACTATTTTTTTGAGAAATTGATCGCTTAAACTGACATGGGTCGTTCGAACCACACAAGTGTGTACACAATCTTTCGTGTTGTGTTGTGATACAGTACGGTACGAAAAGATTGTGCGATACGCAAACCACTCATCACCTTGGAGACGTACCCACTAACATACATGTACACATAGTTGTATATCGTATCATTTTAGCAGGGTTGGTACTGCCACTTGTCAAAATGCAATAATAATTTTTATTTGGCAACAAAAGATTTGACAAGCGATTTTCACAAGATATTATTTTTTTGAGAAATTGATCGCTTAAACTGACATGGGTCGTTCGAACCTCACAAGTGTATACACATACTTTCGTAAGAGGTATCTCAAAAACATACCCACATGGAAGATTTCCGATCAAATTCGTTGATGTAGCAATAAATATAAACGTGTTTTTTTATATAAGTTTGAGTAGGTTAAATTTTGTCAGCGGTCGCTTAAATGTACTCAATCCGACCAGACCGTCGCCATATCATCCAGATACAACAACAGTTCTTCAAAATACGCTTTAGTTATCAGAATCGATTTATTGCAACGAAATAATGCTAACCACTATGGTATCAAAATTCCCAAAACTTGTTATCAACATTTTGTTCAACAAAAATGGCCGTATTATCGCTTAAGTATCACGAAATTTGGCCGTATTACCACTTGATTTTAAAGTTATCCATCTCCATCCGCAATTTTGTCCGATACCTTCAGTTTGACCACGTGTTATTTGGCTTCTGGGCCACGTATTATTACACATCTCGAGAAATAACAAACTTCAAAAATCGATATCTGATCACTCCGAGCTTTGATGGGTGGGTGCCTCGACTCTCGAGAATCAAAATATTGTTTACCCCTGAAGCCAAAGAAATAGTAATTTAGGAGCGTCTGATCGGATTGAGTACCTTTATAATTACAGCTGTAGACCGTGTGCATACAATCTAGAGCTGCCGTCGCTCAGAAACGTTTACGGTACATGTATACTATACAATTTTGATGATTAAACAAAATCAGTACCTGAAGTTTGTTTAATATATAGATTCGTGTTAAGATAGCGCAACGTACAATGTATTTTCCGATCAATGGCTGCGGACACACGTATCACAGTAGCGATAGCATAGTAGGTGTGACAATTAATTATGGTGGAGTTTGGTGACAATTGGTGGTCATAATTAATATGCCATAGCAAGCCATGTCGCCCTATGCAAATTCGCACAATGAGTCTAACAAGCTCTACCAGCGACGGTAGATCTCTCAAGGGTGTATCTACTTGAATGTCTTTACTCAACACGCAGTGTTATATTTTACACGCTAATACACAAGTCCACTTGATAACTTAATGAATAACCCATCTCAACAGCCATGATTGTTCTTATTAATGACATTAATATAAGTAGATAAACATGCATGCATTGAGATCATATAAAAAACGTACCACAATAATGCTATGTGAGCCAATGGGGAATTGCCACCAGGCCACGGTCAAACACAATTCTGGACGATCTATCGTGCAATTATATATATCGTCGTGAATACAATTTAGCAAAACTTAATGAGTAGAGATCAACCTTGGTGAAAAGAAATGGGTTAATTGGTCCAGTCGAGTCATTGTGCGGAAAATCAGCTGGCGACGTGGATAGCTATGGCACATAATTATGACGGACAAATTGTCAACAAACTCCACCATAATAAATTGTCACACATACTATGCCATCGCTACTGTGGTACGTGTGTCCGCAGCCAATGTTATGTCAAGTTTACAAAGTAGAATAACAAAATTAGACGAAAAATTCGTTACAGAGAGAGGAGAATCTCAAACAAGAGCAGACTCTTTGAAACGAAAACTGGACAATAAAATAAAAAAATCTTCGATGACCAGCATACGAATGTATTGGAAAAACAAGAGTACGATTTGAAAGAATTGCAGAGAAGACTACAAGAAAACATCAACGGGGACTTACGAAACAGTATAAACAACAACATAGAAGCCCTACGCATACCAGATAAACAAACGGAAGAATAAGATAATGATAGAAATAGAAAACACGACAAAACGGAATGTGATATGAAACAGGTTGTGTCATTTAAGAGAATTGGGTTCTTAACAGAAAACAAACATCGACCAGAACACATTACGCTCACTGAACAACGTTCTGGGGACATAATGGTAAAAGAGGCAATTCAATTTAACAGAGGAGAAACTAAAATCGATGGACATAACAATATGTATTTCGACAGAGAATGCTCAAGAAAATAACTTAATGGCTCTTATAAACTTAGGATAGAACTAAGAAAACAAAGAGAACAATATCAAAACAGAAACTAATGCATCCACATGTATATGGAAATAGTGGAACGAAGAATGGACTTTACATTGACTTGTGAACTAAAACAAAAGTACTGATTGTGATGTTTAAATTGTCAATTTCCTTTATGTATATAATACGGTAAATAAGAGCCGAATGGTTCGTTCTTAAATAAATTGATTGATTGATGGATTGATTGCAAATACAAATGGTTGTTATTTTTTATTACGTCTTTCTGTGACATATAATGCTCATGAAAAGCTAGTTCCAAGTACATATCGACCTATTTCAATACCCAGAAAAATTCAAAAGCAAATATTATTACATCTATTTTAGATCACAAACAAACATGACATTGTGGCTTTAAAACACCTATTGTGGGAATCGGTGGCTCAGTGGGTTAGGGTTACAACTCCAAGTCGCCTCGCCCTCCAGCGCTGTCTATGAGGGTTCAAATGTTCACATGTTTTCATCGTGGACATCGTAACTCGAAATCGTTATCTGGTGGAGTTGTCAGTCACTCGCCGGTGGCCGGTGGTTTGCTGCATATGGTCGACGAGTTAATCAGCCAATGAAGTTAATCACCGTTAGATTAACCGTAAGTGTGCGTATTTCCTCCACCACTAAAACTGGCAATGTCGTGATATGGCATTAGTTGCTGAAAGTGACATTAAACCCCAATCAATCGGTAAATTAAACCACCTACTAGAAGAGTCAATTTTCCATAAACCGAAACTCCTTCAATTTTGGGCCCGATATCATTTGGTAACTTTTGGGAAAACTTGGTGAAAGTTTTGACAAAAATAAATTTTGGACCAGCACTGACTGAGTATATTAATTAGTACCTGTTGCTTTGCTCTGACCAGAACGATGTTATCACCGAGAGTGTATTCTTCTCCAAGAGCCTTCGAGTATTCCTTGGCTACAAAGTTTGCGGCTGCAACAATTTCAGGTTCGTCTGTTCCGACGCGAAACCAGCCGCCTGGCATCGGCCCCAGTGGCTGAGCATAGATGGAACAAAGCAACGCTAACAGGATAACAAACCGCATTGTTTAGACGGTGCTAGTATCTTAAAAGACAAGCTATCTTCAACTATCATCGTCGATTCAGTCGTAAACGAGGCAGATGTATGTCCGGAAATACATACTTGGCAACACAATATTCTGCTTCCCATCTCAATCAGAAATGACAATGTGTACTTCAAGACGCCTCAATCACGCGTACAACCCAGTGCATATGGCAAGCAAAGGAAGCATTGGTCATTCAGGAAGCTGACAGTTTTTATTCAGTTGGGGGGGGGGCTGCGGCTCATTTGTGTGCACATTTTGATCACTTGAACACTTTGTTATTTAACAAAAATAAAAATAAATATATTTATTTTTTATTTTTGTTAAATTGAACTTCTTGCTCAATTTAACAAATCAGATTAAAAAATAAAATTAACCGACTTTAACCGAGAGTTATCAATTGGTTTTGATGATTACGTGACATATTTCACGAGGTGAGTCGGGCCTGGTAAAACCCGAGAGAGCAATATAGGTAGCTGCTCTTCTAACTGAAAATAATCATTACATTTCGCGAATCAAGAATAATTACGTCTCCTCTCTATGATGTTTCGATGATGTCATGGATGTATGAACCGCACTTTTGAAGAAAAAAAATATTTTACAGAAGTTCTTGTTACCTTAAAACTGAAAGTTTAATTATTGTTCATGCCATAAAAGTAAAGTAAATGAGGTTATAATTTCCAACGGGTTGATGGTTCCTAAATATTGTATCACAATAATCTTTTGTGCCAAATTTCACAAAGAAATTTATGTCAGGTTTTGAAAATAATCCATGTTGAAATACCAGGAAATTTTGGCAAAACGTGCGCCTGACCCTTACGCACTTGATACTTAGCATAAAACCCAGTGTCAAGCAACATACTGAGTTTGTTATTGACAATGAACTGGAAAGTATGGCTAGGGCATTGACATATGTCAAGCCAACAGGACTGGACAAGTAAATGGCTCTCCCCTGATTGAATATTGAAATAAAGTTCAACCTGACGCCATTCGTCGGTGTCAGACCGGTTTTCCGAAGACCTATTACTACGAAGGCCCACAACTCCGAAGACCCGATTCTCCGACAGCCCACAACTCCGAAGACCCGATTCTCCGACGGCCCATAACTCCGAAGATCCGATTCTCCGAAAGCCCATAACTCCGAAGGGCCGATTCTCCGAAGACCTATATCTCCGAAGGCCTATAACTCCGAAGGGCCGATTCTCCGAAGACCTATAACTCAGAAGGCCCGATTCTCCGACGGCCCATAACTCCGAAGGTCCGATTCTCCGAAGGTCCGATTCTCCGAAGATTTTGTTTTATCGGGGTATTATCGTTTACTAAATAGTGTACAGTCCAGTGGCGAAGCCAAGGGGTTCCAAAATTCCCACTGCCCCCATTAAACCTCTACTTGCTATTTCAGACAATATGGGCCCCTACCAAAACATGTCCAATGTCATGTAAACGCCCGGAAATCGTTCATGGGGCATAACAATATTCAAACTTTTCCTACTGCCCCCACCTAAATGGGAATCCTGGCCCGCCACTGACTATACACCAGATACTATAACGTTACGTTGGCCCATGAGATGCCAGAGTAAAATGTACAGGGGTGAACGGGGAAGAACTTGTCGCCCCTGTGCATATTAGGCTACTCTGACATTCTTGCAGCGTTTCGTTATAATATACCCGCTGCACACCGGTGGCGGAGCCAGGGTTCCCATTTAGGGGTGCACATTAATTAGCATATGTGGGGGATATATCATGCATATGATATGCCGAAAGCATATCACGAAGGCCTGATTTGGGGAGCGCATATACATGGGAGGGGTCGCCCCCAATCGTTGGTCCGGGGGCTCCCCTGGACAGGAACACTGTGAATATTTGAATGCCTAGGAGGGATTTCCTGACGTTTACATGACATTTGACATGTTTTTTTGGGGGCGGTCTTCCCTAGGGCCCCATTGACCCCGCCACTGGACTGTACACTATTTAATAAGCGATAAAACATGATCTTCGGAGAATCGGACCTTCGGAGAATCGGCCCGTCGGAGTTATAGACCTTCGGAGTTATGGGCGTTCGGAGTTATAGGCCTTCGGAGTTATGGGCTTTCGGAGTTATGGGTCTTCGGAGTTATGGGATTTCGGAGAATCGGGACTTCGGAGTTATGGGCTTTCGGAGAATCGGGGCGTCGGAGAATCTGACCTTCGGAGAATCGGACCTTCGGAGTTATGGGTCTTCGGAAAAACGCTACGTAACCCATTCGTCAGTTAACATTTTTTTCATAAACACCTGTTGGCTAATCATCGCAAGATATTGAATGAGGCAACTTGGCCATGTTGACTTATCGCAATGCAGCAGATTCGTCCGGGTCCGAGATATTAGCTGAGCTGGCTAATTGTGGCACAGGTGTCAAAAACATTTTCTGGTAAAATTGTTTTAAACCAGCCTGTTCTCCCGAAAATCAGGACGTTATGGGCTTATAATAGGATTTGTGTTAGGTTCATATTCGGCTCAGAATCGACTCATTTTGAGTCCATAACGAACTGAAAATGGGAGTGTTTAGCGCCATTAGCGGCGCTCATAGTGACTTATTTATTATACGTTCATTACGTGCGGGAAATAACACGAATAAACCAACTCACGCCTTACCATATATACGCTCTTTAAAATGTGTATTCACTGTGGTCCGCGCCATAATACGGAATACCGGATATAATAGTATGGTCGTTAGGCGGATAGACTCGGAATATATTGGGAAGGAAGCCGTTTTGGTCTCAAAATGTGCGGACTGGATTGCAGAACAACATATACAAAATCCGCTGAAATCCACTTTGTGGAAAATTCTCAATTCAAAATGGCGTCAAAAATGGCAGTTGGTCTCGGAATGTGCTGAATTTCTCCGGTAGGTGCACTAGTTATTGCCAAATTCGCAATAGATTGAAACATATACAAACAATGCCTAGTCGTAACTCTGTGTCCCAAAATGGCCGCCAAAATGGACAAAATCGACTGAAATTTAAATTTTAGGCAAAATTGAACGGCTGGTCATATAAGAGCGAACACAGGCTCGAAGTATCCGAGGAAGAATTATTGCAGAGTATAGGAGAAACTTTTGTTCAGAGATGGACGAATTATCTCGATTGTACCTCACGATATAGCAAGCGAAGCAGCGTCTCGAACGGTGGTTAAACCAGGATTTTTGGGCGCCCAGAAACGGTTTTATTTGCACCGTTTATCTTGAATCGTGTGATATGTGTATAATTTAGACATTTATGTGGCCATTTCTAGAGCTCAGAGCAGTCTCACGAATATGACCAATCATCATTTATTTTGATATACTCAACATCAGATATTTCAAATCCACTGCTATATAACAGTATGATATATATTCATAGAGTACAGTGAAACATATGTAGATCATATTGCCCGTGTCTGAAAATAGTACTGATAGCTTCCTCCGATCAAGTGATGAAACGCGAATTTATCAAAACACAAAGCAGTACCATAGCCTACCTTATAAAAAGTATAGATTGACAAAAAATCCCTACATACTCTGTGGCAGAGACTGTGTTTATACATGAAAATAATATCTGATTATAATCACCAAGGCTACACACACCCTAAAAGAACTACGTTTTCTACAACCGCATCACGGCGTTTACCCCTTATCGCTAATGTTACACATTTCTGCTGCACACAAAACCATAAATATCAACACTGAGTGAATGGTTAACACTGAAATAACTTTAAACGCTGATCACCTGATATTTAGCACAATTACGTGGGTTATTGGTAAGATATTTTAAACAACAAGATACTGAAAACTACGGTGGCTGGTTTAGAACATGGGAATTTTTTATTTTTTTCGTGGCCACTAAATACTAATTCGTGGCTACGAAATAACTAATTCGTGGCCACGAAATAACTAATTCGTGGCCACGAAGTATTTGTGTGCCGAATATGGCCGACAATGGCATTGGTGTAACGGACGCAGATATATATGATTTATTTGCATATATAAACACTTAATATATCAAAAATGGCACCTTTGTCTGGACCATTAGGAGTACGTTTCTTCGAGATATCTTTGATTATGCCAAGTACATGTAACATGCTATTGTTGGTTATATGATTGTATCGCTCACTGTGGACACTCCGTGTATATCAATCACAAACGTTTGGCAGATACATGGTGACATAACTATAGCGTTTCGTGGCGACTCGCCCCTCCCTATTCCGAACAGCTGTAAAGTGTCAGGAGTTGAGTTCCCAAGATAGTTTGACAAACGTTTGACTATAGGCCTACCGTATGTGTCGGCGGGAGTGGAATGGGACACCAACATATTGCCATGTCACTACTGCATGTGCATGATATTGCTAGCTGATACAGCAATGAACACGGGGTGAAACTACCAGACACCTTGTCACCATGTCCATTCAAGATGGGTATATTTCATCCCACATCGATCCAAACTGTCCGCCGTCCAGATGGGTTCAAATAGGGCAACCATGCCATTTCTCGTCCCTTTGACTAAATCGGTCAAATGGTCGAGTATTATTTTAGGCCCATTTAATGTTCCCTTGAACTGTGTGTCGGAAACGGGTTCTTGTGTATGACAAGTAACCGTCTATTCGATATAGCCAATACCAGATACTATAAGCCGTTATATGAAGTGTATGTGCCACGGTAAAATACGAATATTGTGCATTGTGTGTTATAATATTCAAGTCGTAAAGTGCTGACTGAAGTAACTTGAACAAAATGGACAACTAAGAAACCGGCTTTGAAGCAGAAAATTAGTCTTACATAAAATGAACAATGTACTGTCTCTTTGATTGGGTGAGATGGGGTGCTAATCTATTGAATATGTGAGTGTTTCGTTACAGTATACTATAAGCATTGCGACATACGTACATGATTTGTTATCATGGAGAGTATTGACAATTTCGGAAATGTAACTAGTGGTTATACCACAAGGGTATGCACTTCGGTTTCTGCGTTACATCCAATTATTAACCATCATGCCAAATGCAACTACCAAGGACTGTGTGATGAAACATTACATCGCGTGCAGCATGCCCGAACTTATTATTATTGGTCCGACTGTTGGATGTATTCTAAGCTGAACACCCGGACTTTTAAAGACATACATCATTTGGTTTGACTTGCGTTGCAGTGACCGATAAATCATTCAGATAAATCTGTTTTAATGATTTGTGTACCTTTAATATTTAACAACAGACATGTAAAGTACCATTACGTATTTTCACTCCTATGTGGTTAAACAATATGGTGCTTTCGTCGTGGCATGGCTTAGAATTGCGGCCATTTTGACAGCCATTTTAGTGCCGCGATTGTATTAATTTTTTTCCGTGTCAGTCCATTCGCTCTAATTTAACTCAAATTGGTATAACTGCGAAATTCCCATTCCACGATATATCGTATAATGACTTATTTCCAGATCTGATGTAGTATAGATAACCATGTTGGACGCCATCTTGTATAACAAAGTTTCCCCAAAGCGGATTTTAGATATGTTATACTTAAGACTATCCTGCGTCTTTTGACACAAAAAATCGCCTTCTTACCAATTTCTTCCGAGTTAACCCATCATTTAGAGTACCCCGACCGTACTATAAGTCCAATATCGGCTTATTTCAGAATCAAATAATCAACTATGAACCTATGTGAATATTATAGGTCAATTATGAAAACACAGCAATGTCCTGACCATCAACACACATGAAACTGTCACTGACTACATTTGCACCAACCCCATACGATGTTTCAAGTGCTAAAAGTATGGCCAAGATAATTGCAAGAGCAAAAACTTTATAAGTGGATAGTGTTCCTATCGATGGCATACACGCACGAATTGCACACAACCAAAGTGCTTACTCTCTGTGCGTCAAATCAATCAATTTATCACTCGCAACTCTAGGTGACATAGAAATAGATCTTGCTTTAGTTACAGAACATGTGGGACACATCGACTCAATGCTCCAAAACATTCCACAAACGATCTGCTTTTGTTTACATTTATTGAATAACAATTGAGAATGGTATATACACATATATAGACAGTCTACTAATAACATATATACTCCCTTCTCTCTTAAATATCTTAAACATTATGACTATCAGTAACAGATGATGGTATTGGATATCGGAAAGTTCAACAGGATGATTGAAATAAAACGTTTTAGTTTAAAATACCCTCAACTTGATCACACCAGATTTATCAACAAGGAGTCAGATGCCAATGTCAAATTATACATACTCTAGAAGCTAGGTTGGCTATTATAATGTGTAGCCTTGGTAAACTGAATGCTATTATTTGCTATTGATTATTTTTCCCACCTGTTTATTGCTGATCATTTGATATGCTTTAGATGTTTAACCCTTTCATGACGGGAGCTGCGCTGGGGCAACATTAAAGACCCTGTGCCAATGCATTCTCTTATATATGCGAGTCGACGATATGAGTGGACCACATTGCATATCGACATTTGTTCTCATTGGGCTGGAATATTTGTTACTGCTATATTCTTCATTATAATATATGGGGGTATGATGCTATATTGTGCCATTAAAATTCTAATTCAACATTATGAGACAAATGAAGCCTCCTCTCATACAGCCAAGACAATAAGCTATTTGGTGATTGGAGTGTTGTGTGAAATTATTAATTATTCTAGAAGTTCTTGGTACCGAGGGGTGGAGAGAAAATAATCTATTCAACCTCTCAAATGTATTAAAATCCATTGTATTTATCGTCTCTTAATAAATGCTCAGATTCGACATACAATGCAGATGATGATATGTGAAATTCAAGATTTTTCGCCAGATAGATCCAAAGAAATTCTTTGTTGAAAATCTCTTGCCATTTTTTTGGCTGGATTTACGCAAAACGTGTTTCTCACCCTTAAACCCAAGTCAATCGTGCAATCAATCTTACCTGGGATAAAATAAATCTGTTACATTGTGTCGGTGCCAAATCGACAATTCAAGATGTGTACTTTATTATTCCTACACATATGAATTAATGTCCAACCCTTAGTGTTTATATCTGGATAAAATTCCCGTGTATCGAGTTCGCATTCATGAGCGATAACTCCATCGAGCTGGTCGAGTGGACAATGTGTACAACCTCCATAGTCGATGGAATCGTTGACATCGTCTAGTCTGCCAACGCGGGAGTTTAAAAAAAATACAATTATAAATGCACACAAGACACCAGGTGAGTCTGTGTGTCAATGTATGAATCATACAGCGCTATACTTTGCCAGTTAGGGAAGCGTAATACATGAGTGGTGGCAAGCGTTTTGTGGTTCAAACGAATCATTTAATAAATGAAAGAATTCATACACACTGTTAAATTACACTGCCGATCAAAACCAATGACCCCAATTTCAAAACTGCCACAACAATTGTAAGTAACATAATATATTGTTCAAATTCCAACACAGTCTCCCAATAACAACATGCAGCGAACGCATGCACACGATCGGCTTGAAGTGACGTAGGTGGTTCATCGCTTTTTGTGAAGAGGACACCACGCAGAAAGTGCGTGCACACGGTCGGCTTGACGTGACGTAGGTGTTCATCACTTGCTATGAAGTGTCGACTTCAATTATTACCTGATGCACGTCGGAAAAGTTCGTGTTTACGTATCGCGATTTGCATTGATTCTTACGGAAGCAAATTGTATGAATGCAGAGGGTGTGTGATTATAAAGGTACATTAATTGTAGTATCATTTTAATTGTGCCAGCAGTACAATAATGATATCCATAAAATCGTCGCATCTGTTCATTTAGGCTGTTTGTATAACACCACTTATACATCTACGACATCATTCCAACCTGAAAGAGAAACAAATAGAAACGTCCGTTTTATCACACAGTGTCTAATTTGGCCTCTAATATGTGAACACGTGATCGTTCGAATCATCGGCTACGACGCGCCAGACGAATCACAATTTCGAGACAATAACTGAACTATAAGTTATTCCGGAATGCCATACGTCGAAGCCAGACTGGTGTCAATCAGTGCCAAGATGTTGTCATGTGTATAGTGTTCACAATCGACGTGGCCTTTCATTCCGAATTCATCCCTCTCAAAAGTAAATTATCAATACTAAATTAGTGAATAAATTATTTACTAATTCGCGAATTTCCGGGGGGAAAAAATAGCTGCGGATCATTATGGGTTCAAACTATTCTATTCCAAATAGCCATGCAGACAGCCGCAACATAAACTGATGTACTCACACGATATACTAATATTTCACCGCACCCAGAAATACCCTCTCTGATTGATCCAGAGCTGTGTTCTATATGGTATATAGTGTTGTATATATTTGTTCTCAGTAAAACGAGTTGTACTTCATTTCTATGAATTGTTTTAACTTCTCGCGAAGGGACATTTGTCATTGATGGGATGCATGCAACAAGTTCGAATTGTCCGTACAATTATGATAAATAGAGCCCAGTGGGGTAGTCAACTTCAGGCCATGTTTTACTTGAAATATATACTTACACAATGGTGCTCCTGTAGCATATATCTAGGTGTTCTCCATGGCTCATCCCAGATTTTAACGTGACAACCTCGAATCTAAATTTAAAAATATACATACTCAGATTGGTTAACCCAACAAAACGGCCAAAACCGGCCAAATAAAGCTTCAACAGCCTAAAATATCTTCGGTCTGTCTCAATAACACCATACAAATATGGATATCATTGCAACCGGTTCATTGACCACATTGTGATGGTTACAGTTATGCCCTGTGCCAATGCGTTCACTTATATATGCGAGCCGACCATAGGTCGCCTCGCATATATAAGAGAATGCATTTACCATTTTTTCTTACAATCTTTAACAATTTTATAATTTTTAATGTGTTAAGCCAATGCATTCTCTTATATATGCGAGGCGACCTATGGTCGACTCACATATATAAGAGAATGCATTGGCACAGGGCCCTTCTGTTGGGTAAAGGGTTAATAGACATTCCAATGCGTTCACGTGAGTCTAAATAGATTAGTGCCATAGTATGACGGAAAAGCATGAAATGATGCAACGTTTTTGTTCCTAATATGTCATTTTCCTTCTTCGGGAGAAGTCTTTCCGGATAGTGTTATAGAGCTATAGAGTGATGGTCCATTAAATCTGCATCATATCTTTTATTTGCAATGTCTGGTATCCCCATACAATGTTAAGCGTTGTCAGCCCTTCTGTCCATTGCGATAATTAGAATCGAAGTTACATTGTAACTTGGAATTACTGTTTTTCGGTGTGGATTCGCTTGGTTATATCGAGACTTAGGCAATTAAGGATCCCGTCAAAGTTAAGGTGTCCTTGCGTACGCTGTGCTTGGGGCCGACAGCTAAAATATACTCGGCGAATCAGACCCTGGTTATGTCGCAGTAAGTCGTAATCCACCTATATGCAAGCCAATTGTTTGTCTGTGTGAGTGTGTGTGTGTGTGTGTGTGCGTGCGTGTGTGTGTGTGCAGTCTGTTTGTAACTCTGTCACGATTTTCGCTATTCTAAAAATAAATCACCCTCCAGCGGTGGCGATATTTTCCTTCACGTCATGTTTGTCACCAGTAATTTTGTGACGGGCAAACCACCAGTGATTATATCATAATCGAGGTAAGATCTTACCTGTGAGAACGCTGGTGTTGTGCAACCATTAGTCGCGCTAACTCCTGGTGCGTTTTTGTTTATCCTCGACTCTTTTAAGACGATTTCCATTGTATACATGGTCCCGGCAACAACCTATGAGACACAACACATGAGTTAGTTTAAATTTACCATTGACATAGTTTTCTTCGTCTTCATCATGCAGTGAGACTCTGGTGAAATAGATTTGATGAAATAGTAAAATGTTTGGATATCGACATTGACTTTTTACACACACTGAAGTTTTACATAGATATCTTAAACATGTTATACGGCATCACTTGAAAACATCCAATTTCGAGCATTATGATTAATTTATATAATGACTACTGCTCAAAGCCAAAGCGACGACTAAGGAGTATGTGTTGTCATGATTTAGTTTGCAGGAAGAACACCAAATATATGTTCGGCATCCAATTTCAGAGGTACTTTGATTTAATCTCGTGACATATGGTAAAGGTCCTTCAAATATGCTGCTCACATCCCCTGGAGCGTCCTTCCGGAACATATCAGAATGCAATCAAATTTTAATCAATTTAAATACTTGATTATGTCCTGTTACAGTGCTGTCGATATCAGCCTATTGATATTTTCTGACATGCTATCATGTGGTTGGATGGAGTGTCCGGACAACTGGATTCGTATATGTGGCAAATGAAGTAACTGAAAGCATTCCAGAGCTCGTAGACACCTCCAACCAGCCCATTTTAACTAAGAATGATTACATAAAGGTAAATACCACAACCACTTTAACATTTCATTTAAATTATAGTTATAGGCGATCTTCATTTTGGCTAGCCGTTGAAAGTATTCCAAATCTCAGAAATTCAAGCAAATTCTTTATTACTGGTAGAGAAAAATTAATTTATACTGATGTTTCTTGCGTGTGGGTTTTTTATTAAATATTTGTAATATATATATTAATTACTTGATAATCAGAATTTAACAATTAGGTATTTTAAATTATGGGATAACTTTTAACGTGGCTAAAGGATCTGCGTTAGTGTAAACAGTATTTAATCCATATAATTCATAAAGTAATTACAATATAATAAACAGTTATGTCTGCGTTGGTCGGTGTCCAACTTAGATGCGCAACGGTACCCCTTGAACCAGTCCTTTAGAACCCCAACTGTTACGTACATAAAACTTTACGACTATATATATATTGTGAATTTCCAATTTAATCCGTTTAAGCAGGAAATGTTTCCAACAGATGACTATTTCCCCCATAAATAAAATAAAATTATATTCGACTTTTTTTATATATTAAATTGGAGACATATCGAAATATAATTCGATGTCAGCATAAGCTCGTACGGTCGGTCCCCTGCACTCAACGTAACAATGGTTCTGGCATAGCCTGTATGTGTCTAACGCGAGAGGGTAGGCAATGTGTAGGGCAGCTGACATTTGCATAGGTAATACAACTATGATATTGACAGTACATATAGTCCTTGTCATGTTCGCGATAGCCTATTATGGACAACCTTGTAATGTTTCACATATAAGCTAAGTTACATTTCGAATAAAGGTTAAATCTTTATTGTACGTTACAAGTACTGTATATGTACGTACATGTATATATGTAAGTTGCTACTTCACAATAGAGATAGCCGCGTGGAAACATTCTCCGATTCAGAACAAGAAACCACCATCACCCATTTGAAACTGGATATTGGTGCAATATAGACTATTCTAAGAGAAAATTTATCTTGAGTCAGGCAGAATTGGGCAACGAATTTTATGTCATACTGAAATGCTCAGTATTACATGATCTCCGTCAGAAATACATATCACCATATTTTTACCGAAATTCTATCACTATTAAGTTGACAACTCTTCAACTGGGACAAATGAAGACGAACCATACATATGTCCATATTCGTTGGTTTTGCAGGGTGTTTAGGCTCAACGGATGAATGTACTGACTGTATTTTTCATTTATTGCAAATATAGAAATGTAGGTGCAATACACCATGCGGCTGATGCATTATGTCTAAATATATATATATATATATATATGGTAATCCATGCAAATCTACACAGCAAAAGTTAAAAGTGTTGCAAATAATTCTGGGAGTGACTGTGCGGTATTGCAAACAATACATATATCACGTTCAATCGGTTCCATTAGAAGGTTGGTGTATTTATTTTTAAAATTTTTTTTAATTATTCATATTTCAAATGTAGGTCAAGTGTTGTAATTGCAGAAAAAAATTCTCAAAATTTAATTTATAGCAAAAAATTACAATTTACTTAGCCCAGCCGCCAGTCAAATGCTATGTCTGTTTAATGATATGGTTACTTTATTTCCCAGACACCTGCTCCATCCTGTCAAGTGGCACGAAATTCGCTCTTTTTGCATCGTACACATATTGTTGTCATTTCATGTTCCTATGTTGTTGTTTTTATTATTGGGAAGGGCAACCAGTGTATATCATGCTGTAATGTTCTTGAAATGCCATTGTATAATGGTGATGAGAAATAAAAGTATTTGTATCTGTATCATATATAACTTTTGCTGCGGAGATTTGCATAGAAATCCCCATTAAAAATTGGTCACTTGACCTCCCCTTAATTGAATTGAATCATTCTCTTCTCTTTGTTGTGTACTTCTGATATTATGAACTCTTACCTGTGTTGTTGGGTTGATATTATGAACTCTTACCTGTGTTGTTGGGTTGATATTATGAACTCTTACCTGTGTTGTTGTGTTGTATAGTATATCTTACCTGTGCTGTTGGGTTGATATTATGAACTCAAACCCGCGATGTGGTGTTGTTGATAGCTGATATTATATCTTACTTGTGATGTTGGGCTGTTGATAGCTGTTATCATGATCTCTTACCCGCGCTGTTGGGTAGTTGGTAGCCGATATTGTTTTATCTTACCTGTGATGTTGTCTGTTGGTGGCTGTTTTTATGATGTCTTACATGTGTTGTTGGTGTGTTTATAACTGTTATTATGATCTCTTACCTGTGATGTTGGGTTGTTGGTAGCTGATATTATGATAGCTTACTTGTGATGTTGGGTTGTTGTCAGCTGATATTATGAAATCTTACATGTGCTGTTGGGGTGTTGATAGCTGTTATTATGATATCTTACATGTGCTGTTGGGTTGTTGGTAGCTGATATTATGATATCTCACCTGTGCTGTTGGGTTGTTGATAGCAGTCAAGCAGCTGATGTACATGCTATTTGTAGCCTCGTTTATTCGTTCAGCGGCGAACGCGGCGGCAGCTTTGACGTCATCGTTGATATCAATTTGAGTTGGTGCGCCCGCGGCGACACTTCGTTTGTTATTCTGATGTAATCCGGCGCATGTGTCATGTGTGATTTCCCTTGTGTTGGTCCATGGCTGATCGTAAACAATAACCTTGCAGACATATTCCTAGGACCGGGAGAAAAAACATTATACATAATTGTTATGAACTTATAAGTTGATTGTGAACTAGATATCAGGTATGGCGCCCATCGTATGTACATGTGTATATAAGTGATTGTCTGCCATACAATTTCATTGTCACGAGTTCTAATCTGCCTTGTTTTTTTTCAGAAGAAACGTTTTTTTATTATGCGTAAGCAATAAATCAATATGTAACATAAGCGCATTAGTAAGTTAACAAACAAATAATTTAGTTACATTGTGATGATGATGAAGATTATGATAATGGTGATGAATATGATATATTTGTGGTTATGGTGGTATATACACTTATTTACATTGTTGGACCCCCGGTATGTCATATATCTACTAATTCACACATATATTTACTCGTGTACAGCTGGTTCGCAAATTATTGCAGCCCCGAGATCGGATAACATTTTATTGATTTTAAATTAGCATCTATACATTCATAATATAATTGCTCGTGTCTAAATAGCGCAGACTGCTTAACAATTGAACGACTGCAGTCAATCTATTGTGAAACTGCATTCAACAACTCGGACATATACTTATATATTCAAGCGAGTTTACACCATGAAACTACTATATGCAATTTGTTATGCATGTACCGTAAACCGGGGTAACTTGAGACAGTTTTTAGGGTATTTCAAAGCTAACTTTAATTAAATGTTTTGAACCATAGCCAAATCACTTGACACTTCTCAAACAACCTCTCAGCTATTGATCTCTGATAGTTCTAACATGTTGTATCATTGTAGGTGGCAAATATAGTGGCCAGAACAGGTGTCTCAAGTCACCCCGGCAATGGGGTGACTTGAGACAGATGCCTCCTAAACTCATATAACATATCTTGTTCCACTGCCCCAATTTGACTGTAGTCATAGGACAGACCGATAATGATTCAACAGATAAAGATTACTTTAATAAGAATTATAATTTAGATTTTAGCAATCTATATTTGCTATACACCACTACCCAGGCTTTGCATTAATAATCATGTATCGATATTAGAATGCAATGCCATTGTATCATGTGATGCTGAAATAGACACAGCAATAATTTAATGGATCGACATGTGCTACTTGTCATCTTTGAAAACAAATAGTTTACCTTACCTATTATTTCAGGATTATTATAAATACTTCTAGAAATATATAAGAGAACAAACTGGATGGCGCTTAAGTGGCTTTTAATAAAACTTTCTTTCTGAATACTCATTGCCGAGTATTTGCCAAAGAAAATGCTAAGATAACAATCTCAACAAACAGACATAGACCGTTTGTGTAACTTATTGTCTGAGCGTTTCACCACCAATAAGCGATATCACTGATTCGCTACCATATTAGATTCATCCAGCACCGTTTCGCGCATGCAGTGCTACAGTTAAAGTTCTGGAGTAGCATTCCATGTATGGAGTTTTTAAATATTCATGAATTCCATATCGCTACATTAAATAATTTAGGTTTAGGGTTAGGGCGCATGTTGAACTAGTGAAAGGGTTAGGGTTTGCTTTAGGGTTAGGGCACCCTTTAGGGACAAAACCCACCCCCTCGATTACATGTCTAGGGTTAGGACCCATCCTTTATGGGCAAAGCGTATTTCCTCGATCACAGGTTTATGGTTAGGACTCATGTTAAACTAGGGAAATTGTTAGGGTTCGTTTTAGGGTTAGAGCACCCTTTAGGGTCAAGCCCACCCCATGAATCACATGTTTAGGGTTAGGGTTCATCCTTGATGGGCAAATTCCACCCCCTCGACACAGGTTCAGGGTTAGGGCTCACCCGTTATGGGCAAATCCCACTCCTCGATCACAGGTTTAGGGTTAGGGCTCATCCTTTATGGGCAAATCGTATCTCCTCCATCACAGGTTTATGGTCAGGGTTTATCTTAAACTAGGGAAAGGGTTAGGGTTTGCTTTAGGGTGAAGGCACCCTTTAGGGGCAAAGCTCACCCCCTCGATCACAGGTTTAGGGTTAGGGCTCGCCCTTTATGGACAAATTCCATCCCCTCGATCATAGGTTATGGTTCATCCTTTATGGGCAAAGCGTATCCCCTTTTGGCAAAGTTTGGGGCACCCTTTAGGGTCTAAGCCCACCCCGGGTTAGGGTTAGGGTTAACGGAGATACAAGTCTTGGAGCCATGGACCCATGGCTACATAATGAAGATACGAGTCTTGGAGCTGTGGAGCCATGGCTCCATAACGGCGATTACAAGCCTTGGATCCATGGCTCCATAATGGAGATACGAGTCTTGGAGCCGTGTCTCCATAACGAAGATACGAGTCTTAGAGACATACGAAAGTGTATGTAATGGAGCCATAACGATGATGTATATATTCGTGTAGCTGTTGCTTTGTCGCTCTATGGATCCATGGCTCGTATCATCTTCGTATTTTCGTTTCAGCCTTGGAGCCATAACGGATATATGAGTTTTGGAGCCATGGCTCCATAACGAAGATACGAGTCTTGGTGCCATGGCTCCATACGGAAATACGAGTCCTTAGCTCCATGACATACACTTTCGTATGGCTCCAAGACTCGGTGTCTTCGTTTTGGAGCCATGGCACCATAACGGAGCCATGGCTACATAACACAGATACGAGGTTTGGAGCCATGGCTCCAGGTCATACACTTTAGTATGGATCCATGGCTCCAAGACATCTATATTCATTTTGGAGCCATTGCTTATTGGCTCAAAGACTTGTATCTTCGTTATGGACCCATATAGCCACGAGTCTTGGAGCCATGGCTCCATTACGAAGATACGAGTTTTGGAGCCATACGAAAGTGTATGTACATGTCATGGAGCCATAACAATGATGTACGTATTGGTGTATATGTTGCTTCATGGCTCAATGGCTCGTATCTCCATTATGGATCCATGTATCCACGGCTCCAACACTCGTATCTCCATTATACCCTAACCCTAAACCTGTGATCCAGGGGATGGGCTTTGACCCTAAAGGGTGCCCTAACCCTAAAGGAAACCCTATAACCCTTTCCCTAGTTCAACGTGAGCCCTACCCCTAAACCTGTGATCGAGGGGATACGCTTTGCCCATAAACAATGGGCCCTAACCCTAAACCTGTTATCGACGGTGTGGGCTTTGACCCTAAAGAGTGCCTTAACCCTAAAGCAACCGGTAATCTATTGAAAACATTGGATCCACAGTGAGCAGACGGTCCAATGTAAACATCACATGAACACATATGTTGATGTCACATGACCAGACAGCATTGTGCACTTAGAAAATGGGAGAAAAATAGAGCTGACAGCTAGTACTTGTAGTCAATCAGCTAGATTATCATTCAATTTGAGTTGTGCAACTTATCATGTGCATTAACTGAGATATGTTGTAGTAGTTAGCAACTAAATAGCACATGTAGCCATATAGAGCGTGTATATATGGGTCATGCCCGGGGTGACTTGAGACACTGTCTCAAGTCACCCCGAGTATGTCCAAAATCATGTTTTTCTTAGAAAGCATAAAATATGTAACTATATATATACATAAAATCTGTTGACAAATCAGATATATATTTCTGGAGTCTTTGTCATATTTATTTCCACATAGTCCGCATGGTGTCTGTGGCGCAGTGGAAGTTTGCAAGTGGTCAAATTTTTGCGGAAAAAAATCAATGAAATTCTCAGACCAGTTGCTCCATTTGTTTTCAATTGCATCCCATTATTTATAGATTATTATCAAATAAATATACCTGCCATCAGAATAAATCAGATTTATTTGAATGTAAGAACACAAGGGAATGATTATAGTTGCCTGAAATACGGCACATCCTGTTTTGTCTCAAGTCACACCGGTGTCTCAAGTGACCCCGGTTTACGGTACGTGTTCTATACCAGAACATACGGAGGTCCAACATATACAAGGCTCCATCAATTTTATTATCAGATGTCGAATTTCAAAATAGGTAGATTATCGAACTGATCTGGCGTCCGAAACAAAATCAAAAGATCGGTTGTGATAAAGAGCGCTAGTTACCTTCCACTATATAACGGCAAATAAAAAAGATGGTTAATAAATATGCATTCCTCGCTGTTAAAGATACGGGCGATGTTGGCGGTAGATATGCTGTTAAAATATTCACCTCCGTCAAAAACCGCCATAAACAGAAAGAATAGTAAAATATAGACAGACCTTGTTCTTATACCAATCAGAAATATGGCACAAACAGTATGTTATTGTAAATTTTTTCCCTTTGTTATGCAAACAAAAGCAAAAAAAAACGTTACGTTTCCTGGCTTTTATTTAGATCCGGATATGGTAAACATAAAGAGCGTTCTTTGTTATTGTTTTCCTGATGTGGAAATAATAAACAGCGTTTGTATCATTTTTGTGTGATTAACCAATATAATTGCGCTGTGTTATGTAAACAGAAGCACAACTTCTGTAACACGAGCAGGCTCTTGTTTACATACACCATCGTACGTCTTGACGACAATATACTATTTACGCGCTGATTATGTTTGCGGCATATGAACAAAACTATAGATATTTTACTATTCCTTCTGTTGATTGCGATTTCAACAAATGAATATTTCTGCAACGAACGCCGCCCGTGCCTTTAAGAATGTTATTGTGGTGGTCTTTGTTGTGTCATATATGTGTTCCGAATGACATTGATTGCGATTAATGTTCATGTTTTTTTTTTCGCCTGGTAATCGTAAATTGGTTTTATAAATATCGGCTAATTTGGTATCATATCGAGTTTGATTACATTTAAGAGGTGCGTTACAGATTTTGATGAAATACCGTAATTGACATTATATGTCACTTATAAATTGCGTGTTTCCAAATCCAGCCCTTGACTGAGTTGGATCATTGTCAGTACATGTAATTTCAATTATAACACCAGAACACAGTGATGTGCTGCTGCCCAATATGAGCAGGTGAAAAGTCAACAAACGTAACTCACCCTCTCACCAACTGTCAGATAGAACGTGATGTTGTAATTGGCGCCATTGACAATCTGTAAAGTCGAAACAAACATTGGTATCTGAGATGCATCAGTCAGAAACATACGTGGGGTGAAATTATATAGCAACGATTATTGTAAGAGCCAAGACAGAAGACGGAAATAAGAGTAAAGTAAGATGGTTTTACTGGGAGTTCCTTGTTACGGATTTGTTGAAAACAGCAACGTTTAATTACACGCTATTGTAACTTGCAACGCGTGTTTCTATTGCCGGGTACATTCCTTTGTCGACTTAATCCAGGGGCTAGCATGCCACCGATTGGTTAACTTACCAGAAAAATATATTGCCATATCTGTCCATGCACATACAAATCAATGAACACACCATTCTGAGCCAGTTCCTCCACCCATTTTGATACATATATAGACATGCCACCAACCAAACTACATACAGTGTTTACATCCCTTGACGTATGACCATTACTAACGGCGACATTTGATCCATATCTGGTGACATCCGCGATATTAAGATATATACTTAGCGAACAGAGCCACGTGTTGTCCTTATTAAGCACACAAAATATCGAACAAAATTTGGGTAAATTCCTACCTTAAGTTTGGAAAGTCCCACTAGAACCAAAGAACTATATTGCGAAACGGTTTGATTTGGTACCTGATTATTTTATAACACACAAGTCATAACGCACATGGACGATATTGCCACGACAACAGGCATGGCAAGTCAAACACAAGTGTTCTAATTTGCTGCAATTTTGACGAGCAGCCTGCGAAAATCGTCGACAAAACTATATATACCGCTCTAATTCTCCATTCTGTTATTAAGTTTTTAGTGTGGGAATAGTTCTCAGTTTTCAGTTTAGTTTAGTTTATTGCAAAGCTATGATTGAACACAGAACATGCAAATATATATACATATATGTACAATAAGCACATAGGACATTTGGCTGGAAAACAGACTAGTATATATCCAGCCAGTGACAGAGTAAGAAATACATGGCTCGGGTGTGTGAGTAAGCAATGTTTCCGAAATTCTTACACGCTATTAGTTATTTAAAACAAATCCAAACTGTATTGTAGAGATATGTGGTTGTAAGATAAGGTGTCTAGATACTCCACCCTTCTGTATAATATACATACAGTCATGACATTATATGCTACTCATTTTAAAATCTTAATTGATTTTAATATAGATATGACAGATGCTTTGTATTTGAACCTGACTTGAACTTTGAGTCCAAGGATTTTTATAAGGCACTACAAGACAGCATATGCGACTATCGTATACATGTACATTATACATGGACAGAGTGCTTTAAAATGTTACCTGTTTGTGGGCCACCATCACCTGCATAGTCATATCCGTGTTTATTGTCGCAGAGTAGTTCTTTGCGATGAAAGTCTCAATGGCTTTCAATTCCGGTGAATGTTTGTCAACAAGTTCCCATCCGCCTGCCATTCCATGGCAACTGGCAACAGCCACAAGACACACGCAGAGAAATAGGTACATGTTACAGTCAGTCTTGTAATGAAGTATGTGTCTAAAACGGCACTACTCTAAAGTTTAAAAACAATCTCTAACCCACGTCCTAATATGAATTTGTTTGCGTCAGCTGCACAAAAATATGTTTTATCCCACGCTGTGTTGTGGTTGGTGTGTGGACGTGACGCCAATGTGTGTGATATTATTGTCTGCGTAGTCGTATTGCAAAAGTACATTCAATTAGCATAGCCCTTGTTTATACGGACATGGCTAAATTCTAACCCCAACGGAGGGATAAGATATATCGATTGATACATGTAAATACACGAACTATCGAATTTTGTTTTTAAACTGTCAAAGGCATAGACATCTTACAGATGTTTTAATTATTACCACGGAAGTTAGTTAAACACTCTTTATTGTTTTCATATAGAGAATAGACTAACAAGGCATGCTCATTATTATTCCACCCTGGAAACAAAAACGATCTTGGTTCTATATTATATAACTAGATTAAGTCTTTTTGCGCATATAACACACCGTATATGATAATTTAACGTCGTTTTCGAATATCGACCTATTCTCAGTGATCCCCCGGAACACGACCGGGTCGTAATAAAGGCGAGCCTAAATTCAGGGTTCATCACATCACGGAGCTTCTTGTCTGACATAAAGTCTGTAGTATAGATTGTCACTTCTGGGAGGTGATACGGTAGTGAGTGCAGTTAGATATGTACCTTCAAGGATGGCAATCAATCTTTTTTCTACTAGGAAAACCTCATAAATCTCCACGGACTATTGCGACTTTTGCGAAGAGATAGCAGTTCACCATTTTACATTCCGGTACAGTTCAGCAAAAAAACATGTATCAGACGAAGATCAAAAGTAGAAGATTGCTGGATACCCCAGGGGAGAAGACCATGTCAATGATTGTCTGGAAAAGTCACTGGGTGGTAAACTTTACACCAGAAAACATTCGCTGCGTTCCAGGTCTGAGGCTCGCGGTACATCTGTTAGACGCTGTCGACTTTGAGAGAAGACTGGATACCGATTGTGATGATAGACGTATAGACGTAGCAGTGTGTGACAGTGTGGGGAATATAAGATACAAGAAAACTAAGATGCATGCATCAGGTCAGCCATGAACTATTTAGCAATAGAATAATTCAGTTCGGTTGCGGTTTCACAACGTTACAACTGACATACGATTACACAAGACGAACCTTGAATGTGGAACTATGTAAGAGTGAATATTAATGTTCTAAATCCCATGTTTCACCTTTAGTGGTAATGGGTCGTACTTTATTAACACGCAAGTAGTGTAATTAAGTACGGGTAATTAGAAGTAACAAATCGTTTAGTTTCTATCGTATCGACTAAAAGGGGTGAGCAGATTGCTGATGATGAATGCTCTCGTTAGCTGCCAGAGTGTGTTGACATGTTAAGTGTTTGGTTCATTAATAACAGATCAGCAGGGATTTGTCGTGATAACGTATACGTGGAAATATGCTACCTAAACGGTTAAATGAACGGTTGATATAGTACACCACCGTGTATACTCGGTTTAAATAGGTATATTATATAGGGACGTGTGCTCAATTTTGGTGCGGACCGATGATCAAAATCAGAGGTAAATGTCGGCGGGCGGGAGGGCCATTTTTTCAATAATTTTTAAAGAAATTGAACAGTTGCAGCAGCAGCAAAAAAAAGGGTGTACAATTGGCAAATGATGAGGGGCGGCGTGACGTGTAACTAGGATTGAAATTAGATATGCAATTTGGAGATTATTGGATGAGGGATGTTATATTAATTATATTAAAGGGACGAGGGGGCTTAGTTGTCGAAAATATTCATATTTGTTCCAAACACCGTAAACAGAAAAATATTAAAACGCATACATTTTGGTTCAAATATACGATCACTATCGCGTAAACATCATGCTCACATAAAGACCTACTAAATTTTACCTAAACAAGAGTCTGATTGTGTTATAGAAGGCAGCACAATGCTACTGGCTAATCACACACAAATGGTATAAACGCTCTTTATTATTTCCAAATAAGGAATTGAGCAACAAAGAACGCTCTTTATGTTTACCATCATAATATAAAGAAACACCAAGAAAGTAACTTTTTATGCTTTGTTTACATAACAATCGTCAAATTTACGACAATAACATACTGTTTATGAGATATTTCTCATTTGTATATTAACAAAGTATGTCTATATTTGAATATTATTTTCGTTTGTAGCGGTTTTTGGCAGGTGGAAATATGTTCACAGGATACCCACCAAGGCCTTCCGTACCTTTAAATTATACTGCAACTTTTTTTCTTGTCAATATCAGAATACATAATGCTATTAAGAAGTGACACAAAACACAGAACATTTTTTTTAATTATAAGTATTGAGCAGTGAGAAATATTTGAGTCGAGGAAACCAGTAACGAAAGGCAATATTAACATGATTTCTGTCAGCGAATAATTGTTTACGTTCCAATGAATATTAAAATGTACTGAAAACAAACTGCTAATGGGTGCCAGACTTTCATAAACACAAATTATGTATTAATGGTGTAACGACATATTTCGTTCTTAATTGTCTAAAAAAAATAGGGGATGGGGATGTTTGGATCTCTAGTTTAACGACATTTTTCGGTCTTTGTAGTTTAACGACATTTTTCGGTCTTTAATAGTTTAATGACATTTTTCGGTCTTTATAATATCTCAAGATATAGGGGGTATTTGGATCTCTAGTTCGACGACAATTTTCGGTCTTTATAGTTTAACGACATTCTCGGTCTTTAATATGTCAAGATATAGGGGCCCTTAGTGGGTATTTGGATCTCTAGTTTAACGACATTTTTCGGTCTTTGACAGCAAAATGGAAGAAGTACATCTTTGGAAAGATGTGGTGGCCCTAAAAAGGAAAGTTGTTTGGTGATCTTGAAATGCAGTTTTTCTGAACAGTCTTCCTTGATTAAAGTGATGTGAAACACTCCGGCAGACAACGGGCAGAGTGATCAAATAGAAATTAAGAATAATCTTTCTCAAAGTAGTTATTTGTTACGAATATTAATCTAAATGGATGATACACAACGTCATTCTTATATATTAGTTAAATGCAATGATTCTCCATGGCGAAATAATTTTTGTTTAATTATAGCCGATAGTTGCGCCCCGAATCGAGATGTAAATATTTACAATTTGGAGTAGTTCAGACGATGTTCTCTATGAAGTGGTGTGGTAGATTTTTTTGGAAATTTTCAGTGATGTTAGTAGAATGATAACATTCCCCAGGTTGGCAAAGTGCCTGAGCACTAAGTTATCAATTTCTCGCACCCGAAAAAGTCCATAACAAGTCCATAATATGTCTTTAAGCATATATATAAATCTCCGAAAACCAAAATTCTAAAGCATTAAACGATTTCTTGAAATGCAGTTTTTCTGAACAGTCTTCCTTGATTAAAGTGATGTGAAACACTCCGGCAGACACCGGGCAGAGTGATCAAATAGAAATTAAGAATAATCTTTCTCAAAGTAGTTATTCGTTACGAATATTAATTCAAATGGATGATACACAACGTCATTCTTATATATTAGTTAAATGCAATGACTCTCGATGGCGAAATCATTTTTGTTTAATTATAGCCGATAGTTGCGCCCCGAATCGAGATGTAAATATTTACAATTTGGAGTAGTTCAGACAATGTTCTCTATGAAGTGGTGTGGTAGATTTTTTTGGAAATTTTCAGTGATGTTAGTAGAATGATAACATTCCCCAGGTTGGCAAAGTGCCTGAGCACTAACTTATCAATTTCTCGCACCCGAAAAAGTCCATAACAAGTCCATAATATGTCTTTAAGCATATATATAAATCTCCGAAAACAAAAATTCTAAAGCATTAAACGATTTGCTATATTTCCAGGGCATATATTTCATCTGATTTTGCGAGAATCCATATATACTTTTTCACGAGAATCCAGGGTAATTTGCAAGAATATTTACGAGAATCTAGATTTGGATTCTCGCCGAAATATAAGCCCTGATTTCACTCTGAAGTGTGCCTAAATGGCATAAATTGTACCGTGGTTCCCATGTTCGCCAAAGTGGCATAAATTTATTTCAGGATAATACTAATTTTAGGCATTCATTTATATCACTGATATCAGGACAATAAATAGTCATTTCCATTGCATGGAACAAAGAGCGTTATTGTTTATCGGTGTTGTTTTTGGAAGTGGTGGTAGTTAAATTTTATACATTTCGACCCCCAATAAGTATTTCCGAACAAATGAATTATTAACAAGCGTGACATGACATCATTGACGAAGATAATTAACACCGATCTACAAGCAATTAAAGTCTTAAAATGAGCTAAAATTTAACATTTTCTTTAAAATATTTACATTTTTATCTCTCGCGACATAATTGTCACCAATAAAAACAAATTTGATTCATCGTGGAAGTTAGTCGGTGACTATAAATAATGTCACCATTCAACTGAATGTTGTTGAGCATATTTCAACCAATTTTGGAAGTTTAAATGAATATTTTCTTCACACGCAAAGTAAAATTGACAAATTTCAGGATTTTAGCCTGCTTCGTTGGGACCAAAATTTGTTGTGCACACTCAAAAAACGTCTACCGACACTCGCTAGGCCAAATTATGCCATGACCATGCTATAAACTAGCTTGAAATTGGCAAAACAATGAATTTTTTTTTGGTTGAAAAAATTTACATTTTAGAGAACGATTATTTTTCGATAAAAACGAAAATAATGCGAAATGAAAGTCGGCACTCGTCAGAATGGTGCAGAATAACATACGAGTCTTGTTATATGCGAAAATTTGACCTCATTCGATAAATTAGTCTCGTAATTAAGGAATCAATCAGTCAATGGCGCTCGGACATGTGGAATTCCGTCGCACTGTTAGTGTTACTGTAGATGGCAGACGCAATTTTGAAATGTAAACACGCATCAAACACGCATCAAATTTACCTTTTGTGAGAATAACAAAAGCGCAACCTTGATCAAAGTAATACAATACACAACAACACATAGAATAACACTGATATAAACACGGTATAAGTGAGAATAAGACGCGTATTCAGACGTGGAATTTGACAACATTTCGTCGTTTTATCTGTTTTGCGCACGTCACTTTCCATATTTGGAATTTCCATATATGGGATTTGTGTTAACCTCAATACCGATCAAGTTATCTTAGCATAAACATAAAATATATTGTAATTTATGCAACTACGACCCTGGTAACCCTGATAACTAATAAAATATACCGGCCAATTCATTTTAAGATCGTTATTTCACTTTGCTTTAGGCATAAATACACTCTTAAACGCACATAAACGACCCATTGGCGTTAAATTAAATATACTCGGTATTTATTAATATTAGTTTTTTATTGCTCAGTATAGAGTTAGACCCTTGACACCTGTCAATATATTTGGGCTGAATTCATATGATGCGGTATTATTCCTCGAAATAAACAACAAACCCGTCGTTACTTCGAAATGTCGTTTGGGCTAACATTTACACAAATCCTCCGTGTGTTCTCCTCAATTGACACATAGGTTCTCAGTCGACACACAGGTTATCCCAGAAACTGGTGTGAAATAAACAGCCAAGGTTTGGCTGAAATAAAATAACACAATTGGAACAAGAAGTGGCACTTGGTAAACACATTGAATGATATGTATCATTGTTTCCGTTAATGGCAAAACAAAGTATCATTTTGTTTTACTTATTTACTCATTTATCTTATTTGTTGGAATGTGGCATCATATCACTTTGCATATTATCTAATAGACATATATCGATTAAATGGCATATGGCATGCAGGCGTTCAAGATGTTATTCGGCGGTATCGCATTCAATGATAATCCCCTTCTTGTAACTGAAAGTCTGGAAACCTAAATACCTCTTTAATGTCAGTAACATATTTTTTTAACCGCCGTGCTGTTTTCCCGAACCCACATTATGTTATTAATTGATGGTCCGTATTACCATGTATAATTGGTTATTGGAATAAAATTATCAAACAGGATACCCGCAACATCAGTTGAGCCACGTGGGGAGAAAGTTTATTGAGACAAAGAGGAGCCCGGGACGATTTAGCAGAAGATTTCTCGGGTCATAAATGCCCGGCACAGTACCCCAGATGGGGGAAACATGATTCAGAGATGATCCACAAATTACCCCAATCCCACCTGGCTTACCACCCAAATTATCAGGCCTGGATAAGATCATAGATAATGTCCAACTGTACCACTGCGTAACCAGGGCCGTTATCCAACACCGTGGAGATGAGACCGGGTGGCTCGGAGGAATCAAAGTCCCTTGCGAGTACAAATGATGCAAGGCAGTCATCAACGACCATCATCCACCAGCGAATCACATACGCCACACCGGAAGCTCGGGAACAGCGAGTGGATAGAATGGAAGAGGCAATAGATCTCGTCTCTCTAAAACTGAGACTAAGACACTCTCGAAGATCGGGTCAAATTAACTGTGGAATAACAAGTAAGGAAGTTCGAAGAAATGCTCGAGGCCTCCGACCAACTTCGGATCAAGTTTGAGAACGCCTGTCTTCATCAACAGCCGGTGGATGCTGGTGGATTATTCATATCGCAGGCAGGTCATGGGTGACAGTTATCAGGCGCGGTATTTCTTCTCAGATGTCGCGCATGTCCGCTATTCCCCCAAAATATACTACACATCGATTAACTAAAATGTGTTTCTTACGGTAGTAAAAAAAAAAAAATAATACTAACTAAATTTAACGGTTTTCATAACTTCGTTATTTCCTCAGCTGGCCTTAATATCTCACTGGGTCCAGCAAAAAATCTTACTGAACAAACATTGCAGGTAATTCAACTAGTCTTGGTAGTCAGGCACGTTATCTATAATTATAATAGAATAATTAATAATTAATAGATAACCAGGCAGGAATATGAGGTATAGTGTAATTGAGAATGAAAAATATATCCATACGAATACAGTTCACTCAATTTATATACCCCCCAATCGACCCGTGTGACGGACCAACCCGCAATTTCTAGTATGTTGCATTCACATATTCTGCATATCTATTTATTTGGAATAATAACATAATTATGTTTACACCAAATTGGTTATTAACTCACAAAAGGGTCAAATACTTGCGTCATACACGTGTGGCCTCGTGAAAGTCTATATGGGTGCTCGTGTGTATTGTGTTGGCCATGTGTTCACCGGGCCATTTACAATGAGGGACCTAGCTATGATTATATCATAATCTTTGTCAGTTAGTCCAAGACACCAACCCTATTTGGACAAAAGTTGTCGTCCACGTCTTTGTCTCTAAACAACAACAGTCGAAAATTAAAGGCTGGAAAACGTGGCAAGTGTTTATTTTAGGGGGTGTATTTGATTAGACGTCAGTTTTACGGGCGGAGGAAAGACCACACAGTGTGTAAATAATGTGGTGATAGTGAAAAGCTGCGATAATGCATGTGACCATCGATGCGCTTCGATCAAAATAATATATTTGTTTTGCAAATTCCATGATCGCTCATTATGTTATCATATGTTTGGATAATTTCTCTTTACCTCAAGTTTCGTATGCTACACTTGGTCACGAAACTTATCAACGGCTTGACCGTGTAGCGAAATTATCAAGTGATTCAGATCACTTCGGTTTGCAATGGCAACACACATTATAAGTTACACACACGTATAGGGATGAACCTGGCCATTGAAAGATAATTTGATCAATCCATTCATGCACTTTCACACAATGAGCAAAATGCAGTTCAAAATAGATTTACAGCGGCGTTTCTACAAATATTCCCTATACACATAGCCACACTCAGTACCGTCGCTGGTCCAATGGGAGTTTCACACAGCAGTGGCTTGGCCGAATTGATCCGACTTGCAAATGTCCGATTGTACGCGTTCAAATTTCGCGGCAAGTTGTGACACGTGAGCAAGGTCGCTCGCATTGTGTCTGCTTCGCAACACACATGCGTTGAAGTGGTACCTGATTATCGTGTTAGTGTGCTAGACACCTTGTGTTGTACCTTCCCTGTCCCTGGTAAGCAGTTAGATGATTACTGGGTGTTCAGGCTCACCATGGTAATACTTGTCAATTTGTCACAAGCGCTATATAAAACTGTCATAATTTATCATGTGTTATGTATTTCGTTTATCACCCTGATTTTCTGCATATTGGGATATAAAATTGATGGTGAAAACAAATTTGGGCATGATTCCTTTTTGAATACATTAACAGAGTGTACCACGTCACTTTAATAATTGTTGCACCATTGTCTTTCGACAGGTTTCGGTGGACAAACCGTGCAAGCAGACGCCCACAAAAAACGCCTCCGTTTTATAGGAAGGCCGCACTATACTTAGCAGAGAGACGAAAATAGCAACCCGTGGGACTGTATCGTGCCTATAGTTGGACTATGTGTCATCGTAGGTGGTATGTAGTAAAACACAATCTGCGATAAGACATGGTCAGAGAAACCTAAGCTAGATATATAAACTAAAATATCTTATCTGTGGTCATATTCACGATTCACATTGCCGATATGTTCGCTCTCTGTTGTTTGACTCTCATTTCTGTGGCCGCGGCACAGCTGGTCCCTTTACCCGGTGGACTTACTCAAGTTCCAGCATCTCAATTGGGGCGTAGTGATCTTGTCGATGTGTCCAACTTTGTGGCGAATTATTACACTAAAGAGCTAAATGGACATTACACAAATGGTGACAACATCCAACTCATCGCTGCTTCAACACAGGTAACTAACAATACGTGTAATCACCCCACACGCTAAAGTTGCGAAACACTGCTGGTTTAAATATGATTTTAACCCTTTCATGACTGGAGCTTCCTGATTTTTTTCGAAAACCTTGCATGTGCTAATGCATTCTCTTATAGACCTTATATATATGGCCTAACAATATATACCCGGCTTTATCTGGTAAGCCAGTGCATTTATTATAGTGATAATGCACTTGCACAGACTCTTTAATGATGCACCAGCTCCCGTCATGAAATGGTTTAAGTATGTTTTTATCCGCGACGGATCACTGTTTGTATTATTTGCTAAATGCAGCCCAGCGTAATGCGTGTTTGCTCAACACCCTTGTGTCACTAATGCCGAAATCAAAATTACGCCTCGAATATTTAAGAACAGATGTTTGACGATATCAGACTATACTACGAAATATTGAACCAAACACTTTGAAGTAATGATATAAGCACATTAGTATAATATCTTTAAAGGGGTACTGTACGCTAAATCCGGCCATTTATGGGATCATCGCATTTTGTACAGAATTATATATATGCAACACGTGAATGAATTTGAGCCATGAATTAGTGAAAAATACACGCATGTGCTCTATATATGAACTTTGCAAACAACATGGCAATTATAATGGCATTTTCATTATAATTGTCAAAAAAACAAGAGTGTCCAATGACTTTGTTCATTTTGTCTGAGTTATCGACTCTAGTTTATAAATTTTCCACAATTTTAGTCTGTCCGGCTTGATAACTCAAACAAGAATGAACCGATTTCAACGCTAACAGTACTGACTATAAACGGCAACCATTTCAAGTTGGGGTTTATCGCATCTACTTCCGAAACAATACATGTCGGCTAGGCGGGAATATCCATAATGTACATTCTGAGAGAGATCGTGACCACGTGGCCTAATGGGATTGTCGAGACACTTGTTACGGCACTTTGGAAAGGCTATCGATTGCTCTTGTAAAAGCTGAAACATTTGGCATTTTCAGTATATTTCAGACAATTTGTTTCGGTTGGTCTGTGATGGTCCCGTAAATGATATGTATTAATGGTTACTAAAGAGGGTTCACATGTAATTGCCAATGAAAAGCTCAAATGACTAGCATGCAGGAACATTTTCCCCGAAATCGTAACATAGTAAATGCGGCAGTTTTGTGATTTTTGACATTCCATACTCAATTTCAGTGTCAGTCATGAAACAGTCACAAAAAGATAGCATGACAATATACAACAGATTAACTTCTATTCTGACCCCCACATCCGCAGAAATTCTGAAAAATATCAGCGGGACCTATTGTGTTGAGGAGTCTTGTTATATATGCAATATGTGCCAGAATATGAACGGAAACAAGCTTATAAAATGCATATGTACTACAGCGAACTACACGTAGTTCCACCTTAGGGTCCTGCGAATTGGAGATTTTGATCAAATCGAATATCGAATCGAGTCGACGAAATCGAATCGAATATCGAATCGATTATCGAATCGAATCATACCTGTGTGTTGCATTCTCAAATATGCATTTAATGTCAATGAGTATACGATTTGTGAAACGTTCTATGAACTTCCATGAAGTTCCATAACAACTTATTTGGCGATCAACCGTCGTTCCTGATACTATTAACTTCAATTGAGAATTGTCGAGAAGAAAAAAAACATTAAAACGTCCATGTTGTCGTCACGACGATTAAATATATAACCACTAAACGGATTATCGGAATTAAAATCACGCGCAATATTTAGAGTTTGCATGTACATGCACAATTGCAAATCGATGTTATAAACTTGAAGATGCAACAACAGTCGCAGGGTACTGCGTAGCCTGTTTATGTAGTGCTGGAAATTTTGGAATGCTTAGATGGGTCGTTGTCCCAGACGCTTGCGATTTATATACCATGTTGCATTCATCACACGTGTAATTTCCAGCACTGCATGCAGCTTTTATCATGTTTAAAATAAACATGAGAACAGACGACAAATTGTCAAGTTTCAAGGAACGCTCCGAAACTGAAAGTCAACTTCAAACGAAAACACCGCCCATGTACAGTTTTCGAAACCGGGAACACGTGGTGTTTGCATTCTCAGCGATATTACATAACGCGGAATCTGAGACGTATAGTCGTCGGATAACGCTTGCGGTTTTTTTTTTGTTGATTTTTTATTTTGTACAATATTTAAAAACATAATGCTGACAGTGAAATATTCAGAAATAAACATGCTTATATTGTACAGGATCGGCATGGCCAAATAGGCAGTCTTCCTGCCGCCCCTGTTTGGAAATGAAACTTAAATAGTAAAATGACAACGTTGCTCAGTCTCATCGCTATTATAATTTACGTGCGTCGTCGGTCCATCGGCGATCTCCGAGCTTTTGGTTACCATGTTCAAAGCTAGAATTCAGATGCATTTAGTCGTCCTATATATAGTGTATAATTAATGGCTATACTTATATTTAATATCATGCGAACTTTCGCGATGTACAAAAGAATTATAAGCTGCATATATTCATAATTTTGGGGAATAATATGGCATAGAAACAGCTAAGATCGACGTGTGTACTTGTCCGTAAACACCCTACTTTTTTTGTCAGTGTATATTCGAAATTTCGAGTTGGAAATTTCGAATCGAATTTGAATCGAATTTGACTTTCGAATCGAATCTCGAATCGAATATTCGCAGGACCCTATTCCACCTGTAGCTATGCTACCGGAATCTGCCTGTAAATAGCATGCAATTATCTCGCATGAATCAGGTATTTGACTGCAAATGCCAGTAGCACCGTTACAAGTGGAACTACAGAAATGTTACTTCTCATGTTATTCGCTTTGGTGAAGATGCATGCTATATGCACGTTTCAGTTCATATTATGGCACCATGTGCTTTTCTATGACGAAGTTCCTGCAAAACAAACCGTGCACACTTGCCAGTGTATGAACGTACCCTAAACATACCAAAGGCGTTCAGTTGCTGTCCCTGCTTAGCCTGTATATGTGTGCCTGAACGATTTTTTTTTCCTACAGGTCGTCAGTGGTACCAACTACTATCTATCATACAAACTGACCACTGGACACAACGTGAGTAAAATCTGGTATACCCAAATGTACCCCTTGTCTTCGATCCATATTTTGTTGTCGGAGAATAAATTTCAAAATATAAATGACTGAAGCCACTTGTATTATTGAGAGTGTTCTCTAAGAATTCCAGTCAGGAAAAACAATATTGTTTTTAAGAAAGTCATCGAGAAATGTGGGGAAACTTGTATCCGGAGTATGTGGATAGCCACGTGAAGTTAGACATAGATTCGGAAATTCATATATTATTAAATGTGAATTGCCCCTTTGCTTACCGAAGTAAAGAAACGACAATAACACTGAGAAATCTTGAGTTTTATAACATATCAAGATGGCCGTCAACAAATTACTAACTCTTGGAACCAATCATGCCAAGTATTTAAGAGTTTGTATATTTGTATTGTTTTTGAATATACTCCTTTGAAATTTCAGTTTTTTACACTCCCACAAAGTTTCAACCTTCAGTTCAGAGTGCAAATCTGTGCAACCATACAGCTCATATCTCAGAAACGATAACTCTAGTAAAAATATGGCGGCCTCCATGAATCTGACATTCTATCTTTCTGGTTATTCCCAGAGACCTTGTATGTTTCTTCTTTGGATTTATGTGTTGAAATGTTACACAATATATGTATCTCGACCAGATATGGTATACCAGGCCAGAGTAGATAATGTGGTATACCAGAGTATATAATGTGGTATACCAGGCCAGAGTAGATAATATGGAATATCCGGTCAGAGTATAAACTAATTTGAGAATTTCTCTCCCGTTAGACAGTGGCCTGAGGAACAGTCTCACAGTTCACACCTGACACACATCACTGTCCAATTATGTTTAAAAAAATTCCATACCCTGGCTTACAATGAATCGTGGTTTCGAAAAAAGAACTCTCATAAATAATTTTGCTTACAGATCCACTATTGTGACATCGTTGTCTATGACCAATCTTGGACAAACACCAGGATGGTTACGAAAGATTCATGCGCAGTTAACCACCACAACACGAGGCAAACTGGAGGTTCACATAGTGCAGTACTTAGTGACGAGGCCAAGGGCGCAGCTGCCTGGGCAGCGGACAACATCAATATGATGACAAATAGCATGTACGTGAGCTGCCTGGTGGACACAAGCAATGTAAAACAACAGGTAATCGGTGCAACCAATGCATATATAAATTAATGTTTTCAATCGTGTTTACCTTATTCGAAGTATATAAACAACTTACAAATTATTTGGATCACTGATTACCACCACTCAGGTCGGGAAGTTTAACCCTGTCTATACTAAATACTCACTTATGAGTATAGTTATTCCAAGATATGACACCTTCTGTACTTGTTTTATCTGTCGTCTGCTTAGTTTTCAAGAACATCCCTTAAGATTAATACTAGACAATTCCGCTGGGTACTTTTATATTACTTAGTGGGAAAATCAATTTAGTATAGAAAGTTTCAAGTTGCATATATATATTCTACGAAAGTAAATGTGCGCATTCATTAATTATATATTACATTTTTGCCCAGATCTACTTGTTATCGAACTCGGTGGATATCTCTTCAATTTGCCCATAAACTGAGTAATATTATTTTAGACATCACCAATCCGAGTTAATATGATTTTACGACATCACAAATCCGGGTAATATGGTTTTACGACATGCTTAACTCTATTTCACTGCTAAATAATGTGTAGACATATATTTTTGCGACATCACTCATTTGAAAGAGTTGTCGATATTACAAAATACGTTTAATACTTTTATTATATTTTCATGTGGTACAAAAAGTTTAAATCAAGTAATAGGGGTTGTAGTCGGGGAGCCAATAAGGTCCACCTGCACCCCCCCCCCCGATGATTACAAATAACCTTATTTTTATTGTTCCCTATGGTATCCAGATAAAGAATCCGGAATTCACCGAAAAATAAAGGTGGCCCTACTGGGTGCTAGAGCCATTTGAATCCAAGATGGCCGCCATTTCCTCTAACTCCGACCAGATGTATTTAATCGTTGTAATAGATCGGTTGTTAGCAAAAGACACAGACAAAATGTATGCCATTTTGTTGGTATGATGTCCTTCTTCAAAATGACGGCAAATAATTTCGAAAAAAATTCAAAATGGCCGCCGAAAAATGACGTCATATGCACGAAAATAGGAAATTTAATTAATATTTCACCATATCTTCCATTTTTCTTCACATTAATCATTAGTAAATGGCAATGTTTTTGAGACAGTCATCAAGCGTGATATTATAGCGTCATTTTAAGACATTTGCCATTGACGAGGGTTCAGTAATAGATACAGAAAGAGGATTTGAAAAATAGGGGTGAAATTTTCGATTTTTTTTGCAAGACGATTTTGATGTATTTAATCGTTGTAATAGATCGGTTGTTAGCAAAAGACACAGACAAAATGTATGCCGTTTTGTTGGTATGATGTCCTTCTTCAAAATGCCGGCAAATAATTTCGAAAAAAATTCAAAATGGCCGCCGAAAAATGACGTCATATGCACGAAAATAGGAAATTTAATTAATATCTCACCATATCTTCCATTTTTCTTCACATTAATCCTAGTAAATGGCAATGTATTTGAGACAGGCATCAAGCGTGATATTATAGCGTCATTTTAAGACATTTGCCATTGACGAGGGTTCAGTAATAGATACAGAAAGAGGATTTGAAACAGAGGGGTGAAATTTTCGATTTTTTTGCAAGACGGTCTTGATAATCATTTTAACGACAAACCACACAGGATGTTAATATAGAATGTCAACAACTATGTGCTTTATTTTATTGGACGGATGTTTTAATTCAATGGGAATGAAATTGGTGTAGAACATTTCCAAAATGGCCGCCGAAAATATGAAAAATGGTAAATATTGTCCCAGGGTGTCCTGCAATGGCTTACAAGTTGTGGTTGATATATACAATTGGCTAATCTGTATTATATACATTGAATACTTATATGTCTGATGCACCATGGATCAATGTTTCTATTGTCACCACTGACATCACCAGAAATATTGGATATTTCTCTCACAAACTTGACATAAATATCGGCAAAAATTAACTTTTCAGGGTTGGACAATTTTTTTAAGTAAAATGCAACTATCATTGGTATCAAAGGTATTTATTGTTTTGGTCTATCTTAAATGTGTCACACTACGGTGTTTATAGACCAAATTGCTCAAGATGGCTTCCAAAATGGCAACCAAATTTGTAAAAAGTTAATTTTTTACATATATCCCGAACATTATTATCTGCGTTATTCGACAAGGTAGCAAACTGTGACTCACTTGGTTATTATACGTGTTAGTTAATTAACCGACAACTACGTTCTATTCTGTTTGTCCCAGTTCCGTGTGGGGCATGACAAATTCATTTTAAAGTTGCAGTATGGAACCTCTTTTGTGATTCTGGCCATATTATTGAAAGGAAATGGGCAAAACTTTGAGACGGAACTGAGATGAACCGTAATATGTGGCTATTCTGGCCCATCATGATAAAAAGTGATCAACTGGATAAAAGATGGATGCCAATATGGCAGCCAGGGAGTTACTGTATGATCATGGGTGATGTGAATAGGTATACAGGGAGTTACTGTATGGTCATGAATGATGTGAATAGGTATACAATGAGTGACTATATGGTTATGAGTGGGGTGTCCATGGTGAGATGCATAGGAATATAAGGAGTGGCTGTATGGGCATGTGTGAGGTGAATCGGTATACATGTAGTGACTGTACGGTATATTGTGTGTGGCCGATGTGATCGTATGGGCATTGCTGTGGTTTATAGATATAACGAGAGTAGCTACATGGTCATCCGTGTGTTGTTTATGTATATATGGAGTGACTGTAAGGTCGTGGTGGTCGTGATGTATATGTGTACCGTGTGTGGCTGTATTGTGACATGTGGTGTATATGTATATTTGTGCTGTCTGTATGATCATGGATGGATTGCGTAGATAAATAGGGTGTGATTTTATGGTTATGGGTAATGTGTATAGGTGCACATGGTATGCCTGTGGTCAAGATTGAAGTTATATGCATACCTGGAATAAGCTTTATGGTTATTGACGAGCGTGTGGCTATATAGGGAGTGCCATTTTGGTAACGGGTGGGTCGTATATTTATATATGTTGTTGATGTATTATCATCGGTGGTACCGGTGTATATGGTGTAGATGAATGATCATGGATGGCGTGTATGAGTATACAGTGAGTTGATTAATTGTCATGTGTGAGGTGTATATGCAAGTATGAGACTTATGAGTGGTCGTGTGTGCGGGTATTGGTATATTTGGAAGGGCTCACCATTGGTGGGTGAGGTGTATATGTATATCTGAATTGACTCTATGGTCATGGGTATGGCGAATAGATATACATGTAGTGGCTGTATGGTCCATGGTGAGATGAATAGGTATAAAATGAGTGACTGTATGATCGTGAATGTGAAATAATATGTATACATAGAGTGACTATATGGTCAGGTGTAGGAGTATACCTGGTGTTCATGCATGGTGATTCATGGCTGTATCGTCATTTGTGGCATGTACCGGTATAGCCAAATAAGGCTGTATGGTCAGGTGTACGTGTATAGAGTGGGTGACTATATTGTCATTTGTGTGGTGTGTATGTACATATGAGGTCATGGGATGCGTTGTACATGTATAATTTGGGTGGCTATCGCTTTCCACAATAACTCAAGGATATGTTAATCAATAGAGAGGTCATGTCAAAGAGTTCTCCACCTTGATAGTGTTTGTGTTTGTGAAAAGCGATAGCCACCCATTACCACACAGTCATTCCATATATGCATAAACACCACATACATAACAATATAGTGACCAACTGTATAAACGTACACCTGACCCATGACCATGGATGGCCATACAGCCATGCGTCACAATGCAAGTACACCGGGTATAATCAAAAAGATGACCCATGACCATAGAGTCACTCCTTGTATACCCATTCATCCCACCATTGGCCATACAGTCATCCCATGTATACCTATTCTCCACGCACACATGGTCAAATAGACATTCAATATATACATCAACACCGCAACAATGCCCATATAGTCACATCGGGTATACATATCCACCTCACCAATGGTCATATAGCCACTCGCTTCATACACATACCCTCATCCGTGGCACCTGGTATACTCCTTCATCTGACCTATGGCCATATAGTCACCCCGTGTGTACCTATTCAAAACATTCATACATGATCATGGTCAATCATTGTATATATATTCACCTCACCCTTGGCCATGTCACTCCCTGTATCCCTATTTGTCACACCATAGCAGAATAGCCACTCAAGATATACTAATACTCCCCAGCCATGTCAGTATATTCAATCCATGTATGCATATGCACATCATCCATGGCCATATAGCCGCTCGCTATATACACATACCCCTCGCCCATGACCATATAGCAACACATGTGTATGCCCGTATAACCTACACATGACCATACCGCAACGAGTCACCAAGCAGGAACACCGGGTATACTCATACACCTGACACATGACAATTTAGTCACTCCCTGCATAGCTATTCATTACATTTATGATCATACAGTCACTCATTGTATACATACATGTACTCGTCTCACCATTGACCATACAATAACTCCCTGTATACCTAATCACCTTACCTATGATCATATAGTAACTCCCTGGCATTCACCCTATATCCAGTTGATATGTTTTATCATAATGGACCAGAATAGCCACATATTATGGTTCATCTCAGTTCCGTTTCAAAGTTCTGCCCATTTCCTTTCAATAATATGACAAGAATCACAAAAGAGGTTCTCCGCCAAATTTCATACTGCAACTTTAAAATGAATTTGTCATGCCCCATACGGAACTGGAACAAACATAATAGAACGTGGTTGTCAGCTAATTAACTAACACGTATAATAACCAAGTGAGTCACAATTTAATACCTTGTCGGATAACGCAGAGAATAATGTTCGGGATATATGTAAAAAAATAACTTTTTACAAATTTGGTTGCCATTTTGGAAGCCATCTTGAGCAATTTGGTCTATAAACACCGTAGTGTGACACATTTAAGATAGACCAAAACAATAAATACCTTTGATACCAATGATAGTTGCATTTTACTTTTAAAAATTGTCCAATTGTACAATTTTTGCCGATATTTATGTCAAGTTTGTGAGAGAAATATCCAATATTTCTGGTGATGTCAGTGGTGACAATAGAAACAATGATCCATGGTGCATCAGACATGTAAGTATTCAATTTATATAATACAGATTAGCCAATTGTATATATCAACCACAACTTGTAAGCCATTGCAGGACACCCTGGGACAATATTTACCATTTTTCATATTTTCGGCGGCCATTTTGGAAATGTTCTACACCAATTTCATTCCCATTGAAGTAAAACATCCGTCCAATAAAATAAAGCACATAGTTGTTGACATTCTATATTAACATCCTGTGTGGTTTGTCGTTAAAATGACTATCAAGACCGTCTTGCAAAAAAATCGAAAATTTCACCCCTCTTTTTCAAATCCTCTTTCTGTATCTATTACTGAACCCTCGTCAATGGCAAATGTCTTAAAATGACGCTATAATATCACGCTTGATGACTGTCGCAAAAACATTGCCATTTACTAATGATTAATATGAAGAAAAATGGAAGATATGGTGAAATATTAATTAAATTTCCTATTTTCGTGCATATGACGTCATTTTTCGGCGGCCATTTTGAATTGTTTTCGAAATTATTTGCCGTCATTTGGAAGAAGGACATCATACCAACAAAATGGCATACATTTTGTCTGTGTCTTTTGCTAACAACCGATCTATTACAACGATTAAATACATCTGGTCGGAGTTAGAGGAAATGGCGGCCATCTTGGATTCAAATGGCTCTAGCACCCAGTAGGGCCACCTTTATTTTTCGGTGAATTCCGGATTCTTTATCTGGATACCATAGGGAACAATAAAAATAAGGTTATTTGTAATCATCGGGGGGGGGGTGCAGGTGGACCTTATTGGCTCCCCGACTATTGGACCTATGATTTGATATTTGTCTCAAATTAGCAAACTGGAATTCTGCATCTAATTTGGATTTGCTGTGCAAATGACATACGGAGAAGCGGATCATATGTGTGTTCGACATTGTGATGTAATAGCACGAATGTATATTTAATGTTATCAAGTGATGCAAGTGACTTATGTGGGTATGCACGAATAGTACATGTATAACACTTTCCATCCATTTCGCTACATACATCCAGGTCGTAGCAGGTATCATGTTCACTATGGATATTGTACTCAAGGACTCAACCATCAGAAAAGGCACTGACGTCTCTGCGACAAATGGATGCACTGCACCAGTCATGTCTAATGTGAGTATAATACTTATTCAGCAACAAAAACGACAAATAATCATTCTGTTATATATATACCTTGACCATGTAAGCCAATGCATTCTCTTATATGTGCGAGGCTCCGTACATGTGGGAGATTCGCATATATAAGATAATGCACTGTCACGGGGTCTTTAATGCTGCACCAGCGCAGCTCCCGTCATGAAAGTTTAGCTTGTTTTAAATATTGTGTAGTCAGATTCAGTTACATGTACGTGATATCTCACATAACACGAAAATTATCCTGCACGTGGTCTAAAGTTGCACTGTACGCGTCATGTAACCAGTTTCTCTTAGCAATGATCTCAAGTGATTTGCATTAACCCTTTCAGTGCCAAGTCCGATTTTTGTATTAACCCATATTTCCTTGACCATTGTATCACATTATTATAATCAATAAATTTGAAAAATGATCAAGGAAATATGGGTTGATACAAAAATCGGACTTGGCACTGAAAGGCTTAAGCTTATCTGTATCTGTATGTTGTTCGGTGTAGAAGCCTTGATTTGGTTGTAGGTGCACCGTTGGACGACTTTAGCTGTTAATGTTGTTGTGGATGTTATATCACATGTGCTGTCCATGTCCTCCAGGTGGTTTCATTCGATGATTGTTTTGACAAAGAATGAGTTCTTACATTGAGCCGTATTTGTCCTTACTGTTTCGTAAGAAAGTGAGTTGGTACACTCATGTGACTCAATAATGTTTGTTGCCTCAAATCCTGGGAATTGTTTAGCAGTGATTTTTCGTTTGTCCTTGCTGCTTGGTGTTAATAAGTCATGTGTATGGGTATCCGGAACCGACCCCTCTACTATCTTTCTAAACAGTGTCATCCTTTCCAATTCTCTTCTTATCTTCATTGGTGTTAACCCTTCTATCTCCACCATGGCTGTGACTGCACCTTTATCTTTGTCTTTGTAATTGTTGGTGATGAATCTTGCAGCTTTTTTCTGTACCCTTTCAATGCTGTCGATGTCCTTCTGCAAATATGGATCCCATATTTCTGTCCCGTATTCTAGTGTAGATCTTACCATGGACTCGTAAGCCAGTTTCTTGTGCTTCTTATCGGCTTTGCTGATGTTTCGTTTAAGGAATCCCAAGGTGCTGTTGGCTCTTTTGTTTATATGGGATGACTAGGTTAGGTTGTTGGTAAAAGTGAGTCCCAGATAATGGTGTTTCATCTATTGGAGGATGTGGTTGTCTAGTTGGTACATGTGGGTTGATTTGTTCTTTGCAGACATGATGTAGCATTTTTTGCGTTGAAACACATCCCCCATTGTTCGGCCCATTTTTCTAACGAGGAGAGGTCTTTCTGTAGTGCATGTCTATATACATATGTATATCATGTATATGAGGCATATTGTCGAACTACTGTCGAATTATTAGAAAAAGTTGTATTCTTAATATTGTGAAGCCGAAGTAGTCTGAGAGAACACATTATGATACTTTGTTCACGGCTGTTTTTGGACTGTCTGAATGCATGTTCACTTACCACATAGAGAAATCATACGAATCGAGTCGTTCTTTGATATACTGATAGGATGGTTCTGTCACCACTTGCAATATACATGACCATTGAATTTTCACTCTAAATAGTGGAGATGCAATATTGCTCCCCGGAGAGGCAATATTTGCATCTCTGGAGGTGCACTATTTGACCACCCCTTTGTATTTTTAACATATATGTGTATATTGTAAATAAAAATAATCCTATCCTATCAACATAAGTATGGCAAATCAATTTGAAAGATGGCAAAACATGTTTTTCGAACAGCCATACAAACCATTTGAATTGGAATTTTAAAATGCACCTTTATATGATTGTATGATATGATGCTCTAAATGATTCCATATTTCTTATTCCAGACAAGGAGCTGTCACGTGAAAGTTTGGGATGAGCCTTGGAGAACACCGAGATATATTCTTCAAGAGCATCATTGTGTAAGTACCATACATTATAGTGCATGGGGGTGTCACCCCCTCCATTTTTTGTACGCGGGATTCAGGATGTACGTATGATTCAGACCCCGTTGTTAACCGGCATTCAGGATTCATACCCCGTCTTAAATGGTATTCAGTCAAATAAAAGCCTGCTATGCGACTGTGATGGTGACAAATTGTGGTATTTGATGGCTAGAATGGGCTTTATTAGCCTTGTTTAACCTTTTTCGGGTCTCGTTCTGACAATCGGACGCTAGTTTGCCCATGGTAGGCATTCACAGATCAGCCCACCACTGTGTCAGAAAATAGAGTAATATGTAACTGTCGGGATTTTTTCTCTTTATGTGGTACAGTTTGCAATATTACTACTGAGAACAGTGATGAAATAGATGGTATTGACCTGTGAAATATATCTCCTTCATATCATCACACATTTTCTTCACTGGTATTCAGTACTCAACCCCTCTGTTAATTGTATTTTAGTATTAACGTCATCTTAATACTAAAGTATCATTGATGATTAGCTAACCCATAGGCAAAGTTCAGATAATAAGTTCAACACAGTGCACGTCGTTTGTTGAACTTATTATCTAAACATTTCCCTCAATAAATAGGACTCCTTCAGCACTTTTATTTATCTCCCATCTGCTTGTGTCACTTTAGCACCCGCCCAAATGAATAATAGATATGGTATTCAGGATTGAAGGGGTGACACCCCCACTTTTGGTGTAAGTCTGTTTTGCAGCCGTCGAGATGCATGGGCAAACTACTTGATCCTATTCCCCTGTCTTCAGAGCCGAGATAAATATACAGGCAATATTGTGAACAATATCTTGAGGAGCATATAACATTTTCAGTATGTATCCCCAACATAAGATAGAATCAGTTGCTAGCAGGCGTGATCTTTTTTTAACCACAGCGAATCAACACCTCTGAACTGTCACCAATTTCGGAGAACGTTAGACATATACGAGTTACTTGAAAATAAAACAACGCAGAAATTAGTATTATGCCCCGCCCCCCAAATACAGTACATATCCGATTGTTTGGCACCGATCTAGGGTACTTTTAGGGTACGTTCATACACTGGCAAGTTTGCACGGAATGTTGTGCGGGAATTTTCACATAGAAAACCCTACGGTGTCAGAATATGAACGGAAACATCCATATACAATGAATCAGTACCACAACTAACTACAGGAGAAATAAAAACAAAATAGTTCCACTATCGGTATTTGCATGTAAATAGCATGCACTTAGCACTAAACTAAGAACCAATCATACAGGTATTTTAAGGCAATGTGTTTATAGCCCCGTTACATGTGGAACGACCGAAAGTTTACTTTTCATGTATAATTAGCTTTGGTAAATATGCATTTTATATGCACATTGCCGTTCATATTCTGGCGCCATAGGGTTTTATATGAGTAAATGCCTGAAAAACATACCGTGCAAACTGGCCAGTGTATGAACGTACCCTTACAATGTATGAGAATGATGATTGATAGGCGACTTGTTTAATGAAATCATTACCTCTGGGATTAGCCCGATGTAAAAAAAATATATATTCTTTTCCAGGTCCAGCTCGCGTCATAGAAGTGGATACTTACGTATATGCACGCTATGTACAGATGTGTTGAAGCAGCCTAGTTACATAACTATATATTCATACACATCGGATAAGAATATACCTGAAATACTGTATATAGTTAGTTAATCATTAAATAAATTATGTTTACATATCCGTCTGTGTTACACTAAATCATGTTCGGTGATCGGTCAACTGCCAATTGGGTAAGCAGTTTCGCGGTTCCAAAAGGACCACAGCGCCGTACCCACAATAACACACCCACTACATTCATTTCTTAAATAATATTTACAAAATTAGCGCCTATTTTAATTTTGAGTTTATAATCAATCCTTTAAATCATCTCGTTGTACGGCCAATCAACACACCGCGACCCGTTGGGCGCCACAAACTCCTACGTGTGATCGGGAACAAGACGCCATGCAGATAATAAATCTGACGTCTGTGTGAGATGATCCTGGAGTCAGAAGTAGGATTTATTTGCAGAATCAGAAATACGATATGTCACGACTTGGCGTGAATAAAATGTGTAAAATGTATAAATTCAAAAATCAAAATTAAAAATGAGCGCGCTACTTTAACAAATGCATCAATGCATCGCATCGCTTCATACGGGGTTCATTTTTTCGAATACGTCATCACGCCTGAACCGATTTATAAAATTCGAATGCCAATCGCTCGAGTAAGCGATATATTTTACAATTCTGGTATGTTAAATTCTACTGTTCGAAAACTCATAACACAGACGTTAAACAACATATTCCTGACGGTCACTGACTACCCGGACAGACTCTACTACCGGAGAAAACACACCGTCGATTCTAAACACAAAACGAATCCATATAAAACACACATTTTGTACAAAACCTCTACATGTTAATGTCAGACGCACGTTTTGCCAAAATGTTCTGGTATTTTCACGGGTGCTGCAGTTAGCAATTTGGAGTTGGACAAGATTCAATAAATATATGAAAGCTATGCTGCACTATGCCTACAGGTGAACACGTGGCTATTCGGCAGTGATTTGTACCTAAACCGTCGGTTCTATGATATCTGAAAATCCAGTTTTAATGTTCTCAAAACCGTCTATCCATGCAGAGTATATGCAATATTGCGTGGAGTTGTTAATACTATTCATTGTATAACTCCATAGAAATATTTTTTGCAAGAACAATTAGATCTGGGGTAGTACGGAATATAGTCGAGATGTGTAGACCTTGCATAATTTGATGAAGTGTTGTGGAACTATAAATGTGCCACAATATTATCGTAAAACATTATACGCATTGGTTTGAGAATCAATAGCAGCACATGTTCGAATCAAGTTGTTTGAAGTTTTTGTCAGGATCCGCTGAAGTATACAAATGCCATTACTTTAACAAAAATAATATAGACAAGTATGGAATGCTCCTGTGTGAGACTGACGAGTCGCCATCCGACATTTTAATGTCATAAATAATCTCTGCTTCTAATTATAGCCTGTGATATGGAAATTCAAAGGGATAAACGTTTCAAAAAAACGCAAAACCATTTCGGATTGTCAGTCTTACTTTCAAGAGAGATGAATAGTTGATGGTGAGGAAGAAATATTTTTGCAATTGGTACATTTTTATGCTGAAATGGGACTTGAAACGAACGTTGGTAGCGGGAATCCGGTTGACTCTGAATCCAGTAAATTCCATACTTGACCATATATTAATATTATTATTGAAGTGATGGTATGTGTATTTATCGTTGGATTTGGATAATAATTTCCAATAACTGTGGTTCGAGTATTCAAGTACTAACAGGACACTGATTTAGAAGTGAGTGTCTGTATAGAGTGAAGTACTTTGGAAAAGTGAGAAAATCTATGATTTTTTTTAATGCACCTGACGCCCTGATCTACAAAGATAGTGATATAGCCTTCCGAGTAGAATTTAGATTTTGTTTCTACATAGTTACAAAATAAGAAGATAGGAACCTTAAAGGTACTCAATCCGATCAGACGGTCCCCATATCATCAAGATACAACAACATTTCTTCAAAATACGCTTTAGTTATCTAAATCGATTAATTGCAAAAAAATAATGCTAACTATGGTATCAAATTTCCCAAAACGTGTTATTTATCAACATGTTGTTTAACGAACTATGGGTGTACTATCACTTGGCCGTATTACCACTTGATTTTAGATTGATCCATCCATCCACAATTTTATTCGAGACCATCGGTTTGATGACTCATTTTTTGGCCAAAATAATTACACATTTCGAGAAAAAACAAATATCGATATCTGATCACTCTGAGCTTTGATGGGTGGATTCCTCGACTCGACTCAAATACTTTTTACCCCCGAAGCCGAAGAACTAGTATACAATTTAGGAGCGTTAATTCGGATTATGCATCTTTAAGATCATCGAACAAAACATACATATTATATTTCCTTCGTTATCACTGATTGGTGGCTGAGCAAACTTTCTTATCGGAACATGTGGGAGTTTCCATGTTCAATCGGCGGTCGGTGTTTGTTTTTGTTCAACAATCAAGCATGCATGTAATGATATATACGTTGTAAAGATTCTCATAGGTACGTACAGTATCCTAAATAGTAGATCATGCCATGAATCTCAACTCTGGCTAACGCCCGTATAGAGATCATATTCCACCAGGTCAAAACCATGGAACTTTTTGTAGTTTTGACAGGGAACAAAAAGAACGCGGTGAATATATTTCTTTGTTAATAACTTTTGCTTAATAGTTTATTCACCAGTAGAGCGAAGGTCCCAGCTCGAGGTTATATTTTGTTTGCGATTTTACTTTGCGCCACTTACAATTATTGAATTTCTCCAGGATAATTAATTCATTTTTTTTTTGGCGATATCGACTCACTTTATAATTATAAAGTCACTAAAAGCATGCAAATTCGAGCTGGATTCACCCCACACTTTGAAGAAAATCATCGATGAACAAATATGAATAAAGAAATATATTCCCTGCCTTGTTTGTTAAATATTACAAAGTTCCCTGCAAGAAGGGGTCAGAACATCAAAATGTTCCCATGTTTTTTACTGGTGGAATATGATCTCTATAACTGGTGTTAACCATATTATAGATTCATGGTATGATCCAGTCTATGTAAACATACACCCAGATTCATACTGATACTGAGTCTATTGCATTCCCAAGGTCGTCAGACCCACTATTTTTTATATGTGGGTATGTAGTTTACTCCAGACTGGGTATGATCTACCCAAATAGTAGCTGAACCCGTGTTCCTCAATCGTCCAGCCGTGCATGCATGATTTGTAAAAGATCCACGCTCCGATTTGACACCAAAATAATCAAACTGATGTAATTTTGGGGCTTATCTGGCTAAACAAAAACAGAGAAAGAAGAAGACGAATGGCACTGAATCACCATTATTGTATGGTACAGGCCTGGTGAAAATCCACAAAATTATTATAAAGTGCAAATTACATTGAAAGCCATTACCTACAAACGATCACAATTAAGAACTATATTTATTATTTACTGCTTTGGAAAACGAAAGCATGGACCGTCTTTGTGGCAGAAATTTAAGTAAGGTTTAGAGCACCAAAATTGTTCTTTACCAGAATGAATCGAGTCGAAGACGAGATTTATTCTGGAAAAGAACTATTCGCGTGCTCTGACCGACTTAGAGCACAATTGATCCCACATAATGCAATCAACTGGAGCCGTTGAGCGGGTTTTGACCACGACGCACAATCCGTGCGCTGGCCGCGATTGGACACAACAACGTGATTAACATGAACTGATCGCCGTTGAATGTGAACAGATATGTCCGAAACAACACGGACTGGTCTCACTTTGAAGCGCCCGTGCGATTTGAATGCTGTGAGTTGTGTGTGCCGAACAATGGGGTAATCACTGAATCATTCCTTCGACAGCCTTGGGAATTGATGTGCTTTACCAAAAATCAGGGAACGATTTACAATGGGATTGTGCTCTATAAAACATGTTGAAACTTCCCTTTTCGAATGTCGATATATAATTATGCCCCCTCCACCCGGCGCACGGCCTAAATTTGGTCATGGCATCCGGAATACTCTATATCAGGGGTGACATCCGGAGTATAGTGAAATCTAAAAAAAAGAGAAATGATAATGGAAGGGATGGAATGTAGTGCAAAGTATAGGCAAATAATGAATACAAACCCCTTATGGGATGTACATATGTGTGTTGATACATATGTATAATGGTTGTTTTCATGGGCTTATTATAAATATGCCATTAATGATGGACGTATATGTTCGGGCTGTTTTGATTGATTACTAGTTCAGAAAATACTGGCTTCCGATGATGAAATTCAGTGAAAGTTCGTTGTTGCTAAAGATGATATTTTGTTTTTCAGGATATCGAGTAATTCATCGTCATGTATAGGAAGCCAGTTCTCGTGTCATCCTATCAAAATTTTAAGGATGGGACATCTTCGTAGTCAGCGCCAACAATGTATGATCAGTTTTTGGCAGGGACGTGGTTTGAGGCACTATCTCCGTTTGGGGTGTCCACCTTGCGATTCCTAACTTAATCCCATTTGCCCCCCCCCCCCATTGTGGTGGGAATTTTCCAACTGGTACCTCAAACATTCCAACTGTTGGAAATGACATATATACTCCATCAGTTTTCCACTTGAATATTCGAAGTATCAGGTACAAACTCGAAAAGATAGCCAACTCTGTCTCTGACTACGACATAATTTGTTTTACTGAAACTCATATCGACAACAACTTTCTTTCATCAGAATTAAAACTGAACCATTTTTCAGACCCTGTCAGATCAGATGGCTCAAGCCATGGCGGAGGTGTAGCAGTTTAGTTTGCGAGCATATATTTTGTATGAGCGTTTATCGTGCTTGGAATTCGACGATTTATTAATGCGGTTCAGATCATTTTCCAAAAACCTCGGCTACCTCATTTGTGTGTCTTACCGTTCTGATCAGTTTTGTAACCTGTATTATTGGAATCTTCTAAACACATCAGTGTTTGAGGCACTTGACCTTATATAACATACAGATTATATCGATGGGGGACTTTAATTCTGACGCCCTAGACCCAGTCTATGTAAACATACACTCAGATTCATAATGATACTATTTTTTATATGTGGGTATGTAGTTTTACTCCAGACTGCCCTAGACCCATCGTCGGAAATTTCGTCTTTGATACATTATTACAGCTTTCGTAATCTAATTACATCGACCAGGATTACCTCGACCACCAACATCCCGTTGGACCCAATAATTGTCACAGACAACATAGTGAGTCATCACTCTGAAGTAGTAAATCTAGGTGTCTCGGATCACTACGCAGTGGTATCAATATTAAATTATGACTATATGGACCAACACATGCTATTCCCGAACAGTGATAAATTACGCTAATGCGGACTTTGTTATATAGATCTAAGAGCATGATAGACAACGCAGACTGGCCACAATATGTTACGTACCTAACATAGACTCTGTCCAAAAAATTACTTCTAAAATTCTAGGTATAATGGACGAAACTGTTCCAAAGATCAAGGCCTTAACCAGACAAACATATAAACATTGGTTCAATTCAGAACGTCCACCATGCTTAGAAAAATGGACCTTTCACACAACAAAGCGCTTAAATCTAAGAAAGAATCAGATTGGGCTAAGTTTTAAAAATTAGGAACACCCTCAACAATATGAAAAAATTGAAAACAATAGCCACGGGGAAACTGTTCTAAAGGATAAAAAAAATCAACCATCTGTGAAATATTTTTGGCACTCTGTTAAAGAAATTCTAAATACAAACACAAAAAAGATGCAATTCTTTCTTTATGCGACAGAACTGGCAAACTGATGCACGAAGATGCTGACAAAGCCACTCTTCTCAACTATGCATTCATTGAAAATTATATCTTGGACGATAGACTCTGCAATTTGTCACCCTTCAGGAAATTATGTGAATCAATATCTCGGAAATAGAATTGAAAACGGAAAATATCGAAAAAGCTATAGGGCCTACGGTCCATGAAACCGAACTTGAAGAAAGCATCAGGGCACGGCGGATTAAGGGTCAGAATGCTACAAGGAACACTTCCGTCTAGTATTACACCCCTCTTTAAAAAATTCAAATTGTCACTTGACTGTGAAATATTTCCCAGCAAGTAGAAGGCATATGTGATTCCGATCTATAAAAAGAATGAACGCTCAGATCCTAATAATTACCGCCCTATTTCGCATCTCCACTCCTTAGCAAGGATTTTTGAGAATGTTGCCCTTAAATACTCATTTCACTGAAAACAATTTACTACATGTATATGGGTATCAATCTGGTTGTACACAGGGCACTGTACGTCTCTTCGGGCTGATTGAATTGTATCACTCACTGAGTCAGGCCCTGGATGAATATTCGGAAACAAGTGGGGTTGAGCCAAGTTGTCTTATTTAACATCACAGAACCACAATATGTACGTTTTATATACCAGAAAATACATAGACCGAACACGCGAGCGTGAGCCCATTAATGGTGGTTGGAGGCCAGATATTTACTGTCAAAAGATGAAGGTTCATCAACAGTATGTTCCAATGATCGTATCTAATAAAGAGCGTCTTTGCCGCCGTCGTCCGAAAGCGGTAATATAATAAAGAGCGTGTTTGGTTATTATCGTTTTTGCTAGTTTTCAAAGTAAAATTGGCGGGTGATTTTGTGCGTTTGTATGATTTCTGTTCCTTACAATTAAATGATGGTGATTGCAAATGTTCTCCTTTCTATTTGCATCATAATCTGAACGAATGAATTGTGTCAAATCGGACAGTGGATATCTAACACATCTTCGATTGCTTTGAAGATTTCCTCGATAACTAGTCAATGCATACTTTAGTATGGTCGAGGTACGCGAAATAATGGATTAACCCGGAATAAATTGGTATAGAAGCGATTTTGGTGTCAATAGACGCAGAAGAGTCCTCAGTATAACATATCTAAAATCCGCTTTGGGGAAACTTTTTATCCAAGATGGCGTCCAACATGGCTGTCTATATTGCATCAGTTATCGAAATATGTCATTATACGATATACGCGGATATATTGTGGCATGGGAATTACGCAGATATGCTAGTGTGTGCAATTAGATCTACATATTTTACCCAGTAATATGAATATCTCCCAAACTGTACTATAGCAGTGAATTTTAAAATAAATGATTGGTCACATTCTTGAAACTGCTCTGAGTATATATATCTCTGCTTCTATAAAAGGTCACTAAATCCATACTAAATCCCATTTAGCTGTTTGATTACACATATACCAAGATAAACATTACAAATAAAACTGCGTTGTTTTTCCGTTATAGACGCACAAAAGTCCAGATTTAACCGTTGTATGAGACCCTGCTTTCGCTTGCTCTCTCGTGAGATAAATTAGAGATAATTCGTACATCTCTAATAAAAAGTTTCTCTTATACTCTGTAATCATTCTTCATCGCGTAATTCGAGCGTTTGTTCACTATATTATACGACTAACTAAAACAATTTTTCACAAAATGTAAATTTCTTTCGATTTTGTCCAGTTTGGCGGCCATATTGGGACAGGCATTCACAATTAACGACTAAGCACTGCTAATGTATATTTCAATTTATTACAAATTTGGAATTATGGACGCCAAGTTGAATTGAGAATTTTCCCCAAAGCTGATTTTGTATATGTTGTTCAGCAAACCAATCCACTCATTTTGAGACATCAAAACGGCTTATTTAGTAATTTATTCCGGGTCTAACCGCCTGACGACATATTACTTCCCTGCACGATGAACTTTACGTTACGCAAGTTTATTGGTCTGTTTGAACACCGTTTTATCCTAGATAGATTTATTATCTTATTCTTAAAATGTCTCAAGTTAATCAGTGTTTATTATGTTCCCCTTTCTTCCATAGATCTACAGAAACCATTCATAAATTGACCAGCAAACCAGAGTGATGACGCTTGTGGATATTTTAGGGCTACAGTTCTTCGAGTATGCATACCTGGTTGTACTCTTCTTCATCCCTTACTTGATGACGGCTCACCAGTTTCTGATGTATGCCCTCGCCGTAGGAATAATGTACGGCTGTTATAAAATACTCGATGAGCGCCATTCGGAGAAGATTAGTCCCGATGGAAAGTGTGTACTGGTAACGGGGTGCGACTCAGGTATATAACTGCTAGGTGACACTGTAATTGCCTTGATCGGCATTGGTAGCCATGGATGGCAACTTAAAAAAAAAAATCTTCAATTAACCAAGCTATATAGCGGGTTCATTGAAAAATCAGAGCGCTTATAGACACACTGTGCACTAATTTCAGTGCATCAAACTGATAAGTGAGTATCAAGGCACATTGGCCACTGAACGACCACGATTCAAATGTAAGTGGAGGAATCGGGCCAAACAAAACCGTGGATATAGACCGGGAGCCCAGAGGTTTTCAATTCAAATAAGGTTTGATGCCCTAGATTTGGTATCACCCTTGAATAATCGCAGAAAATCCTTTTCTTAAGTCTCGCAATCCGGGCGTTTAGGGGCTAGGATCGCTCACAAAGCCCCCCAAATCACTTTCAATTACACTTTCGCGTATATGCGTCATGTTTGGTTTATATATTAACTAATGTTCAATGATCATAAATTACTGGCGTTTACAGATAGAAGGGGTCTTTTGGGACCATCCCCTCAAAGCTGGTGTTTGTTCACACGATTGTGATGTCGTCGCCGATGAGTTTTTCGTAAGCCATGGTTAACTTTGCATGTGATTGACTACCCTATGATCTTTCCATCTACGATTTTTACGTACTCACGTCTGCGATTCCGTCGCAAGTGGAAGTAACCAATTATATATATTTCGCATCTAAAATCAAACAGTAGCTTGATACTTTTTGTTTACTGTATCAGTCAAATCAGTTTGTCCCATGGTTCTCAAATAAGAATTACTTCGAAATTATCCTGCCTTGGTCTGTCCCATACCTTTCTACTGGGACAGGAAACATCATAGATAAATAATATTTTTAATATGAAAAGATTGGAAATTGGTTTCTCTCGGTCTGTACCATTCAAATCAGTTTGTCCCATTGTTCCCAAATAAGAACAGCTTAAAAAGTATCCTGTCTAAAATTGTCCCAGACCTTTCTACTGGGACAGGAAACATCATAGATAAATAATATTTTTAATATGAAAAGATTGGAAATTGGTTTCTCTCGGTCTGTACCATTCAAATCAGTTTGTCCCATTGTTCCCAAATAAGAACAGCTTTAAAATTATCCTGTCTCGGTATGTCCCAGACCTTTCTACTGGGACAGGAAACATCATAGATAAATAATATTTTTTATTATGAACAGATTAGAAATTGGTTTGTCTCGGTATGTCCCAGTCAAATCAGTTTTTCCCATGATTCCCAGATAACAACCGATGGAAAATTATTCTGTCTCGGTCTGTCCCAGACATTTCTATTGGGGACAGGAAACGTCATAGATAAATAATATTTTTAATATGAAAAGATTAGAAATGGGGTTGTTTCGGTATGTACCAGTCAAATCAGTTTGTCCCATGATTCCCAGATAACAACCGATTGAACATTATTCTGTCTCGGTCTGTCCCAGAAACTTCTATTGGGGACAGGAAACGTCATAGATTAATAATATTTTTAATATGAAAAGATTAGAAATTGGTTTGTCTCAGTCAGAACAAAAACACGTATATATATCTAATCAGATAACATGGAACAAACTAATTCTACTGGGACAGGAGAGAGACATAAACAAAACATCAAGTAGATTTACTCCGAGAACATGGACCAAACTGTTGGCCACGTTTCTTGCCATATATGCACATGAGCGGGTTTCGTCCATTCATTTGTTGTAGGCGTAATGGTCCTTAGAGTGAAAATGCAAAACTGTGTCAACTTTGACAACCGTTTCTTTTGAAACTTATTCCCTACTTATTCCTCATTTGATAGAATGTATGTTTCTGTTATTTTGACCCCATGGATGGGTGGCCCGTCCCAAATACATCTAGAAACTGGGTGGGTGGCCCCGCCCCAAATACCCCCTACAAACTACATGGGTAGCCTGCACGAAACACACTAAAACACCCCACCCCTGACCCCACAACCCCGAAATCTGAACCGTTCTAGAAAATGGTCCACACCCGATTGTCACCACCGCGGGTGGAGGGGTTTCGCTATAGAAGAGGACAGCGTTTAATTTTCGTCAATTATCGCCTTGATGTTATTGCTAGATTTCCGAACGAGTTCTCTCAATTTCGCACGAAACTACTGAAACTAGAGGCCACTTCATAACACGGTCTGGTATTTTATGCATAATATGTTAAGACAAATCGTTTCTAAATCTCTTTCTGCAATCCGTACGCCCTTACGAGAAGTGTGGAATTCACAATAACACGTTGAAAGTAGCAATACAAGATACATTGGCGTAACGATGCACACTGGTTACTGTTACCGATTGACGCAATAACCAGTGTGCATCTTTATCAAAATATTTCGTTGTTACCTACATTCAAGGTGTTATTGATAATTTCCGACTGGTCATAAAGATAGTAGAATTGCTGGAAGGGATTGAGAAATGATTTCTTTTAACATATTATGCATACAAATATCAGAATGTGTTGTCAACTGCCCTCTAGTTGAAGTAATTTCTTGCGTATGTCACAACCGTCAGAGAACTCATTCGGAAATAAAGGATTAACAATAATATCAATTGGATATTTGACAAATCTTTCGAATGTATGAATAAGTTCCAAAAGTCACGGTCGTTCAACTTTGGATCTAATAGTTTCCTTATGAGACATTATGAAGGAAATATATATACACGTAACATATCTATTACTTCTGAAGTCATGGCCCTTAATTTAGATTACGTCAAGACTTGTGTCGCGGCTATTTTTGATCGGGGTGTGAATGATATATATCTTTGGTATATGTATGAAGGATGCCACGTTGATATTATGCCACAAGCACCTTGCATGACACGGTCATATATATACATGTAATTGTTCGCTATTTAAAATATGGGGTAAGATTGCTATATGAATGGAATGACCTGTGCTGAATAGTTATAAAGTTTCTGCTATATATAGGCCTCACATAGATATGCATGGTATACCTGGCCTTTTCGGACACATTTACCTCGATATGTAGTATTCAATTATATCACCCAAAGTCTTATCTGCAATATATTTTGTTGCAGGGATAGGCTACAAGACTGCTATATTCCTATCTTCTGTCGGATTCAAAGTACTAGCTGGCTGTCTGTCCTTGGACAGCGAAGGCTCCAAGAAACTTCAGGAAATGAGAACCCCTGGTGGCATCACGGTGATAAAAGTCGATATAACTAAAGACTCCAGCGTCGATGAATGCGTGGCTCAAGTGGAGAAAATCTGCGACCAAAAAGGTTACCGAGTTCTATTTGATATTGTTTTGGAGCACCGCATACGTGTATACATACACATTAGTATCTCACACGCAAAGGGATAGTTTTTTGACAATATAGAGCAAAGTTAAGAAATTGCCCATGCATGTGATATATTATCTACTACAATTCGCCCAAATGCATTCGACAACAGTTTCTGCCCGTCACTGTCTATGTTTCGGCTAGTTCATTCAGATCCCATTACTCCCTGGTCGATATGGACTCTACTTAGACAGTATCCCAATAGTTCAGTTCAACTTCGTAATGTCGCCCTGCTACCTTACTCGTATTTAAATTCGCGCAGTACTATTTTTCGCACACCGATCGGTGCGCGAATTTAAAACTGAGCGAAAAATAGTACGACTCCAAAGTTTACACCAAACCATAAGGAAAATAGGATTGATATGTTAATGAGTTACATGTATAGTGCAGTACGTTGTATTGAATAGACCATTATATGTGCATGTAGACAACATATCTCAACACCATTTTTCACATGTAAAGTGATAAATCATGGTAAACTCGTCGATGTTTCGATGATTGTAAGACATATGCACATATTCTAGTAATTTCGTGCGCAAGGTGCACAAAAGCACATCGCCATATCCACAGTCCTGGAATGATACCGTGGTCATACAGTCTGAGATAATTATTTCAATCCCAACTATATAATAGACGCATACAAGTGTTGATTTTCTCAAATCAGCAGCAGACGTGGTTGTGGTGTTATTTCATTCGAGTTCATTTCAATAATGCCCATTTAAATGTTTAAATACCGGAATGATTATTTGAATCATGCATAAACACACATCTTCAAAACAAAATGACGATGCAATTATGCTCTACTCGCTGTACAGCTTCGTGAAATGTGGCATTTAATATACATGGACACGTATCTTATATAATGAACGACTAAGAACTGAAACTCCCATCAGATACAAAACTTTTACGAAAATAATTTGTCAGTTTTGAATTCGCGCAGAAAAACAACTAATCCTTCAAATTATTACAAAAAAACTGCGGCTTATTACTGCAGGTTTCTCATTCACCACACCAGAAAGCTTCTAAATGCGGAGGCATTGTGTTCCCGCCAAGAGTGCATGGCCCAGCCATTGTTCATACCTAAACATCGAAAGCAATTCACGCGGTCATAATAGTTACATACTGCAACTATAAAACATCCAGCGAATACACACCCCACGAAAACCCGAAATGTGTTGTCCTGTGAGATATCCCATCGCTATAGCTCAATTTGACACGACCAGATTAGCCTTCCAACAATATACTAAATCAATAAAGATTATCAAATAATCGGCATAGTCAACAGAACTTTCACGAACTTGGACATCGACACTTTCTAATCGCTCTACATAAGCATGGTCAGACCTATCATCGAATACTGTAACTCTGCATGGAGCCCACATCACAAATATCAAAGCATTGTGTTAGAGAAATACAAAGAAAAGCAACGAAACTAGTTCGTCAAATCAAAACTCTATGCTACCGAGACCGAATGATAAGACTCAATCTGATGTCTTTCAAATATTGAATATTTAGATGAGATCTAATCGAGGTATATAAACTGTTGAATGGTCATTACAATATCAATGCCTCTGACATATTAGAAAGACATTCATCAGGAAGAACAAGAGGACATAATAAAAAGCTATAGATGTCCATTGTTATCAAGGCCATAGGAAAATATTTCTTCACGCAGAGGGTGGTAAATAGCTGGAACTCTCTGCCAGACTTCGCTGTTGAGGCTCCAACACTCGATCAATTCAAAATATACATAGACTCATTCTTCTATTATATAAAACTAGCAGAGTTACCCGGCGTTGCCCAGGTTAAAGTGGTGTGAAACCATCTGTGGATATTTGGTGGGAATAGAGAATACTCTTGCTCTCAAAGTGTTACACGTATTCTCATAAATTTTATATCAAAATGGCATCACAAAACATGATTCTTACACATGGAATATAAGTAGTGGCTCACCTTGTCAGGTCGGAGCGATTATCATTTTGTTTATCACGTTTAAACCGTTCCACCAATAAAGAAGTATTTATTTATTTACAACTGCGTATACTTCAGACGTATTAGCATGAAACATGAACATCATAAACACATTAGTTCGAAAAAATAAAAGACGACAATTGTGTTTTACATAGAGATGTATCAATCAATCAATCAATCTAGTTTATCATATCTTCAAGAAAATACAGATATTTTAAAGATATGTCCAGATGCTCCTCTGTTCTGGTGCTATATACTGGCTAATCATTTTCAGTTTAAAAGAAATGATGTTATGCACGTTTAGCAGCTACATGTGCCCGACACAGCGAGATTTTGAGTTGTTTATGTTAGGCGATGAGTATGTTGTAAAAAATGAAAGAAATCCTCTGTATCGGGCATATATACCCTTGTCAGATGTCACTATTGGAGGATCCTGAAAAGTCATGTGCTAAGGACTGCGTTTTCCTTTATCTCAGAAGTAACCATATTTGACTGCACATTGTGACCACTATTTTTGAACAGGCCTGCTCTACATTTCCATATCTCTTGACAATTGTAACTTTTTTGGTGGAAACTATATTGAATGGGACAGACTCAATCGTGTTATAATATATACATGAGCCATTCTAATATGCAATCCTCTGACGATTCAAGGTCCCTCAGTTTGAATGAATATATGTATATCTTAAATAGATTGATATAAATATACTTTTAATGCTTTCTTATATGTATCTGTGTTGCTAGATCATTATAGTAATTCCCTGATTTCCATCCCCATATAAATATGACAGTTGAGAAGATATAATTGTTCAAGTGACTTAATTCGGTCACCATTTGTCGAGATTGTGAAATTGGAATGCCAAAAACTCCTTAGAACGACATGGAGATGGCCTGGGAAATGACTATATATAACTTTGTTGGATATCGGCGAATTGAACAATCTTATATATGCTAGTGAATCTCCTCTCGCCATCCATGACCCAAACGACCCCAAATGTGATTTAATTCATCATATCATAAGAGAAGAACGTGCATGAATTTGGTGGAGTCAGTGCTAAATATATTGTTATTACATATCTATCAACGTAATTCGCACGATCGCACGACGTTCCAGGCGTGTGATAATTCTCAAAATCGCACTAGTGCAATCTGTCGACGGAACTATTTCATTCAGTGTTGTTAGACTGGCTCTCGCCGTTACTATTTTGACTTTTTCAACTTTTCAACGCAAGGGCGACAACCCACTTGCCGAAATCGCAACGCGCTGATTGGGTTATATTTTTGGAATATCTGGGAAAACCCAATTAACACCTTTGCGCGGTTCAAGTTCACTCGCGGATAGACGGGCCCCTGTCTGATTGTTGCGTTAACCCTAATATGCCGTTAAAACTCAATTAAATTCACACTTCTGTACCGGAGATGAACGATTGTGAGTCAACTTACTATGATACGGAGATATGTAATAAAAATAGAACCGCATGAATATCTGGATTTTGACGAATTATCGCACTCGATTTGTTAGCGGAACGCGATCCCTCTCGTGCGATAATTTCGTCAAAATCCAGACACTCATGTGGTTCTATCTATGTATCAACTTTGGTGCAACTCCCCTCATGCATGACTTGAACCGCGTCACTTTTATCATATTTAAACCACGTCTATTAGACTCATGCATGCATTATATAATGGAGATGATTATACATAAGTTTGATGGTAATCGGCAACTAAACAAATTCTTATCATAGTTAATACCCCCCCCCCCCCCAATCTCTCACACAAACGGCACCAACTTCACGTCTTTAAATCACACGTTTATATTCCTCGTATCACGGAGAAGAATAATATATCAATTTGGTCGAAATCTGCGCTAAAATAGCCCCTCCCCTGATACCAACAACGTCACTTTAGAAACTTTTAACCCGCACCGTTATCTTACTCGTAAAAAGTTACCCCTGTTAGACCGCCTTGGTGCCATATCGATTGTACCCTTAAAGTTATATATAGAACACAGACATATATTAGCAAATATTTGATTCATTGTATCATTTGAGAAGAACGTGTATGAGTTTGATGGTAATTGGCACTAAACATATTTTTATAATTTTTGGTGACCCTCCCGTCCCTATTTCGGACTCAAGCGGCGCCACTTTTGACATCATTAAACCACACACTTACACTCATTATAGAGATGAATATATATCAAATTTATGAAAATTGGCGAGTATACAAATTTGTATCAAATTTAGGGCCACCATTACATATCTCTCACCCAAAAGGCACCAATTTGGCGCATTTAAACAACACGATTAGATTATTCGTATCACGAAGAAGAATATGTATCAATCAGGTGGAAATCGGCGCTAAACATATTGTTTATCAACGTGTGTGTCCCTCCCACCCTCTAGGCACCCCTGGCTCGAATGGCCCCACTTTTGACATCTTTAAACCACTCCTGATATCATGGAGATTATTATTTGTAAGTTTGGTGCTAATCCGCGACTAAACAAATATTTATCAAATTTAGTGCCCACACCACCCCACCCAGATCTCTCACCAAAGCAGCACCAATATGACGTCTTTAAAATCACACGATTAGATTCCTCATATCATGCATAAGAATTTGTATCAATTTGGTGGAAATGGCGCTAAAAATATTGTGTATCAATTTTGGTGCCCCTCTCCCTGTCAGTGCACCCCTAACTCGAATGACGCCACTTTTGACAGCTTTAAGCCACGCCATTAGACACCTCATACCATGGGGATGAATTTGTTTCGGAATTTGGATGAATGAAGTTTCGTGGCAATCGGCGACTAAACCAATTCTTATCAGATTTAGTACCCACCCACCGCCCCCAAATCTCTCATCCAACGACACCAATTTGGCGTCTTTAAATCACACAATAAGATTCCTTGTATCATGGAGAAGATCTCAGAAGAATGTGTATCAATTTGGTGGAATTCGGCGCTAAAATTATTTTGATAAATTTTGGTGCCCCTCTCCCCTTCCGGGCATCCCTGACGCGAACGGTGCGACTTTTGACAGATTTAAACCACACCATTAGATTCCTCATATTGCGGGGATGATTATATATAAGTTTGGTGGCAATCGGCGACAAATTTTTTTCTGCCCCTCCCCCTTTTCTGCCCCTGACAACAACGGTGTCACTTTAGAAAATTCTAACCCTCGCCATTATCTTTCTCGTAAAAAGTTACCCCTATTAGACCCCTTTTGTGCCATCTAGGTGGTCCCCTGTGAATTTCTATAGAACACAGACAGACAGACAGACAGACATTTGCAATTATAGATATAGAAGATACGAGTTCGACGACAAGTTTAATGCGTCCCAATTAAACAACCGGAAAACCCCATTATATATAAATAAAACGCCCAGCTAACCACAGCTATCTAGAATCTCTAGGATAGTATACACCCGAGGGCGTAATAAAGCAGCTTTCTTTACACGTGTATGTAACAATTCACACTCGGTGATGTGCGGAGTTTATGCACAGATTATAGTTCTACGATACACCACGACCTCCCGCCACACGATGAATATAGCATATATAATCTGATATTTCTTGACGGCCGACGTTAGCAGTTTTCAATCTAAACACCCCCATTGTTTCAGGCTTGCATGCATTAGTCAACAACGCCGGGATTAACGGATTCGGAGCAATAGAACTGTGCCCAATGGACTATTTTAACAAGATACTTGAAGTCAACCTTCTGGGTCATATCAGAGTGACGAAGGCCTGCCTCCCGTTGATTAGGAAAGCTAAAGGTGTGCTTTTTTATTTTCATTAATATTACTCAGAGCATCAATATTACTCAGAGTTACAATCGTTCGTTCCCCGGGTTTTAGTAAAGCAAACAAATTCCAAGGCGTGTCTAATGTCGACGGACCAGTTGTCAACACTAGTTCAACTTCGATTTCCAGCTGATTCCATTATGTACGGTCAATTGTGCTCTAAGTCGGTCAGAGCATGCGAATAGTTCTTTACCAAATAAATCTCGTCATCGACTCGATTGATTCTGCATGGTACAGAACTATTCTTATGCTCTTAGCCTTACTCAAACGTTATATTTCAGTAGAAACTATAGCGAAACCACCAAACGAATGAAATATATACTGATTAGCTTTTGCATGGAAAGTAAAGTGTAAAGTTGTCAACGGATATGCTTGATAAATATATTATTTGGATATTAATTGTTACGAGACTGATCAAGGTTTTGATATATGTGAAATCAGAATAATATAATAATTATGCTGTCTCGTTTTTCACATTAAGGCAGCTTTACTGTACATCATTGTGAACTTTGGTGATTTAATATCAAATTATCATGCATTCTTTAAGTAGTTCAAATAATGTATCAATATGAACTTCTTCCAACGCGTATCACGTGTCATATATTCGCCATACATAAATACCGAAAATATTGCAGGAAGGGTGGTTAACATGTCCAGCGTCCGTGGTGTGATTAACACCACTTATAGTGCGGCGTACAACATATCGAAACATGGCATGGAGTCGTTCTCCGATACACTTCGACTTGAGATGGCGGAGTACGGGGTTCATGTTTCGATTATCCAACCAGGAAACTTCTCAGGCGGAACAGATATCATTTCTGGTGATAAACATGTAAGTTTTCTGACTGATCCACCGGGTGTGGACCGCGGACCACCGTCATTGGACCGCTTGGACCGGCCCATCCATGGCGGTCCGGTACTGTACCGGTTCGCTAACTTTAATTGTATGTCTAGCTTAAGTACTGGCCCTACCAGGGTTAACTGGTACGGAACTCCGAAGCTCCAATCGCCAGCCAATACACAATGTTACGAATGTCTAGCCACCTGTTGTTAGATAACATAGCTCGTGCAGAATGATTCATATTCTTTGGTGGGAAATGTTCAGATATAATGAGTTCAATTAAGAAACACATACTTATTATCTGAATATTTTCTAAGGTAACTACTCATCAATGAGTATATAGTATATAGAAAGGGTTGATGTGACTTATTTAATCATATGCTATCAGTTCACGGAATACTGTAATACAATTGGTCGCTTAATGAACCATTACATAACGATATCCTTTCGGTCACTCTTCCTGAAAGTACAGGTATCAGAACTAAAGTTTCCGGACAGTATCCCCACACGTGTTTGGAAAGATACCTGCCTTATTGATTTCAATTGATTGGCCAAGGACAATAATGAACGTGAAGTTTCTCCGCAACAGGATGCGTGATTGAAAGATGGGTAGTCCCAATATATCACTCTTGCTCGGGGGGGGGCGTGAACAAATTGACACATGCAGGGCCCAATTTTTTTTACAGCCCTTTTGCTACCCACCCACCCTTTTTGTGCAAAAAAAAAAAAAAATCCGCCTGATTTTTTTGGACCATAAGAAAAAAAAAATCATTTTAAATTCAAGACCAAATCAAACAGAATCAAAGGTAAATTTTAAATTGGTCCGTTTCTGGCAGATTCCAAGTGTTCCTGTATTTTGATACAACCTGATAGAATGGGGATAATCCAAATTAAAACAAGATTTTTTTATAAAAAACAAATGACACATGATTCAACATGTTTAGTCTGATTATACAATTACAGTTTAAGCATACTGTAAGCAAAATACATAATAATGAACTGCATTTTATTAGTCGAGTTTTTTTCCAAAACTCGACTTATAGTTTGATGGGGGACGGCGGGCGGCGGACGGGCGGGCGGGCGGCCTGTTTTGCTTATAACTCAACCGTTTATTGACGGATTAAAAAAAAAATTGTGTGTGAGTACATATCCATGCACGTAAGCTGCAGTTCGGGTTCGGGTTCGTCCGCACATTTATTACAGAGTTATGGCCCTTTGCCATTTTTCACTGATTTTAGGCTCGTTAGCGCAACCAAGTACGTTAATCCAGAGTATGCGCAACTGGCGCGAGATCTCGCAAAAGATCGCGAACTCTTTTGTTCCGTTTAAAAGCGGGCTAAAGGTACATGGCGCAACAACTTCAACAAACGTTATCTGATTCGATTGAAATTTGCGATATAGGTGTCTCCCAAGAATATCTCGGACGAGTTCGAAAACCGGCCTGGTCCGATAAAATTTGATAGAGTTATGGCCCTTAATAAGTCATTTTTCACGAATTTTCAGCTCGTTAGCGCGACAACTTCAACAAACGTTATCCAATTTGTTTGAAATTTGGTATATAGGTGTCTCCCAAGAATATCTCTGACGAGTTCGAAAACCGGCCTGGTCCGATCAAATTTGATAGATTTATGGCCCTTAATTAGTCATTTTTTCACGAATTTTCAGCTCGTTAGCGCGATAACTTCAATAAACGTTATCCGATTTGATTGAAATTTGGTATATAGGTGTCGCCCAAGAATACCTCGGACGAGTTAGAAAACCGGCCCGGTCCGTTAAAATTTGATAGAGTTATGGTCCTTAAGTAGTCATTTTGTACGAATTTTGAGCTCGTTAGCGCGATAACTTCAACAAACGTCATCCGATTCAACTAACATTTGGTATATAAGTGTCTTCCAATAATATCCTGGACGAGTTCGAAAACCAGCCTGGCCCAATAAAATTTGATAGAGTTATGGCCCTTAATTAGTCATTTTTCGTAATTTTTTAGCTCGTTAGCGCGATAACTTCAACAAACGTCCTCCGATTTGTTTAAAATTTGGAATAGACGTACTTGCCAAGAATATTTCGGACGAGTTCGAAAACCAGCCTGGCCCGATAAAATTTGATAGAGTTATTGCCCTTAATTAGTCATTTTTAGATTTTACCTATTAATTAGTATACCGATACTGATGCACACCAATTGGCGGTAGCCACCGGCGGTAAGCCACCGAAAACGAGACACAGCATCTCTGATGCCACCTCTTGTTATCTTGATGCCTAAGTATAAAATATCTGCCACAATAGATTGTTTATTATTATTCTTCACTGTTGTTCCCAAAAAGGTGCCACCAACCATCATATCAGAACACCGTATAGCCATACCTGCAATGACAGTTATATAGTATATAAGTATCACTCTTTGGAGCCAAATAAACAGGCTGGCATGTAATTTTTTAATTTGAGGTATTTTGTTAGCCAGCACTCTGCAGCACTAGTATTATTTGGTCATTAGACATGCCAGAGTGAAAATGCCAGAACTATCAGGCACTATTCAATATTAATTTGAGGTGAAATGCAAACCAGCACTCCTATTCAGTCATCACTTTTATTTGGCACCAGAGAGTGCTTATCTTATATCTACATATGTTCTTAAGTGTTGGTTAAGGTCATCATCTATGTTAGAACACATTTATTAGTGAAAACAACTTAAAACAATGTCCATAATGTGGGTTGAAAAAAATTTGCACAAACAATTTTTTTCAGGCCTCTGAGGTGCACCCGGTATAGGTATGTTTTTGGAAGATCTCCCCTGTATTACTTGTATCTTATACCTACCCTGTTCCTAAGTGTCTGTAAAGGCCATAGCCTGCATTAGAACACAGTTATTAATGAATATATTTGAAAACAACTTAAAACAAGGGCAAAAAATGTGAATAGAAAAAAATTTGCACAAACTTATTTTTTCGAGCCTCTTCGGACCCACCCACCCCGGCCCTGTGTGATAAAACTTTTGTGCGACCCCCCCCCCCGTCTTGCTCACAAATTACTAATCTAATTTGATGATAATATATTGTGGAAACAAGATGCTTTTGACAAATACTGGGATTACAATTTGAGAAATAACTTTTTATAACTCGTTTATGAAAAATTTACGTGTATAGTCCCTTATTTGCTGAGTACACATACAATGTACATGTGGGATTTGAACCAGATTTGATGTCCTATCGGCGACTATTTTAGTGCGCAGATTAAAGAATTTTAGATGTATTGTTGTCTTTGTCTCCCTACCTATAGGACGACTGCAAACAAATGCTCAAGAATATGTCCAACAAGGCATCAGAGGAAGTAAACGCCTCATATAAAGGCCACAACGACCTAATTGTGACCAGCTTTGTTGAAACTAAACGTAATGGCTCAAATGATCTCACCCCGATATCTACAGCGATATGCCACGCAATCTGTACTGTGCATCCAAAGACGAGGTATCTGATTGGTGGCGGTGGCAACAACCAGTGGTTCGATTCTGGAGCTGTAAGTAAATAAATGTACTGAACAGGGACCAGCCGATATGGCGACTTGGGAGCTCTCTCTCTCTCTCTCTCTCTCTCTCTCTCTCTCTCTCTCTCTCTCTCTCCTCTCTCTCTCTCTCTCTCTCTCTCTCTCTCTCTCTCTCTCTCTCTCTCTCTCTCTCTCTCTATATATCTCTCTTCTCTCTCTCCCTCTCTCTCATAATTAAAGACATATTATGTACTTGTTCGGGTGTGTGAAATTGATATTAAAGTTAGTATTCCGGTACTATTGTAGAGTAACGCGTGCACCCCTATCCCTTATCTTATTCAAGGGACGTGATGGTACATATCAAATATATCTATCTAAACTTAGGGATGGGAAGACAGGGAATATAATTGAACTATAGTGACCCCAACCAAATTCCAAAGGTCATGACTTGGAGAGGCCACGACCTGTGAGGAATGCGAACATTAACACAAAGAGAAAGTCTGATGCAACATACATCAGGTCAGGCCTCGGTCAAACGTCGGTCACATATACAAGAGATATCGCTAATGACCCACAAAGTCATTAGCGTATATATAAACCCTACATTAATCCACAGGGGCCTGTAACGCGCTCCGTTGTCCGCCCCCCCCCCTTTTGCACTGCCCATATACGCCGCCCTATATATACGCGCCTTCTTCGCGTTAATGGAACATTATATAGACAAGGGGCTCTGTAGAAATTCAACGTTTCACCATCGCTCGGGAGTTGCACAAATTTAGCCCATTCACCCCAGTAATGATAACGATATATACACGGATGGATCGGCAAAGAATTCATCTTTCAATAAATACCACAAACTCCCATCAGAAACATTCATACACGTTGCATTTATTAAAATTTTAACCACCGAATATTGTCTCCGGAGAGCGTATTTTTTCGATTTGATCCGGCTCAGACAGCAATGTCGGCATGTGTCTCGAAATTCACCACCCATGCAGTTTACTATCATTAAAAATCGGTCAAACGATCAACTAAATATCTGGAACTTAGTGATTTATTGTCGGCTAATAATTTATTTACTCATACAAATCAACACATTGTCAGTAAACAATTCTAATAGAGGAGAAATCTGTCGATAATTCCAACTTTAAAAAAAGAAATTAATCTGGGTAATTAATCTACTCTTCAATTAGTTTTGGCTCTTCAGACATATTTGGCAGATGCCATCATCGGCTCGCTAATTAATAAGCGACGCCTTCTTTCCATGGCATCCAAGATTGATTCACCATAATGTATTGTTACCTACACATTGCTGCTTACCACATGATGTTAGATGTGAATAAAATTTATACAGAGAACAGTCTTATTCCTTCACACTATGCCAACTGGGTGGATGTAGCATTCTACTATCATCGCCCAAACTCTCAAATAAATCGACCATATAACTCCATAGAAAACACCGTCTGAACTACGCTCTATTGTAAATATTTACATCTCTATTCGGGTCGCAACAATCGGCGATAAACTAACGCAAATGATTTCGTCATCGATACTCATTTAATAAATATATAAGATTGACTGTGTTTGTTGTAAATTTGGATTAATATTCATAAAAAATAACCACCTTGAGCAAGATTATTCTCCATTTATATTTGATTTCCCAACCGGAGTGTTTCACATCACTTTAAAAGATATGTACTGATTATAATGGTGTTCTTACCCACAATAATGGTTTTATAAATGGGCTCTTGTATTGTATCATACTTATTGGATTAGGAAGGGTGATGTTGGGTGTAAATAAAAATTCAGCCATTGTTAGTTCTTCTTAATAACAGTCCACTTCTCCCTAATAACCAATCACGGCGATGTGACTTCTCTCAATTTTAAACCGCTGAGCTGGTCCTGATATACTGAAAGAAGATACTCCAAATTGAAATACACAACCAACTGTTAAATTGAAAGGCACTGCGAAGAAAGTTCGCACATATACACGCACCAACCCAGATATAGCAATGCAGACATACAAATCCATACTACGGTTCCACATGCCGACATCAAGCGATTGGAGCATCACCAACTCATATATATACATCGATATTTCAAACCGACTCGAACTATTCAGAAGACTTGTCCTGGTCTTGATGCGTGTTGTTGGTAACTTTGTTTGTATACGTTGGGCTAATAATCCATATCTATATGGACATGTGCTCCACCAATATTGTTCACCATCGTGACAATACAAGCCAAATGCTACAACAGCTCGAACTTATAAAATTTTAATATTCCACACAAAGTCATCAAATGTTGACATCAATTTAAATATAGCTCGTCTTAAGAAAACACAACATATATATAGCCTGCATACCATCTTTACTAGCACTGCACGAACTCATTCCACACACAGCCACTAAATTCTGACATCAATTTACATACGTCTTCTATATACATATCCTATAGATAATTGTATCAAAGAAAACACAAACATATAGCCTGCATACCATCTTGACTATAACAACCAAATGCTACCACCGCACGAACTCATTCCACACAAAGCCATAAACTTGTGACAGCAATTTACAAGCCTCTTCTATATATGTGTTCTACAGACACATGTATTACACAAACACAATCGCAAGCTCCATTGCATGCATAGTTCAGTCCCCTGCTACGCAGGACTTACCGCTGCCAGCACCTACGTAAAATGAGAGGAAATCACTCATTGTTCTATTTGAGACTTTTGTAGGTTACAATTCATTTTGCATTATTCTGAGAAACTGAGCTGTCCATAATCATTTGAAAATTGTCTGGATCAAGCCAAAATGAATTATAACTGACAAAACAGTCCAACAAAAAATGGTTGATTTAATTAAGAAAATAGACATGCCGGCAGTGGTCAGACATAGCGTATCGAGGGGACTGAACTCTGTTTTGTAGCTCGACACAATCGTAGCCTATACATTATATTTGTTCTGTGTTACAGTATAGGTACTGACGTACGTGGCTGAATCCATTCTTACCCTCTGTGTTCCATTATAGGTACTGGCGTGGCTGCAGCCATACTTACCCTCTGTGTTCCATTATAGGTACTGACGTGGCTGAATCCATTCTTACCCTCTGTGTTCCATTATAGGTACTGGCGTGGCTGCAGCCATACTTACCCGATGTCGCCATGGATAGATTGATGTTGTCGCAGAAAACTGTCTGAATGTGAACGTGCATGCATGTGACAATCATGTCTTGGTTGCAAAGGGAATTTCAAGCATGCAGCAGCCAAAATCTGATTCAAAATGAATATATATTTGCGACACGTGTGCAATATATACACAAGCGAGTTACAACCGGTGCACGCATACCTGGTTCTGTTTGCGTTTCATTTCTTGAAAACGGTTCCTATTGTCGTAAATATGGATGGGCAACACACCCGGACACCGTATATCTGACTGTTGTCCGTATCAGCTAGCGTGTGTTGACATGTGATCATGCTCATCAATGACGGCTCTCCAAAATGCAGTATTCAGACTTCAGCACATGTAGCCGTATGCTTCGACGTTGTGGACCAGGAATACAGACTCGAGAAGCTTATATACGCCACAGAAAGATTAAAGTTTATATCATTCAGCAAAGATATGCCCTCGTAATGATATTTTTACTTCCGTGGTCCTGGTTGTATATTCTTGTTGGAAACTATAGTTAACCAACTATACACTTACAGTTCACGTGTGTTACGCCGTGTTGTGTCAAAATCAGCAAATTACATCTGCTTTAAAGGGGTACTGTACACTAAACCCGGCCATTTATGGGACCATCTCCTTTTATACTCAACAGAATATATGTAACAAATGAATGAATTTGAGCCATGGATTAGTGCAAAACACGCCCATTTATCGTATGAACGATGTATACACCATGGTAATTATAACGAAAATGAATTTATGACTAGAGTCATAAATTCGTTATAATTACCATGTTGTTTGTTTAGTGCATACGGTAAATGGGTGTATTTTGCACTAATTCATGGCTCAAATTCATTCATTTGTTGCATATATTCTGTTGAGTATAAAAGGAGATGGTCCCATACATGGCCGGATTTAGTGTAGTAGATGGGCAAATAAGCTTGTGAGAATAAAATAACACAATATATTGCACATATAATGTGATTTATTACACGCTTGTTCCTAGAATTACAGTGTTATTGCAGTTCCATATTTACAATTCCGTATGGGACGTACTGTTCATATACGCATGTCGTTGACGTCAAATGGCGTACATAACAAGTCCTATAAATAAACCTTGTAAGCTCAGGGGGGGGGGGTCGCGCCCAAAAATTCCATATATAGGGCGGGGGTGGGTGGGTCATTTGGACCCGGAAAAAATGCGTAAATGACAAAAAATGCAAATTTTTTCCCCCACTTAAAATCACTGTTTTTGTGCTCATGTAATCTGTTAATATCAACCATATGACACACTAGGCTATTTAAAACATACTAACCAGAACTAACTACCATTTAGGGGTGTAGGTATGCTGATGTATGTCAAAATTAATGTACCAGATTTCGACGGATGAAAGATATATTATATATATATAAACAAATCATATAACAAACATTAAAACACAAGAACAAACATTTATAATATGCATATCCAAGATAGCCTTTCAATTGGGTGTCAAAGTGTATGTTATAGCTATATATATACACACATGTGTATCCCTTTAAGGGTTTGAACAAAATATAAAGCTGAGTTTATATTGATGAATTCTGTGATGAATTTTGCAATTACTTTTGACAAATTTGTTTACTGTTATAACATAATTATATGCTCAGAAACGATCAGTCGACAATGCTTGCATATAAGCATAATTATGAAATGATTACCATCTTCTGTTCTTAATCCACATTATTATTTGTTATCAAGATAAACTTGATGATACAAACAAAAATAACAATTCCACTATATTCCACTGGTTTAAAACTATAAAACAAAATGACTCATACAAAAAGTTCATACTATTTGGATAACAATATGAAAGCTTAGCCTTTTGTGATATTAATTCAACCACAGTTATTATTCACAAGTCAAAGCAGTTACGTACGGTACAGATACATGTAGTAAGGTAGTATATCTTGGAGTTCCAGTTATTTGACTGCCAATACATATGGTATTGTAATTATTAGTTGCTTGTTCATTATTGGTTGCTTTGATATTCAATTTAGGATATAGCAGGATAGAGCAATGTAACTATAAAAGTAGCTTTTGGTATTAAAGTTTCTACTTATTCCATATGCAACATAAAGCTAGAATATAAACATGACTAATATGAACTTTGTTCTTGAAACTAATTATAAATCATACTAACCTGGATCAAACTGCACAGGTAATCTATGCAACTCTCTTCATGCGAACTTTCTCAGAGTCACATATCTTAACTGGACAGTCTGATCCAGGATGCTTGTTCTTATAATGGGTTTCCATGTGATATCTCCGCTGGCTTTAAACTAAACTTTATACTCTGATAATAAGTTAATAATACTACCAATTCTTCACTAATATTGGTATATGTCAATCTGCACACCAACATGACATACATACATGTATTTAGACTGTGAGCTGCTGTGAGTGTGACTTTCCTTGGGTCCCATCATACCCATGTGCAGATATATATCACAGAAATAGGGGAGATGAAATTTGTTCTACCCCTACCTGTTCTACTACAGTATTACCATTGGGCCTTGGCTATAAAACATCTTTTACTATTGTTATATAAAAGAATATGAAGTTATTGAGGATATCAGGATATGTATTACCTCATAATTATTATGTTTTATGGCATTATGCCCAATGTGTTTAAGTGCATTTCCACATTTTATACTAATAGAATTATCTGCCTTTAGAGCAGTTTAGAGGTTTATTAAAATGCTGGGAATAGTATTAAATAATAAGAAATGGAACAATTCTTTGCTAGGCTATGATTTGGTTTATATTTTATGTTTTTTGTAAGATTTTGGGGGGTGGGTCCCAAAAATTGGCCGGAAAAAAAAGTAAAAAATTGCAGGTAGAGGGGTGGTGGGTCCCCGAAAGGGGAAAAAACATTTTTTTCGCCCTATATATGTAATTTTTTTCCGCGACCCCCCCCCCCCCCCTGGTAAGCTTGTATTTTTAATGCACGGATTTTTGGGTGACTTGCAATAAACACAGAACGACATGCGTGTTGATGGGTTTGTTGATACGGCACGTGTGCCATAGAGAAAGGGTAGAAGTCGAGGATGTGCCTCTCGTTATATCCGACCGCGCTAGCGCTCGTTCCGTTTTAACAAATTGATTAACAATTTAACACACTCGTGTCGTTTTTGTGTGTGTTTATTTCTTTTATTGAATGGTCTATGGCCCATCATCGGATACCAAATTTGTTACCAAATATGTATGTCCGACACCGATAAATTAGAGATCGAAGCCATTTTCATATTCAATATTGATGAGCTATCGTTTTCAGTTTTCAAATGGTGAATTCTCCTTCCGAAACACTAAATTTCAGGGAAATGTTAGTTCAAAGAGAAAAAGGGCCAACTCTTCGAATTCTCTGAGTATCCGACACTGTTATTTATACAGTAGTGAGAATTTTTTTTATCATCGCATGGTCTATACCTATATGGTTTTGAAAAAAGATACATATAATATAGTGGAAGCTTTTGAATATGATAATAATTCCAGAATTGCCTCAGCCTGTCCGATATGTTAGGATTTTCTTTCTGATGTGAACATCAAACACTGTGGAATTGCCCATAAGCGTAATTGTCTTTTGTTGCTAGAATAATTAATAGAACCACATTTTGAATGACGAAATGTGACATCCACGTGTCAACAAATATCAAATTATGGCAAAAATATCTGCAATTATATCGCCTTGCCATATTAGCCCTTTAAACCAGCCAGTGGTTACCAAAACCAATGTATTACGCCACAAGGTGGTGTAAGCTGTTTTACAGTTTTTCATGTTCGAGTGGACGATCGATAATCCACTGGGCGAATGTATTAGGTATTTTTTCGTACTTGAGTATAAACGGTACCGATAGAGTCACGATAGTCCGACAAAGATTAGCACATGTGTTTACGGCACCGGTGTAATTGTGGGGACATGTTTCTATTATGAAGGTTCGCTATCCCGAAGGTCCACTATTCCGAAGGTTCTCTATTCTGAATATTTGCTATTTCGAAGGTTCACTCTTCCGAAGGTTCGCTATTCCGAAGGTTCTCTATTCCGAAGGTTTTTGTTATTTTTATTTTTAGGTTAATTCTATATTCTAAAGTATCGAGAGGGTTCATTATCACGAAGATTCTTTTTATGGAGTGTGCGCTCACATCCGAACGGATCCTGCGCGCATACCGATACAGATACAGGAGGAAATAACTTAGAACATTAAATGTGATTTTTTTTTTTCGCGGGTTTCTTGAGATTTAATGTCATTACGTGGGCCCATACCTTTGAATTCTTGGCATATAATATGAATGTTGTCGTATATATGGACCCTCCTGCATTGGGACATGACACAGGTACAGTTGACTTAAGTGCTGTTCTGTGTGGGCTCCAATTTGGGGTTCAATATTTCAAGGGCCAAATTTAGAATTTTATGGGCCCATACCTTTGAACTCTGGGCATATAATATGAATATTGGGGGGGCATGTCTCTATTCCGAAGGTTCACTATCCCGAAGATCCACTATTCCGAAATTTCTCTGAATGTTCGCTATTCCGAAGGTTCACCAATCCGAAGGTTCTTTATTCCGAAGGTTCTCTATTCCGAAGGTTTTTGTTATTTTAAGGTTAATTCTATATTCTAAAGTATTGAGAGGGTTCATTATCACGAAGATTCTTTTTATGAAGGAAATAACTTAAAACATTAAATGTGATTTTGTTTTGTTTTCGCGAGTTTTCTTGAGTTTAATGTCATTACGTATGACCTTATTTCTCATTACATATTCACGCCAAGCAGCCCACACAATTGCTAGGTTTCCATGCGATTTAATGTCATTACGTGTGACCTAATATCTCAATAATCTGAGGCAAGATTACGCCTGCTAAAGGTGAATTATAACAGTGGGGCTATAACGCTTAATGAATACTGGAGGCTATAACAAACTTCGCAGCAGAATATCGCTGAATAGACGAGTATGAGATGTGCCTAACTGCAATTGTGACTTTGTTTAAAGGCCCACTTAATTTTCGAGTCATTGATTTTGTTTATAGTATATACGGTTTTAATAACAATTTATGCCATAAAATTTGAATAAAATACTATAATTCATCACCATTTGAAACGCAGAACACTTCTATCTCCTAGTTTGAAACACCTTTAAAAAAACCGCGACAAGTCGTGCGTCGTATATCTAGCAATTAGCAACTAACATGTCCTCTTCGGCTTTCCATAGATTTCAACGTAATTTGATACTTAGGGGTATTTGTGTCCGGGAAGTGTTTTGGACGGGTCAAATCGTGACCCCGACTTGACCTTGACATTTAAAACTGTCAATGCAAGGTAAATTTGGGTAAAACGGACGAATTTCGGCGAAATTTGATACCTAGGGATACTTTTGTCCGGGGAGTGTTTTGAACGGGTCAAATCGTGACCTCGGCGTGACCTTGACCTTCAATGTGGTCAATTAAAGGTCAAATCTTGTAAAACAGATAGATTTCGACGAAATTTGAGACCTATGGGTACTTTTGTCGGGGGAGTGTTTTGGACGGGTCAAATCATGACTCCGACCTTACCTTGACCTTCAAAATGGTTAATTAAAGGTCAAGTGGGGTAAAACGGACGGATTTCGACGAAATTTGATACCTGTTACTTTGGTACTTTTCTCCGGGGTGGGGGTGTTTTGGACGGGTCAAATCCTGACCTTGACTTTCGAAATAGTCAATTGAAGGTCAAATCGCGCCTTTCGCCGGAAACCAGATGGGAAACAGCCCGGACGAAGTCGGGCCCATCAGCTTGTGTAATAAAGAAGACAGTTTGAAGAATGTAATGTATAACACGAGAAACGGGAAAACTTGAAATATGGAAGTATGCAAATTTCCCACATAACATTTGAAAGCTAGTTTATAGTATAATTATATTATAATTTATATTTATGGCTAATAATATGATATTGGTGGCGTTACCATTTCTGACTATGGTTTTCTTGTGTTATTTAGGAGTCGGCGGTTGCCCTCAACAGTGCTAAGGAATCAAGCAATCGTGCACATACATACTTCCCAGAGTACATTGGATGCCACCTGAATTTCAGTGATCAACAGACTTTAATACTGTAGGCAATGGCTGCGGACACACGTACCACAGTAGCGATGGCATAGTAGGTGTGACAATTTATTATGGTGGAGTTTGGTGACAATTGGTTGTCACAATTAATATGCCATATCAAACCATGTCGCCCTCTGCAAATTCGCACAATGAGCCTACCAAGCTCTACCAGCGACGGTCGATATCTCAATGATAAATCTACCTGAATGTCTTGTCGATGTTGATCTTTACTCAACACGCAGTGTTATATTTTGCATGCTAACACACAAGTCCACTTGGTAACTTAATGAATAACCCATCTCAACGGCCATGATTGTTCTTACTAACGAAATTAATATAAGTAGATAAACAATGCATGCATTGAGATCATATAAAAAACGTACCACAATAATGATATGATTCAATGAGGAATTGCCACCAGGCCACGGCCAAACACAATTCTGGACGATCTATCGTGCAATTATATATATCGTCGTGAAAACGTAATGAGTAGAGATCAACATTGGTGACAAGCCGACTCATTGTGCGGAAAATCAGCTGGCGACATGGATGGCTATGGCACAGAATTATGACGGACCAATTGTCACCAAACTCCACTATAATAAATTGTCACACCTACTATGCCATCGCTACTGTGGTACGTGTGTCCGCAGCCAATATCATACAATCATACCATACGTCCTCGTCAAATGAATTTGGTGTTAAGTTTGTTAGAATTATATTACCAAAATGTAGATCCACATGTTTTCTAAGATGAAATCCGTAAACATAATGCACAACTTGTGCAATCACTCAGAAGAATTTCAGAGTTAGCAGTATACGATTGTAGATAGCAATAGTCAGCTACCATAGTGTTAATTCGTGGCCATGATTTTTGTTTTTGTCATTTATATTCTTGCTTGTGATCATGTTACTACAATTCCACTTTTTTGTGCTGTAACAATATGTATTGGAATATGATGAAAGACATTTGTTTGAAAGAACCAGGCTGTTGTGATTTTATGTTAATTTAAACTGAATTAGTTTCTCATTTTGAGGGGTTGTCCCCAAAAAGTTGGCCTGGAAAAAATACAAATTTGCACAGAGGGTGGGTGGGTGGTCAGGTAGTAGAAATTTGATTGTTCGACCCTGTGTCTGCAATTGTTTTTAACAATTCCCCCTGCAAAATGCGGTGTTTAGCGGTAGGTTACATTATAGAACTCCCAGGTTTTCCTTTCACTAAGGTAGCAATACACGATTTCTGGCCATTTTCACCATTTTGACGGGGGCACTGTATTACAACTTTCTGCTGCACCATGGTCATTGATAAACAGCACATGAGTGTTTGGTTACAAGATACAGAAATGGTCGGAGAATAATTCATTTGTCTTTTGGAAAAAAATTGCATCATCACAAGTAGAATTATCTCCCCTAGACTGATTTTTTTTAATCTTCATTTTACCAATTTTTTTTACCGAAATTGGCCGTTTTCGGTCGCATAGCTAACCATGACAGAGCGAATGTCACTCTATAATCACCTTATGGGCTGATAGACCCGAGATATATGTCAGATATATTGAAAAATAAAAAAAAGTTATCGTAGCAATTTAAAAAAAAATTTCTCAGAAGTGCAGACGACTGTTTTCAAGGGAGAGAAATCGAGCTGTTTTCCGGTGGAGTACCACACAGAGCTGACCGACATCAGATTCCAAAAACATACTTCGTATTCAAATATCATCCCATTTTGTATACTATGGTACCTTTATAAAATAATTAAACCATCAAACCATTACTCCCAGGTATAACAGAGGCTAAACTGACAGTTATAGCCCTTATATGCTTAAAATCATATTTTTCAGCCCTCCTACAACCCATGAAATCGTGTATTGCTACCTAAGTCGGAATTTTCAGACATGATGATATTTATGATATGGCACATGTATACTAGCAAGCACGAAGATCAATTGTATTTTGTTTATTTCAGGCAAGATATGCCCATATATAGTCATACATACAACATATCATCACAAATTAAATATAAAGAAGTTGATTCCAATGATTGAATAAATTAGACCGATATATCAGATCTGAGTTACAAATAGCATTCCCCTTTCGAATCATATTGCTGTAGAACTTCTCTACAAGTCTGGGCGAGAAAGAATGAATATCTAAAATGGGGACAAGCAACTATACTGAAATGAATCCCTTTGTCTTAACGTGGTTCATTCTGATTGGCCACTATGAGACAATTTACGAAAGTCCAGATATGGGGTGATTTAGAATGACACACGCCAAAGACAACCGATTCGGCTTAATTTCATCAGTCATTCACATGTCCCCAGATAGAATAATAGTATCATGCATGTGTTATAGAACAAACTATTAAAGAGAATCAATCAATTCTAACTGAAATACAATCTCCTTTTGGACAGTTTAATAAGGAGAGATAATGGTTCTTGAAATTACAAAGTAAATGAGATTTAACATACACACGGCGACCAGATGTTATACCCAACTTATAGGATAGTGCTACAACATTTGTGTTTAGAATCTTGGCCTAAGTGAAAAAGTACAGCATTTCTGGCATTTTATTAAAGTATTTCGAAGTTTTGTCCACAACGGTATGCAGCGAGTTGAGGTGAACAATGCACTATCGCCATACAATATAACATGCATAATGCAGAAAGCACAATTCATTGAAGACATTGGATCAAAATTCAACAGCGACCTAAAATCCCTATAATAGTGTACAGCTGCTTGACTTTAAGCCTGGCAAAATTGAGGCCCTCCCATTTCACGCGGAGGGACCAGGACACTGGCACGCAGAGCCAACCGCCATTTGAGAATTGTTTGTAAAATCTAAACTTGAAAATTGCAACAACAAAAAACCTAATAGCAACTACTCTAGTGGTCCAACTCCAGGAGAATTCAGACCCCGATTTGTTTTTCTTAATCGTATTACCACGTTAGTATATTTGATTGGTCACGGGGGGGGGGGGGGGGGGGGGGCAGTCCATTTTTTTAAAAATCTCACACCGGGCCGAACCATGGTCATCCCTGTGAGAGATTTTTTGTTAAATCTGAAGTGCTTTAATTCGCGGGCAGCATGGGTTTTATGCAGATAATTGTTACTATCGCGCGAAATCATCAAATGTGAACCACTCAAGTGAGACAGACCTTTAAATTAAAATTTTAGTTGCAAATTAGCAAAGTCAAATCTTGGTCATGTACGCTCACAAATATGATATCGGTTACACAGAGAAAGAACTTTATCTGCATCAAATAGTTTATCACTGAGAGATTTATATACATTAATCAGCATTTAAAAATTAAGGCTAAATGCTCCAATGGTCACCATGGGCCTACTTGCACACGTTTGTCATATGACCTATATATAGCCTAAGTGTAAAACTCATAGAAAAGGGGGGTCACGGTTGATCCCCAATTTGTCGCAGGATAAAATAATTCATGTTGGCAAAGAAAATCAAAATATAGAGAACAATTTCAACCTAATGATTTGTGTGAATTGAAATTTCCAGAGCCCCCACCCCACCCCACCCCACCCCACCCCCACACCAATCGATACGTCCTTGATCGTAACTCACTTTCGTAACCAGACAAAGTATCCTGTGAATTATAATCGCTGAGCATTTATCTACAGCGAACGAAAAGTTTGTTGTTGGGATTAAACCAAATTGAAACTAGGTTAATTTGATTTTCTAATGGTATTATCAACAAACATAATATGACCAAGTTTCATAATAGTTTTATTTTAACTTATTCTTGCATCTTCGCTAATTGAAGCTTCATGGAAAGACAACAGACACTACCTAAGATAATTCGTGTTGGTTAGAGAATACAATGATGGCTTCCCCGTTGGCCGTATTTGTGCTTTCGGTTGAGGCCGCTGTGGCTTGGTTAAGGTCAGTTTGTACCGGTGAAGGTCGAGTTATAAAATGTATTGAGTTTAAACTGGCCACAACGTGAATCATAGTATTAACTTTGGACTTGATAATTGTGATATACCACAATAAATATCTATCAAATTGTCAAAAATTTCACCAACTTTCTATATGTGCTGTTCTGATAAGGAATAAGGATATCCCGGTTTTAATATGAGAAGCATCCCACATGCGGGTTACGTACGTCCATATGTGGGTTACGTATACCCATGTGTATTGGTAAGATGGTCATATAAGGTTAACATGTGTAGGTAAAAGTTGTGTTGCGTTATGTGCGATTGGGGCGAGGCATGCATATGATTTTGTAATATAATTATATATCAATACTCGTTGCACAAAAAGCAGAAAATTGATTAATATCCCGCTCCACTTCCGCTTGTGCAGACTGCTCGACATGCGCTTAAGTGGTTTGATAAGATGCGGAGAGCAACTTACAACGCGAATACGACCATTGTCATATCTAAAAATCGACAACAATTCTTTTCTCTAATGTTGAACATGTAGTCTTGTAAAAGAACAAAATAACATTACAAGGATCATGATACTTTCCTACATCAGTGACATTTTGTTACAATCATGAAGGCGTTGATTTAATTTAAGAAAATCAAGAGTGTTTTGAGAGCTCAGATCAATTTTGATCTGAAATGAAAGTGAAATTGAGAATCAGAATGAGACTGAGAGTTGAGAGGTCAAGAATTCAGCAATGCACAGTGATGTATTCACTACTTGACTTTGACTCACTCATTTTCTAAGAATAAGACATATCACAGTGCATTCTATCACTATGAGACGCAACATTATCGCATTATTATAGTGGAAACAGATACAGACAATTGATAGTATTGTTACTAGTGACTGTCTCGCTTTCAGATTCAGCGAGTCAGTGTCCGAGTGACTTTGATCTTTGGAGAATTAGAATCTAAGAATGGGTTCACATGTTATAGACATTCTTCGCCAGGGTCTTTGGGCCTCTGTGACAGGTGGATGGTTCTATGATCCACAACAATCAGTCTTCTGCAACACATCACATTTCTACCTGTGGCTGTTGCTTCTGATATCGCCTTTTATAATTTATCTGGTGAGTACTATTAAAGAAATTATGATTAAAATCAGAATAAAACTAAGGGGTCAATACAGGAATGGGATGACTTGGGCCGAAGACAACTCGGGCCTGAATATCTACATGTAAGATGACTTGTGCCGAAGATAACTCGCCCGGCCATATTTCGGCTTCTAGACGTTTCGTACCATGGTCGTTTCGTACCTGGACGTTTCGTACCATCTGGTCGTTTCGTACCATATTTTTTGGTCGTTTCGTACCGCATTGTTTGGTCGCTTCGTACCATGTAGAAAATCAATTGGTCGTTTCGTACCATGTAGAAAATCAATTGGTCGTTTCGTACCGTGTGTTGTTCCATGTTGGGAATGGGGGAAAACAGTATTAATTTCATACTTTATTCTTTATTTTAAAATAACAATAACATATTAACATTAACAACATTATTTTACACAATAATATGGGACATGATATTTGTTATTTGATTAACAATCAGCAGGCTCGACAGCAAGGACAGCAACTGTTGGCGCAAACAGTTTTGAACATGCCTTCAAAAGACCACTGGTGGAGATGCCGCCGTTTTCGTAGTTACTCCACAAGCAGAATAGTTGCGCCTGGTTCTCCCGATACTGGAGTCTTTAGTACCTTTTTAATTTTTTTTTCACCAACCAACTTTACTGTCATGTCTGTCGTTGCCGATTCCTTCTTGAGCATTGGAACCAGGATGTAATATGGGATGTTTGTTGCCTTGTTTTTGTATTGGATGCGTCTGTGCCATCCCTCAGTGTCGTTGTTTGTTCGTAGACGCACCACGATTCCATTGGTATGCATCTGGAGTCCAGCCACTGTGATTCCACATACTCGTAGATTAATGGCATGTTGCCGATTTTGGCTGTCGGGTGATCTCGCATCCTGGCAAATGCTGATCGGATGTGTTCAGCTGGCAGAAGTGGCAAAGCATAAAGCTTTCGCAGTTGCCTACAAAAATGAAAAGAAGATATAAACATAAATAAGAAAATTTTCAGTTTGTTATATATTATTCTAATTTCCCCCTATTTCTGCTAATTGAAATAATAGCATTATTCTACTTATATAATTGAAATAAAAATAATAATTGATTTAATCATACAATTCTATTATTTTATTTTAATCATATAATTCTATTATTTTTATTTTATCTACTATTTTATTTTATGAGAACAAATATTTACCTGTATTCGTCTCCTTTTTTGTTGTACAGTTCGATCAGCCCACGTCTTTCTACCTCTGGTAGTAACTTGTATTTGGACTTCCTTGTTGCCTTGTCAAAGTCCATACAATTAACGTCGGAGAGAAAGTCAGACATGATTGTGAGATGAATGATGAAATGATGGGGGATATCTCATTCTCATGTTACTTATAGGATTCCAACAAAAACAACTCTCGAAAAGGTGTGATCAAGAAGCCAGGTGGTAATTAGTGGTAATCAGTAAGAGCTCACCTCTTGTTTATACAGCGTGATTAGTATTAACACTTGTTGTAAAAACATCTCATAAGATCTTTCCCGCAGTCAATCAGATGAATACTATTGTCAGCGTGATTGTTATTCACATTCGATGTAAGCAAATCTCATAATATCTTTCGCCGCATTCCAAAACATGAATAATTATACATACATAATATAAATATATATATAAAATACCGTGATTTCCAACACACGGTACGAAACGACCAATTGATTTTCTACATGGTACGAAACGACCAAAGAATGCGGTACGAAACGACCAAACAATATGGTACGAAACGACCAGATGGTACGAAACGACCAAGTACGAAACGACCACGGTACGAAACGTCCTGTACCCCATATTTCTTGTCTCAGGAGTCAGGTGTGAGACATAATTAGTTTTGTCCGATTAGAGTGATTGTCATAATAACCTTGGTAATTATGGTGCTAATTCATTTGGGGGATAATTGTTATGCATGATTAAAGGGGGTTAATAAGATTATGACTTCTCCCTGATAACAGTCCACTTTTCCCTAATAACCAAACAGGGAGAAGTTACTTCTCCCAGTTTGAAACCTCTACCTATTGGCTGATATCTGTTCTGTAACACGAACAACAAAAATGTACTGATTGAAAAGTATCACAAGTTCTTCCAAATCAATTACCATATATACCTGGCAGTATCCCTCTCAAAGCTTTTAGGAAATTCTAAATGCCTCGCCAATATTTGTGATGTTTATTGCCAAGCAAATAGTGTGGCTGTCATTTGCAGAATGAGGTCCCCAGAGAGTGAATTTAGTGATGTACTCTGTGGGCTAGCATCACCAATTTCACCTCTTTGCTGATATAAGATCTACCCTGGCATTTGATAGATTTTTTCGTCTGCATGATATACCTAGATAAATTCATTTTTCATAAATGAATGAAACTGTTGGCAAATTGTATTGAAATTACTAATATTTCTGTTGTCACACAGTTCAACTGTCTTCAAATGCGCATGCACTTGGTCTCATATTTATATAATAATTTAGCTCAATTTCTAATTTTTATTTAGTGCTCACATCTACATGTTTCTGTTTGTCATACTAGTATGTTTAAAGATGAATAATCCAATTAAACACCCCTCAGTTACTATTGATGAAGGGGTCACTCTCACCAAAAAAGTGCTGAAGGGTACACAGGGTTTGAAAATGTGCTGAAGGGTACACATGTTTTGAAATCTTGTTGCTAATGACTTTTAGTTTTCGTGTCTGCCATGATTTCTTCCTAGGAAAATCAAAATGAACTGCTGATGGTTGCCAGACTTTCACAAACACAGTTAAAGTAACTGCATTAGTGCCGATCACAAACCCTGTGTACCCTTCTGCACATTTTCAAAACCTGTGTACCCTTCAGCACTTTTTTGAAGAGAGTGACCCCTTCAGCATTTTACTATTTATTTTGATTTGGGGGTAAAAAATATTTGATTTCGTGTCAAGGAACCCACCTATTAAAGCTCAGAGTTATTAGATATAAATTTTTGAAATCTACTATTTTTTCACCATCGAGAATTATTAGTGGCCCAGTAAACAGTCGACGGCCTGAAGATGGATAACTCTAAAATCTAGAGGCTTTCTGTTAATAATAATGCCAAATTTCGTTGAACAACATGTTCATAAATAAGACATTTCGGGCAATTTTGTACCATATTTGACAGTGGTTAGTAGAGATGGGCGGTTTTGATTTTTTACGTTCGGTTTCGGTTTTTCTGAGAGAAAAAAACCTCGGTTTCGGTTTTTTATGTTTACCCATACCATAGTATGGTAAACATAGTGTCGTTGCCCGGATTGACCACTCGTCGTTCGTCCGTCTGTCCGTCTGTCTGTCTGTCTGTAGACACTTTACGAGTAATGCGATAACTCAAACATTTTCTATTCGATCGAAACCAAATTTTGTATATGGGTTTCTCAGCCCAAAATACAGATCGAGTTCGAATTTGGGTTTGATCCAAGTTTTTGTTACAGAGTTATGGCCCTTTTTCAACTTAGAATTCACGCATTCTGCCATAACTCAAACATTTTTTATCTGATTGGAACCAAATTTCAGTTTCACAGCCCAAAATACAGATCGAGTCCGAATATGGGTTTGATCCGATTAATTTAAAAGGAGTTATGACCCTTTTTCGAGAAAAAAAATAAAAATAAAAATTAATTTATTTTAGATTTAGCTCCTTGCTAAATTTAGCATATATACAGATATTAAATTTTGTTTGAACTTTAATAACAATAAAAAAAAAATTGACACTTTCAATTATTTTAGTTTTATACGATTAATTGGGTGTGATATCCTGTTTTGAAAATATGAAGATTTTATTGCAATAGTTTCATGTAATATAATGATATCAATAAATTACCATGTGATCATCCAACATCCAGAGTATATGAGAGGATTTTTATAGATGTTGTCATTCCAAGTGAAATCTGTTATGAAATGAGTGATGACATATGATACAGAGCTCTGGTGGGTCAAGCAAGATAAACAACACTGGTGGCTGGCCGTTTGTTTATTCTAACTGTCAAATTGATTAATGGCAGCACAAGACTGGTGTTTTTCCTATTCTTGAAATTTCATTACAGGGTGAGATAAGGGCCCCCTCACCTATATAAGTGTCTTCTAAATTCCATTAATTTGCTTCAAAAATAATTAACCCTTTCCAAGGTTTCCATAGACACATGCTATAATGTACATGGACTCTTCCTCATATCTCTTAAAGGATTACTATCCTCATGAAACAACAAAACTCTATCGGAAAGCCACCTCTATTGTGATCACAATGATCCAAGTCCCATAAAAATCGCGTAATAAATAAGCCGAGAAATAAATAAATAATACCACCACCGGTTGTCGGCTATCTCCGTCGCAAAACCTCGCATGACGTCAAGCGAGGTAAACTAATTAAAAACAGGGAATCGGAGTCGGAGTTAATTATGTCTACCTATATGGCGATGGAAAATCCGGAATCGACATCAGCGCATGAGTGTAATGGAATTACTGCGGGGCATATCAATAGCATCGTGTACACATGGTGAATTGTCATCGCGCGGTGAGTTATCTTCACTTGTGATTTGTCTTAAGTGCTGTTTGGAAAGTTACGGTATTGTTTTGACAAAAAATATAGAGGGACGATTGAGCGGGGTAGATAACACTTTCGTATAAAGCTTATAAAAACACGATCCGGCATGTGAACTTTATTCGGGTGCGTGTTCGCGATGTTGTTTTAATTTTCCGTATATATGCCCGAGTGTCCCGTATTTACAATCATTCATTCATTCTAGTGACTCTCAGTTAGGCATATGCTGTATTCATTTCCAAACGATGTTCGTTTACGTGACATTTGGCAGGATTTCTGTGGGGAAACCAGTTGCTCAAAATCAGAAACCGATTACATATACCAAATAAAGAGTGTTTAATTTGACGGGTCAGTCATGGTTACGAATACATACAATTGCAGTTAAAGTGGGGAGTATGTTGATGAATAATTCACGATGACAACTATTCTAAGTCGAGTCCCCATTTCCTTCACCATGGCTCAATAAAGAGCGTTCCATGTTAAGAGTTTTCCTAATATGGTACGAATAAAAAGAGTTTAATAAAGCGGAAATTGCTATGACAATGATGGAAGGATATATAAAGCATGCATATCGGAAGTTCATGTACATGTATTGACCTGTATTGTTGTAATCAGTAAACAATCACTAGAACAACTGTTCTAAGTCGAGTACCTTTACCTTGACGCAATAAAGAGCGTTCACTATTACAATATATTTCGAATAAAGAGCACTTGAATATGTGATTCCATATTAAACCGGATTATTATCCCTCCTTCAAAAAGTGTTATATATGATTGGATGTTTAAACGAACCATGGCGAACATTTATATATTTTATAACCCTATTGTTATGCGTAATTGACACATAGAGGTCGATTTATGACCTGGATATTCAATAGACCGCATCGCTAGAGTGCTAATTTTATAGGCCAATAACCATGCATAGATGCAGTGAATTTCCATCAGTGACAGTCGGCTAGATTGTTTTGGGGTGGGGGAAGCAATATTCCGAAATATATATAAACACCATATTGCCCAAATATATACATGATTCATAACCAAGGAAAAATGAACTTATCATATCATATTGGTAATGAATGACTTGATTATAATTGATTAAATCCGACAGCAATAAACCAATTTTGTGTTGTTTTACCGCGTTACGATAAATTAAAACGAAACGCTCTTTATTGACACACGACTAATGGCATCTGGAAATTGGAATGTTTACGAGATGATAATTGCCTAATAACTGTGCAAGTCTTCGCGTATATATGCAATCTTGATATGCATATATAATATAACTTGGACTATTCCGGTAACGAAAAATATATATAGACACGAGCACGCGTTTATATACTATAGATAAATGCGTGCAAAACTGAATAATATACGGGCATGGCTTTATAGTAACAACACATCGCGATACATATAATAATAGTAATAATAACACGATAAAGACATTTAATTACGAGAAAGGCGATGTTTTCGGCGAAGTTTTGCATTCGCAGTGTGATAACGCGACAATCTTCAAAGGCCGCGATCGACTACATGCAAACTTAAAATACCGCCGTCGCGTATCTATGCGTTGTCAATGAGTTACCACGTGATCGATCACGTGCTATGCTTCTGTTTACATGTGACAATCACGTGATCGGGCTGATGATCACGTGACTTCGTCTACAACAAAATCTTCGGCTAACTTCCGAATTTTTTTTAATCGTTATAAAAATAACGATTGGCGTGCGAATATTAGATTATATGCGCCCAATGGACATTTTATATATATATTATCGGTATATTGAAAGAAAATAATATAGTTTTTTCAGGACCGTATTCCTTTAATATATATTGGGTATCTTTGCACACTATTCACTTCTATCAAAACAGGCAGATAAATATACATGACTATTGTAAGTGATGACTTGTTTTGAAAATCAATATGGTAGATGTTAGTATTTCCAGGAACCTTATTTTCCCATTTGTTCACATTTTCATGGTTGATTGAATTTTAGGGGCCACAGAGCACTTAGAATATTAACATTGAAGGTTGTGGCTTTTAGTGCCCAAGCTACTTGTAAAACATTGTAATGTGTGAAACCATTCAAATGAGGGCTAACTTACTTTCTTTTATATGAACGATTTAGTGGTCATAGGGGCCAGCATCCCCATCATATTATGTCTGTATAACATTATATAGATTATACTTTTGAATTGTATAAACTACATATATTTTTGAAAACCATACACCCCTGTTATGAAACACTTAATCTCATTTAATACACAGGTCAGATCTGATCTTATATCTGTCCATGTTTGATAAACAAATAACTGGGGAGAATGGGGGAAGGGGGGGGGGTAATTAAAGTACCATTTAAATACGAGATGGAATCCCCTACATATATGTCGTTCTAAGCAGACTGGCTTGTCAACAATTATAATTTCTCTTTAGAAGTGAATAATAAATTTTGAATATCTGGCATGTCAAAAGTGGCAAAGATAGGGATTTATCACTTTTGCTTCCAATGAGTTAACTTAAACTCCTAAACATGTCCTCCGAAATCACTAAACCATTGGATCTCACAGTGAGAGGTCCTTGTGTGAATAGGGACAGAGTTATGAGATTTAAAACTACTCCTCCCCAACCCAAATACTTTAACCCTTTCTTAAGACAAATTATTTGAGCTTTTGATTTCAAGTTGGGTACTGATATATGGATTAATTCCTGTGATGATATCTTTGACAAATTATCAGTTATGGCTAGTCACTATCGCCAAGGTATGGGTTAAACATCTGCCGATTGTGATCGGCCGATCGTTTTTACTAGATAGTGAAATTATACTGAAATACATACAATTTGAGTATATACTTTCAAAGTAACCGTAATTAGAGTCAATAATGTCCCAATAACGTTGAATATTTGAGGAAGGAAATGCGATCAGTGCTGTAGGTAAACAACGGGACAAAATGCCGACGCAAACTGAATCCAACGCGATAAGATGATACAATTCGGTATTTAAAAAAATAAACACCCCAATCTTCACTATTTATCCCTTTCTGACATGTTTAAAACATATTTATCATGTTATATGCATTAATATCTGAGAATTCAACCGCAAAAAGCAGCAAATACACAACCAGTGGGCGTCCTTGACCTGACTGTAACAATTCTTGACACGTGCATGATTGACCCACATTCAATGACTGCGGTGTGATCGCTTTGATGTCTGTGCATGATGTTGCGACATAGTTTACAAGCTGAACATGGCTGCAAACTTCTACCAGATTACGTCACATCGGAATGTCCAGACGATCAAAGTGTTCATACATGTACCATTTACTTGGTTTAGTTTTCGAGTTAGCAGACGCTTCCATTTTTTTGGTTGGCGATTATCGCCTTATTAGGACTTTTGTTCGGCATTCATATAGTTAGCCGGACTCTGGCTTAAGCGACATTTTTATGACATATTAAGCAGCGACATTTTTTGGAGTCGTCTCCAGTTAGACGCGTAAAATAACTCCAAACAGGGCTTTTTGTTGAACCCTGTTCGTTATTTTGTTCGGCCATGTTTTGAAAAAGAACAAAAACAGTCGCCTATGATATTATAACAACACATATCTGAGACGAAATGGACACATTCCGATATACTATTGATCAGAGAGGCCAATAATTTGATAACAATATCAACTAATAAGTACCTGGGGAGGTATAATAAGTCGATTTAAGTGAAAAATAAACATATAAAAAAAACCGTAATGTCGGTTTGAGCAGAATCGCGTCAGTCGGTTTTCGGTTTATTGTTAAAAACCGAAACCGAGTTGTTTTCTCGGTTAACCGCCCATCACTAGTGGTTAGCATTATTTTTGGGCAATTAATCGATTCTGGTAACTGAAACATCATTTCTGAAAATGTTGTTGTTGGAATCTGATTATATGGGGACCATCGAATCGGATTAAGTACCTTTAAACTGTTAATACTCGAATACATAAGGACATAATGTTTTGTCTTTATTTTATATCACTTATAATATGTAAATAATTTATTGCATATGTTTTTATCAATATTCATATTTAAATGTAAACCAGTTTAGAGCATATGTGTGGCTTTATGATAATATGAAAGAAATTATTATAGTATTATTAATATTATCGTAAATATATGACCCCTCTACTTTCAGACATTGGCTCCATCTTTGATAATATGGACCATTTATTGCTGCGTTATTGGCACCTTATTCTCAATCATCAAACTCATCAATTACAAACTGCACAATATGTTTGATACGTGTGAAGTTATTGAGGAACCATCATCAAAAGTGCAGAGTCAAGATAAAATAGACTTAGCTAATAAGAACAGTAGTGAAGTAGATCAGTAAGTACACATACATGTATCTTTCATGTTTTTAGTACAAGCCAGGCTTAGGCATCTACTGACAATCCTGGATTTCACTTTTTCCATTCACTACCCCATTAGTGATGCAGACTGTACCAGGCATGCTGTTTGTGATCCATTTTTAGCTCAACTTGACAAGGTCAAGTTCGAACTATTGCCGTGGGTTGGCATCTGTCATCTGTGTGTGTGCCTGCATGTGTCCTTCAACAATTTCCTTTTCAACAACTCTCTCCAATCGTCACCAAACTTCATATGGATCTTTGACTCTTCGTGGACTTCCAGATGATAGCAGTCAAATTTTTCTAATATTGGTTTAAAAAAACATGTCCCCCAGCAGCCATATTGGATTTCACATTTGAATTAATTGCAACCCTGCAGCCCACATTTATTGGAGAATTATTTTGAAAATATACAGGCATGTTTAGGATCACCTCACACCTCTAGATGTGAGATATTGGATATGATAATTTTTTATGAATAACATGGCCGCTGGCAGCCATCTTGTATTTTACTCTTTGTATGACTTAATTCGTTTGGCGCACCCTAAAGACCACATCCCTCATTCGATCGTCACCAAACTTCAAACAGGGGTTAAAATCCATTTAATTTTGCAAGAATCAAATGCCGAATCAAGTTAGTCATAAAGCACTGAAAATTTAAAAGTTTCACGAGAATCATTACGAGAATTGATTCAGTGATTCTCGTCGAATCTTAAGGCCTGTTCAAATGGATCTTCGTGTTGACCAGTACTTCCAGTGTTTATCTTGGAATTTACACTTTGCACGACCAAATCCTTTGGCACACCTCTAGTACAGGCCACATCACTGATCCGATTGTCACCAAACTTAAAACTGATACAGTTGATTCATTTATATCTAAATGATGGACTAACTATACAGTTTCTATATCAGTAGTTCAGATGTTTTTATTTTATAAAATTGTTTACAAGCCATGTGCTCGTATTTCTTAACAATCATATGTGATTATTACAAATTATTTCCACTCGTAAAGGTAACATCTTTGTCTATTCATTTTCATAGTGCGTCTTCCCAAGTAGAGAGTGTTGAAATGGTCCAGTTTGGAACACGACCATCACTTGATGAAACACCTCGGTTATCGGATGCCACCCGATCAGACACTCTTGGTGTTATCAGTGAAACAAAATCAAGAGAGAATCCAGAGAAGCTTGTACAGAAAGTATCACTCACAGATGGGGAACAAGATGAAAAATCTGACAAAGAGAGTAAGTTGGCATAGCTAGGCTTGCCGCGATTTTGGGAATAATCGAACAATCGTCAGTGGTGCCGATTAATCGATTTTCATTTTGAAAATCGACTTTTTTAGTTCAAATAACAATGCATATTATACAACAACACAAGAACGCTGGCATACAGCGTATTTGCAAAGAACTTATCTCAACTTAAGAGGCAATATTTTGCACCGTATTTACAGCACTAATCTAACCCAGAAACCCACCCACGCAAACATTTGTGACAATGTAACTTTCAGTTGCGGCGTCTTTTGAGGTCAGGCCGACATAAACTACGAGTAATTATTTTGTTTTTATTGTTTAATAGAGGCATTTGAATTTATATGGGAGCAAATTCTCAGAACTAATGCCCTTCATTTCCGACGTGCGGGAGTTATACTTACCATCTTACACTTACCAGACACACCTGTTAATAGTCTCTTTTTTTGGCATCTATTTACTACAAATTAAATCTCTATTTGAGATTTAATTTCATGGGTAGAAAAATCGATTAATCGTCGATTATAGCCACCGATTAATCGATTTTGAAAATCCAAAATCGCGGCAAGCCTAGGCATAGCAGACTATCCTTTCAGTCATAAGGCCACACAAAGTAAATTTCCCGATTCTCAGGCACTCATGGGCCCGAATCCCTGTGCGTGCAACTTTTTTATTTGCGTTTGCCATTTTGGAAAAAATTATAATTAGTAGGAAATAATTGCAGTACTTTTATATACAAACTTGCACGGAACTGAGACTGGTTTCCCACTTCTAAACTTTGGGTTATCTAACTGTAATTCAAAATCTGAATAAACACAAAATGTGTTCTTTATACTTACTTTTTCGCAGCTGACATGATCAGACCCTCTGGGCTCATTTGATATAATCGAATCAGCCTGGAGCGTCTGGTAGTGTCATTCGCGAAATTTGTGGAGCATATCGCCCCCATGCCAATGCTTAACCCTTTCATGACTGGAGCTTTCTGAAATAACGTGAAAACTCTGCGCCAATGCATAGGGCGCCTCGCATATATAAGAGATTACATTGGACTAACAATATTTACATTGACTTTGTAAGTCAGTGCATTCTCTTATATATGCGAGGCTCCCTATGGGAGACTCGCATATGTAAGAGAATGCACTGGCACTTGGTCTTTAATGCTGCACCAGTGCAGTTCCCGTCATGAAAGGGTTAATGCCCCAGTTTGTTCAAATAATTTTCGCAGACAGAGTTTCTGAGTGGTACTTAATTAAAGGGTGTGTATTTTTTACCAGTACTAATTTACTATATACATGTACTTGTATGTCCATATTTCTGCTTGCAGAAGATGACTCTGATGAGTCTTCAAAGCCAAACATCCCAACATTTATAACGACCAAAGCAGACATAGAGAAACCTCCTGAATGTTTTCACGGAGACCTTGACATGAATTTCAATTCGAGACTCTCACAGGGTAAAAGTGTAACTTATTATGAAAAAGTTTCTGTGCGACGAACTAAAAGTGATTTGGAACCAACCGCATTCAATCCACATGGTCGTGATGGGAGATTCCTGAGAAGAACTCGATATACTTTACCATCTGCTCCTAAAATATCGTCTGTTGGAATGATAACGGAACAACCATTGTTTGAAACGGGTAACCTTCAGAGACATGACATTCAAACACAAAGTGAGGCGAATGACATTCAAAAGAAATTCAATTCAGATGAAAATTATAGGACTCGCTCACAAACTTCAGATTTCACATTCATGGCTAAATTTGAAAAGGGAATATCGACTGAGACAAGCGACTCTTCTCAACTGTACAGAGAGGAAGAAAACCAGACGCCAGATCGGTGTCTATCTCAGGATAACGTATCCCAGCATTCCTCATCAAGCAGTTCCTACATAAGCATCGGTGAGATACTTCTTGATAACAGTCAATCAAAAGTGACTTGTTCGTGGCCTGGTGCAATAGAGTCTCTGTCACGGCCGAGCAGTGGTCGTACGGAGAGTACTGTTCTGTCAGAAACCATTTACCCTGCGAAGAAAACAGACAAGGAGAATACAAATTCACCTGTGTTCAAACTAAAAGACTACTTACCAGTGTGTGAGGATACCCAGTCGCAATCTAGTCAAAACTCCAACAGCAGCAGTATTCTCGGGCTTGACACTCTATTCTCTTCGGACACAGAATCTGTTATCTCAGGTTGGTTTATGATTATACTGTTTATACCAGATATTGTTTTAACCCTTCCATGACTGGAGCTTCCTGAAATTTTGCGAAAACTTTGTGCCAATGCATCTATATCTATATTTGCCAATGTCTGTCTGTCTGTGTTCTATAGAAATTCACAGGGGACCATCTAGATGATACATAAGGGGTCTACTAGGTGTAACTTTTTACGAGAAAGATAATGGTCGGGGTTATAATTTTCTAAAGTGACGGCGTTGTTGTCAGGGGCAGAAAAGGGGAAGGGGCAGAATTTTTTTGTCGCCGATTGCCATGAAACTTATATATAATCATCCTCATGATATAAAGAATCTGATGGTATGGTTTAAATATGTCAAAAGTGTCGCCATTCGAGTCAGGGACGCATGGAAGGGGAGAGGGGCACCAAAAATGATAAACTAAGTTTAGCGCGGAGGGACAATCTAGATGGCACCAAACGGGTCTACTATGGGTAACGTTTTGCGAGAAAGATAATGGTGCGGCTTAGAATTTTCTAAAGTGACGCCGTTGTCAGGGGCAGAACAGGGGAGGGGCAGACAAATTTTTTGCCGCCGATTGCCACGAAACCTTTATGTAATCATTGCCATGATATGAGGAATCTAATGGTGCTGATTAAATATGCCATTCGCGTCAGGGATATCGGAAGGGGAGAGGGCCACCAATATTGATAAAACTAATTTTAGCGCCGATTTCCACCAAATTGATGTATATTCTTTATCATGATAAAAGGAATCTAATTGTGCGATTTAAAGACTTCAAATTGCTGTCACTTGGATGAAAGTTTGTGGAAGGGGCACTCAATTTGAATGGGTTTAGTCGCCACCACATATATACTTAGCATAATCATGGTATGGTGTGGCTTAAATCCGTCAAAAGTGGCGTCATTCGAGTCAGGGAAAGGTAGAGGGGCACCAAGATTGATATGCAGTAAGTTTAGCGACAATTTCCACCAAAGTATAAGTGGGTGGTTTAAGGATGTCGCAAACTGTCACACATGGGCCATTCGAGTCAGGATGCATGGAGGGTGAGAGGAACACAAAAAAGATGAACAATATGTTTAGCGCCGATTTCCACCAGATTGCTATATATTCTCCATGATACGAGAAATCTAATCGTTTGGTTTAGATACGCTAAATTAGTGCTGTTTTTGGTTGAGAGATATGAGGGCCATAAATTGTATACGAATTTGCATACTCGCAATTTTATACAAAAACTTTTACAAAATCATCCACAAATGATTTTAGCGCCGATTTCCACCAAATTGATAAACATTCTTCTCCAAGGAATCTAATTGTGTGATTTAAAGACGCCAAATTGGTGTCGTTTGGATTCGAGAATAGTAGACTTATATTATATATAAGTTTCATGATTATATATAAGTTTCATGTTAAAAATTGTTTTAGTCACCCATTGCTACCAAACTTTTTTAAAATCCTCCACATGGTTTGATGAGTCTAATGGTGTGGCTTAAACTGTTAAAAGTGGCGTTATTCGAGTCAGGGTGCACTGAAAATTAGGAGGGGCACCAGAATTCATACACAATAATTTTAGCGCCAATTTTCACCAAATTGATAAACATTCTTATCCATGATATGAAAAATCAAATCATGTGATTTAAAGACGATATATTGGTGCTGTTTGTGTGAGAGATGGTGTGGGGTGGGCACTAAATTTGATTAAAAAATATTCTTTAGTCGCCGATCAGCACTAAACTTATATATAATCATTCTCCATGGTATCAGGAGTCTAATTGTGTAGTTTAAAGATGTCAAAAGTGGTGCCAATCGAAACAGGGTGAGAGACGACAATTGATAAACAATAAATTATTTTTAGTGCCGATTTCCACCAGACTGATACATATACTTCTCCGTGATTCGAGGAATCTAATCGTGTGGTTTAAATACGCCAAATTTGTGCCATTTCGGTGAGAGATGTGGGGCCCTAAATTTATACGAATTTGTATACTCGCCAATGTTAATTTTTTTTATATACATTCATCTCTATAATGAGTCGTAAGTTTGGGGTTTAATTATGTCAAATGTGGTGCCACTTGAGTCCTAAATAGGGACGGGCGGATTACCAAAACTGATAGAATTATGTTTAGTGCAAATTAACATCAAATTCATACACGTTCTTCTCAAATGATACGAGGAATCAAATCGTGCGTGTTAAAACGTCACATTTGATGCCTAAATATATATGCAAATATATGTCTGTCTATATGTGTTTTATATATAACTTCACGGGATAGAATCGAGATGGCACCAAGGCATTCTAAAAGTGGTAACTTTTTACGAGGAAGAGAATGGTACATGTTAAGATATTAGTTACATCTTAATATTAATTATATTATAACACAATTGAGTCTGCCCATTCAATATAGTTTCCATACAAAAGTTACAAGAGATATGGAAATGTATATATAAGGCCTGTTCAACAATATTGACCACAGTGTGCCGTCAAATATAATTTCTTCTGAGATAAAAGAAAACGGAGACAGTGGAAAATAACTTTTCAGGATCCTCCAATACTGACATCTGACAAGGTTATATATCTGCCCAATATACAGAAGATATATTCATGTTTTAGAACAGACTCATCGCCTAACATAAACAACTCAAAATCTCGCTCTGAGTCGGGCACATGCAGCTGATATAGTTGCATAGCAACATTTCTTTAAAACTGAGAAAAATTAGCCAGTATATAGCACCATGAACAGAGGAGTACCTGGATATTTCTTTAAAATATCTGTATCTTCATGGAAATATGATAACCAGGTGTCCTCAAAATCTTAGTCAAACCCACTAGATTGATTGATACATCTCTATATGAAACCCAATTGTCGTCTTTTATTTTTGCGAACTAATGTGTTTATGATGTTCATGTTATAACGTCTGAAGTATACGCAGTTGTAAATAAATAAATAGTTCTTATTGCTGGGACGGATTAATCGCGATAAACAACATGACAATCGCTCCGATCCGACAAGGTGAGCTACTACTTATATTTCGTGTGTAAGAATCATGTTTTGATGCTATTTGGATATATAATTTATGAAAATATGGGTAACGCTTTGAACAAGAGTATCATCTATTCCCGCCATATATCCACAGTATGCAGCTGGTTTCACATCATTTTAACCTGGGCAACGCCGGGTAACCCTTCTAGTTCTCTTATATATGCAAGTCTCACATAGGGAGCCTTGCATATATAAGATAATACACTGGCCTAACAATGTTTACCTTGACCATGTAAGCCAGAATGTGCACTGATAGGGAGCCTCAATAGGGAGCCTCACATATATAAGATAATTCATTGGCCTAAAAATATTTACCTTGACTTTGTAAGCCAGTGCATTCTCTTATATATATTTGAGGCTCCCTATGGGAGACTCGCATATATAAGAGAATGTGCTGGCACATGATCTTTAATGCTGCACCAGCACAGACCGGTCATGAAAAGGTTAAAAACAAGGTCCATTTTCAATATACATGTATGTATCTCGTCTGGGTCAACAGTAGTATTACAAATTGTTGAACAGATTATTCCAATTAGATTTCTTATGACCAAGTCAGCAGCCTGTGTGAAATAATGATATGTTTCTTTTAATATATATCAACAGAAGTATCACACATTGTTGACAAAATTATTAAATTTCATATGACCAGGTCTCCAGGCTGTATGATGAAATGCTATGTTTGTTTATATATCTATAATTGTAGATAATTCTTTTGTTTCATAAAATATCTGCCAGCCGAGGCCCGAGTGTTTATTGATGACACCCATGCTAACAACTTCGAGCTATCCACTATATGACAGTGGTTGATCAGCTACCAATACCAGTAACAGTAAAAAGACTATTTTCCCAACTGGAATCTGGTTCCAGTTCATCCATGAAATCGTTGGTTGGAGGTTATTTGTGTCATCTTGTCAATTATTTCACGTTACTAACTTACTGTGTTGTTCATCAGCGTACCAGGTACGGTATTCAGTTGAAAAAACTTTTTGAAGTTATCGAGAATAATTAATTGTTAGATCAACTTTACTTTGTAAAGTTTGACCTATTGCCATGGCTTGGTATCTGGCGTCCGTGTGCGTGTGTGAGGCATCAACAATACAGGCTAAAGGTCGTACCTTTGGTCGGATCATTATGAAATTTGTCATAGCTGTTTGCATTGACATGTAGATGTGAACGAGTCATTTTGGGGTCAATCGGACAAAAAACATGGCCGCCAGTGGCCATCTTGGATTTCAAAATTCAATCCATTAGCACAGGCTACAGGTCGTATTGTTCGTCTGATCATCATGAAATTTGTCGTGGATGTTAATATTGACATGTAGATGGGAACGAGTAATTTTGGAGCAGCCATCTTGGATTTTACTCTTTGCATGACTAAATCCTTTGGCACGGCCTACAGGTCGTACCTTTAGACTTTAGTCGGATCATCATGAAATTTGTCACAGATGTTGACAATGACATGTAGATGGGATCAAGTTATTTTGGGGTCATTCGGTCAAAACATGGCTGCCAGCGGCCATCTTTGATTTCAAAATTCAATCCATTAGCACGGGCTACAGGCCATACTGTTTGTCTGATCATCATGAAATATGTCATGGATATTAATATTGGCATATAGATGGGAACGAGTCATTTTGGGATTATTCTGCCATAAAACATGGCCGCTGGCAGCCATCTTGGATTTTACTCTTTGCATGAATAAATCCTTTGGTACGGGCTACAGGTCGTACCTTTGGTCGGATCATCATGGCTGTTAACATTGAAATGTAGATGGGAATGAGTCATTTTGGGGGTCATTCGGCCATAAAACATGTCCGCCATCATCGATTTTACTCTTTGCATGACTAAATCCTTTGGCACACCCTACAGTCCACTTCCCTCATCTGATCATCACCAAACTTCATATTAGTCTTGATATTGATCTGCTAGATGGAAGCTATCAAATGTTTTTGAATTTCATTCGACAACATAGCCGTCAGCAACCATCTTGGATTTTACTTTATATGTATCTCTTCATGTTGGTAATCTAGTATTACATAGACCTTTCATCTTTCCGCATTCCTAATCGCTCCATTGACTGTAACACATGAAATTATTCCCTTTCAAAGTTGAGCTACAGTGTCATTGACACTTTCATTTTCAATTTTCAGTACAGATGTGAGACAATGCTCTTTATTTCACCAGTTATCAGAAATACACTCACAACAAATTTTAATTTAAGCCCGCAGGCAAGCCTACAGTCAGTGTTATTTAAATCTAAACATTTCTTGAATATCTACATTCTGTCTTGCATAGAACACTATTTGGGTCCCGCCCAATGCTTAAATTACAATAGCAATTGATAATTTATAAATCAGTCTAGAATGGCAGTCTGATGAGTCAATTCTCTAGACTATTATGATGAAGCATCACTTATGGGCGTTATCTACCTAGTATATGGTGTTCCAATGCACCCGTGTTGTCGATCTTTAATTCTTTATATATTAGATATACCGGTATTACCAACTGAGGGCACTTGTTGTGGGAAACATCACACGGACCCGCAATGTAGTTTCTGTCTGACTGTGGTGGTAATGTTGAAATAACTAATTGTGTGGACCCTTATTTTGGTGTTTTGGGTATATGGTATGGTGTTTCGGAAATATGGCAACAAGCCATATTTCCGACTAAATCCTGAAAAATTACCCATAATTCTGCTGTGGTTAAGAAGTCGATTATTTAGGGCATTACTGTAATTGTAACTATTTTAAATTTTAGCAGGGGAATGGATTGCACCATTAAAATCTCCATCAACCACAAGCTCCACCAGTCCTTCAGGGAGTAAGGATATCACGAATCATTACAACTGCTCAGGACAAGATAAAAACTCATCAGACTCAGTGCAATATGACAGTAGTGATCTGGAGTCAATGAGAAGTAAAGGAGCTATTCCCAAGACGTACGTTCAGGATAGACAGCGAAATGTTGATTCCGATGGAGGTATTTACTGTTTGTTTCATAGATTTTGACACAACTCCTCATCCATCGTCCATCATCCAGGCATCCATTTTCTAGTCATCCATTTGTCCATTCACCAACATTTCTTAAAACATCTTCCTCTCTAGAAATGTAAGAATAAATGTAAGAATATTTTGAGGATAGTCCTTATGATGATGATTCAAATTTGTTCAATTGGGGCTACCCTATAGATATGGACAGACTTGTGGTTTGGCGAGGTCTGTAGGCAGGCGGGCATCCTGACAGGCACGAGACAGGCACGAGACTGTTCGCGCGATAACTTAAACAAAAGTCAACTTAAAACCAAGTTTGTCTAATTTTTTATAAGAGAGTTATGGGACTTAGTTTGTTTCTATTTTTAGCGATTTTGATCATTCACGACCGTTAGTGATTCTCGGTCAAACAAATTCACTCTTATGGGCAAAAAAACTTGTCCAGAGCCATCGTTGATGCGCAACCCTTGTACTTTTTAACATCCAGATTTTCAGTTTGAATGACAGCATAGCAGCTTATCTTCTTATGCATAAGGGATGAGTAGGAAGATGACCGGTTGGTCATATATATCCCAGTCAAATATTAAACCCATCCATTAATCTCAGTTTATTATCAATTTACTCTACCTTAGTTATCTCTCTCTCTCTTTGTATACTTTGTTATTCTGTTTTCTTTGGTTATTTGATGAAATAAATATTGATTGAATGATCGATTGAACTGTTATCATCATTAATCATTTTTCCCAACAGATTCAGCTGAAACATCCCCCCGGGAAGGAGAGTTTGATATCGATACCGCGGAGTATCAGAAGAAGCTCATGATAGACATTCTACAGAGTGACTCAGATATGTCAGTTCAGGATCAGCTAAAAAAACTAAAGGAGATCATACATTCAAGAAGTAAGATCTTGTTTACAAAATGCTCAAGCCTGAATTTAGTGGGTCTGCTATTTGCAGAATGAGGTCTCCAGAGGATGAATTTAGTGACGCTATCCCACACAGTGGGCTAGCATCACCAAATTAACCCTCTGGTGAGCCCTTCTTAGACCTCATCTTCTGGGAAGTATCTATGATATCAAATTAACATTGTTTGTAGTTATTCCCTTTTCTTCTATTTCTCTATCCCTAATTTGCAGAGGATAAAGTTCATAATCGAGGTGACTATAGGTGAACATCAACAACTTCACTGGGGAACTTCAATCTGATCCTAAGTCTCCCATAGCAGTTGAGGCCTCAGCAGGATGACGTTACCAGAGGGTGAACTTGGTGATGCTAGCCTAAATTCAGGCTTGTACACGCTGCAACAATGTATTCCATGTTAATTACCATCTGAATGCAAATTACTCATTCATTCTACAATTGTACATCAGTGGCAATAATTTAGAATGATTCTATAATTCTCTCATGTATTGGACTATATCTATGTTTTCATAGCCTTTCTATATTCTTGCACTAATTATACTTGTTAAACTTGGTTAGCTTCCGAGTCGATAATTATTAAAACTGACAAAAAATGCCCCACAAGTGCCATAAACACTTTTCTTTACTATGTGGTGAAACTGTAAAGATTTGAAGGGAAAGTACAGTAATGCCCTAAATAATCGACTACTTAACCACATCAGAATTATGGGTAATTTTTCAGGATTTAGTCGGAAATATGGCTTGTTGCCATTCATCGGAAAGCTCTCAGCAAGAGCTTTCCGATGAATGGCAACAAGCCATATTCCAACTAAATCCTAAAAAATTACCCATAATTCTGATGTGGTTAAGGAGTCAATTATTTATGGCATTACTGTAGCATCTACAGTACATGAATTCAACACATTTATGAACTATTTATGATATTATTGCTTTGTTTTTATTTTTTAAATTATTTCTATTTCAGGGGAACGAAAAGCCTGTTCAGAAGGTAATTAATTTTTCTCAATTACATCTGTAAGCAGCATGAGATAAGTTTGTATGTCAAAGATTGTAGGCCAGATGCCGGTAGCCTGTGTATTTTATATATGCTTATATGCAAGCAAAACACATTCCATATTTTATATCGACAAACCATGCGCTGTGAATTCTGATGTCATGTTTTTGGATGATTATATATTCCCTTAATATACTCGTTACTATAGGTCTAACAACCGGAGCTACTGATTTAATTAATATCACATTGAGAATCACATTGGGACTTATTGAAGTTGTCAGGCAATAAGTTCTTTTTTATTCAAATGAAATATTGCTAACTCCAGAATCATGGGACTTGGGGGAGGGTTTGTGAGGGGGAGGGTCTTTATGTGTATATATATATGGGCATTCTCACAACTTTTTCATTAAACATTATATTGTATGAAAAATCAAAATTCACCAATTTTCTACCAAAACATCACTGTTGTCCTGTCAAATCGAGTGAACATGATCTGGCCAACGAATATGAGTATTATGCTTAAAGTCTTATCATAATAACTTGTCAAGGATGAAGATATTTCAGAATTTTAATCAATGTTATTAGCGACTTCTCGTTACCCGATGTCCGCCTAACAGAAGGCTTAGATCAAGAACTTCTGATTTCAAATATCAGTCACTGTTAGCTACATATAATTAAAAATACGTTGAGCGGTTCCGACGCCTTGTATTGCAGTCGGTTGTTTGATATTTGCTGTGTGTGTGATGTTTTGTAGACAGACTAGTCATTGAATACACAAACTCGTTATCAACCTTTGAAGTGGTTTATTTTTGGCATAGGTGCATGTGGTGGTCGAAAAATCAAAGACAACCGGACCCATGCAATTCAGCTCTTGATTACATTGATTCATGGGGCCCCCTTTTCCCACTTTGTTTTTTTTATGGCACCAAAAACCGGGTACGTTTTTCGGAGCCTGTGCTGCCCTAGTGTAAACCCTGGTCCATGTATCCATAAATGCCGAAATTTCAGACTTAGTTCAAACATAAAATCTGACTTAAATGTCTTATGTCAATATATATAAATATATAAATAATTTGCATCTTGTTATGATATGAATTTCGACCTAAATTGAAAAAAAAACAAAAAAATGTTCTAAGGGAACAGCAACATCGATCCGACAAGATTAACCCTTTCAGGAAATATGGGTTGATACAAAAATCGAACTTGGCACTGAAAGGGTTAAAAAACTAACACCATTTCAATCTAACAACCCCAGTAGAACATGGTTACCCTTCCAGTAATTATCCAGGGATGTTCAAGAGATACAAGCAAATGACAGACAGACTAACTGATAATATAAGTATTAAAAGATTCCTTTTATGGTATTTAATTGGTGGGAAATGTTCAGATATTTTTGTTTGTTGAATTTATTATCTGAACATTTCTAAGGGAACTACTCATCAATGAAAGGGTTAATAACAGACTTTATCTTTCTTTCTTGAAAATAGCTGAGAAGAATGGTGATGAGGAAACAAAGCTGCGTATTCCATCCTCGAAGAGTGAAGATGGTGAAGGGAAATGTGTCACTCCAACTGAGAACTGTGCTCTATTACCTGCTGGAAAGTCAAGAAAGTGAGTGCTCTTCTTTTTTTTCTTTTTTTATTGATAAAGAGGAATAAGAACGGAGGGAGAGACAAAATACATTTACACATTCATGCTCTCGATCTAAGACATGAAAGAGTTTCGCTCTTCCATGCCCTGGCCTACTTTCTTACCTGTGACATGCAATTAGAAAATATTTAAAGGCACACAATGTGTTCGGATAATTTTAACATACACCGTTTAACTTGAAAGTAAGATGAATCAGCGATACTAGGTACAACCTTGACATATTTTTGCCTGAAAATGGACTTTCTTTAGCTACAACAATGGTGATAAAAAAACAATAGATTATTTTTTTGTCTTCAGAATAACTTAAAATTTCCCTTATTACACAGCTAAAGTGGTCGTTTTGTTCGATATAAAAAATTTGGGTGAAAATCTCAAAACTACCATTTTTTTGAGCCACAATAGTGAAAAAATAAATTGTCTTCTAAATCAAGTCCATTTACTTTTTTCAAAAGTATAGGCACTACGGACGTTCGGACAATACCTAGCAGAGCACGAATTCCATTATCGTTCCCATGGCAACAGTCCAAGTAATTATAGTGCTGGATTTTATGTCAGTCCTGTTACCAACCTTCAGAGGGCAAAATGTGGTGATCAAAATCCACATCAAGTGACACAAAATATTGTTATTGATTAACTGCAGTCATACAAAAGTATCTGTAACAGGTTTCTAAAAAATTCAAGCCTCATATTCAGTATAATGGACCTTCCAATGCCAATTGGACTGACTATTGTCCAAATTCTCTTATTCAGAATATTGTAGAGACAAAAATATGATTGAAGTTGTGCATAATTTCTGTGTGAACACTTTTGTATTGCGGTGTGAATAGACAGTAATGACCTCAGTTAGATCTATGTTGCACATAAATGAAACATCATTATTATTGGTGGTAACAGGACTGACACAATGTCAGTCCTGTTACCGCTGTCCAGAAAAACTTCATGACATGAACATAGAGTTACATGATATGTCATGTGCGGACTGTCTGCATGTGTATATGTCTGTCTGACTGTTATATGTAGACTACATGATGGTTTGACCAATTGAGCTGAAAGTTTCAAATTTCGGGTGTGGGGGAGGGTGGTGTTCAGTCCAGCGAATGTTATTAGCGAATTGGTGTGCACATGTATTGTGACCTTTTGACCTTTAAATATGAGGCCTCAAGTCTCATAATGGCTTGCATTATGGAACAATCATTCAAGAATTTCAATTACTTTGTTGTATTTTTCCATATCTTTAATTAATTTTGAAGTGTCAGTTTTGGAATTCACCAAGAATTGTTGCTCAACTGGATGCTGTTGAGCAACAATTATTGGTGAATTCCAAAACTGACATTTGGGTGGCTCAAACGTTAGTGTTCAATGCCAAGCCTTCTAGTTTTCCTGTCCCTACTTCTGGGGTCTAATTCCTGGTGATATGATGGTATCAGATGATATTATATGGTGTTGATCTTAGTATTTGTCTTCAATAGTGTCCCGGATTGCGACTATCGGGTGGAAAGGGGTTTCAGTTGGCATTACCAAATCATCAAGTTGATATACCGGTTTGTCCTATATGGCAACATCTTGAAATGGCTGAGGTAGCAGATATTTCATGTACACACAGCCAACCAATCATCTCTATGTGAATATCATGACTCTACATAACCCTTGAAATTTTTATGTATGTATACAGGCTCACACATTTATTTTATCAGTAAAAATGTCACTCAACCCAGATACCCCGCTGGACAAAACAAGTGTCCACTTAACCGCGGTGCGGTTTGCGTTGCCACCGCGGCCGAACTGCAACAACACCGCGGCTCCACCGGCTGATTGCAGTTCGGCCGCGGTGTACTTGCCGTTCAGCCGCGGTGTACTTGCCGTTCGGCCGCGGTGTAGTTGCCGTTCGGCCGCGGTGTACTTGCCGTTCGGCCGCGGTGTACTTGCCGTTCGACCGCGGTGTACTTGCCGTTCTTGGAATGATGTTGTAAAACACAAAGAGGGCACCATAAATGAGGCTTGATTGAGGCCATTGTCTAAATACCGTCCGTCAGACGATCTATTATATGTTTGAGGGTTAATCTGTCTGGTGACAAGGTGTGATAATCTTTTAAGTAGTCAACGTATGTCCCACCAGTAAACTGTCATAAAATCAAGGTGTCATAATCCATCCTGATTAGAAAATGCTCCCGCTGATAATTATTAGGCGACACGGAAGTGTGATGTTGCCGACAACAGACTTCATCTAGATTTGGCAGCACGTGTCTTTTTGAGAAATAAGCATTGGAATGTCGTGCACACGTGGCAGCCTCATCATGAGAGAATTGAATCACTATGCTGTCATTTAAGACTGATTATAAAATAAGGATTGTCGCATCCTACTTTGAACTGTTTGTTTGCCCATGTTGAAATATTTGTTATTGTGATGTTGTTTTCTCTTGTTAATTTTTTTTTTTTTACATTAATTAAAACTATTATTTGGTTTGAATTATATACTGACAACATCCACCCATGTGGACCTCCTTTTGGAATTCACTGCCGTCCATTGAATGTATAAAAATCTGTGCCAGAATTGTTTTCAGAATGAACAATAAAGAGCGTTTGTGCGTGATCAGGTATTTTTCTCCCGCGAAGATTTTATGAACCTAAATATTCAAATCCTTTCAATACCGTGGTTACTTTAAAGACAAAACTGCGACAGCATGCCAATTTAACTTTGATAAAACTTGAAAGGGAATATCGAGGAGAAAGTGACATGTTAACTGAAACAGTTACGATGTAGCAAACAATGTCATTGCTACATTCCTCGCGCCCAGTTTCTGAATAATGCTGACGTAATCGCGTGCACCTGGCATTTGATATGTACAGATGTGCGCAAAATTAACGGCGGTTATCAACCTCCCAATCGAGGGTTTCACTCAATTTTTCTGTGGCAATATACGTAAACAATACTTTATAATGGATATATAACAAAATACAAATTTAATGAGGCATGCATGGTTTATACATCCATTGAATAAAAGCGACCACGTGGTTCGTTTTTGTGAATTTGCAATAGATCGGATATGGGAGGGAGATCATGGGATCATTAGAATTGTGCTAAATTAATCGGCTTTCGGGAAACACGGTACCAGATCGCATCGCTTCAACAAAACGGGAATATCTGAGAATGTACTGCCGTTGCGAAAACAAAAGAATAGTGGTTCTCCGTTTTTTTTATTGGCGTATACGGCGCCGCTGTGTATTCCAATGTTTATTTATTTATGAAACTCTATTACAGTAAGCATGCCGTGTTTGTTGAGATACTATACTTGTCAATATATGTCATATCTGTCTGGTTTTTAAAATCCAGATTCCTACATAAATTATACCAGTAATAAACGCATGCATGACGTATTGACCGCGTGGTTGTTTGTGCACGCGAGGTTTTCCCCCGAATTTTCTGATCAGGGCTAGTGGTTTTCAAAACTTGTCAACATGAAATTTTGTATTTGAATATGATGACTAAATTCTTATATTTAGGAATGTTGGTAGAGAATACAATAAATGGTGTATTTTCAATAGCTTGTTAATGCATAATAAAACGGAAAACATTAAATGAATTGAAAAGCTTACCGCCCACCCCTAATTTCGGGGTGTCCGTTCGGGGAAACGTGTGCATTATTTCTTTTGACCTTATACACGTGTCCCATCACAATTCTAATTTGTTTTTCAACACACATTGTTTGTGTAATCTTTATTCAGTCCATCCTCTGGTGGCAAATACCGTGGACTTATAGATCGAGCAAAGTGTAAAATGTCGCGTATTTTCAGTTTCTGGCAATTAATTTTTACTTGGCAATGGATTTGCCACATATATGGATCGATAATATAACACTTTTATTTAATATGCTCATTTGATCATATTTTTTTTCAAAAATAATAGCAACTCTAATAAAAACATGGGAATCATTTTATTTACCAAATCTCGGTTATGGTGTCAAAGCATACCACATTAGAACAAAATATCGGTAAGCTCCTCCCACAGCCAACCAATTAAAGCAGAGAATAAAATCTCACAAACTAATCCTGGATGATTGACAGGTGTATGTCGACGTGCTAGCATGCACAGGATCGACGCATGAATTTTTTTTTTTATATTTGACAACAAAGTTCCATTAAAATCTACCGGTACGTTAGATCGTTGAAACAGTTGGGTTAAATATAAATGTGATTTGCATAATGACCTTAAAGCCGATATTATGTACGGATTTAAATTTCCTGTAATTAAAAATACTAACCTTCGTATATTTCTACTAATAAAACATGTTTTTAAACTCGAGAAAAAAAGACGATACAAACCAGGAATCTAACCCCGGTGTACTTGCCGTTCGGCCGCGGTGTACTTGCCGTTCGGCCGCGGTGTACTTGCCGTTCGGCCCGCGGTGTACTTGCCGTTCGACCGCGGTGTACTTGCCGTTCGGCCGCGGTGCTCAGCCGCGGTTCCACAAAGTGACACCGCGGCCGAACGGCAAGTACACCGCGGTGGCATTGGACACTTGTTTTGTTCAGCGGGGTACCCCTATGTCAGTCCTGTTACTTTCTACCCCTATTGGTAACAGGACTGACAGTAACAGGACTGACGGTTTCGGTGGTTTCATGACTCTAATGACAGAAGTGAAGGAAATCCAGATATAGAACATACAATTCTTTGCACCTTTCTACGTAAGTTTTCAAATTTTAATGTAATTATAGAATATCTGTCAGTTTTTCCTTGAGTGAATGTGGTAACAGGACTGACACACAATTAACATACTCGCCAAAAATAAATCTTCTGTCAACTCAACCTTGAAAATCTTGAGAAACAAGCAGATATAAAACTTTCAGAGGCAATGACCTCCACTGGTACTGTTTTCTTGTAGTAACGAAAAAGTATAGTGCTGTTCCATTTTGATTGTACTTCTCTTCAAAGTACTCGGTAACAGGACTGACATAAAACTCATTACACCAAAACATATACTAGATATGGGAGAAATAACAATTCTTAATTGTCAGAAAATAGAGCTCACGGGATAGTTGTGGTTGAAACTTTATGGTAGGAAGCAGATACGAATGAACAATTCCATTAACCTAAAGAGTTCATGGTTGTATTCAAGGGAACCCAGGTTCATTACATTGGGTTTTTGGGGGATAACACTGATAACAAGATTAAAACCAAGTTCATTTTCATGTTTAATTTAGTTATGAGTTTCTTACGTATGTGGTGTTTCCCTAACCTTTTCATTGAAACAGTCTGTTTTATGGCATACAACATCTCGGAGTGTATAAATCACAGATATAGAGCCATTACAAAAAAAATGGTAATTTTGAGATTTTCACCTTTAAGGTTTGCAGGTTCAACGTTCCAAACACAATGTGCAGCTTTAATTGAGTTAAGTTCTGAGTTTACCATAAACAGTATATTAATTAGTAAATTTAACCATATTGAGACCGTATTGTAATTATTGGTTCGACAGCAATCGGGGAAAATAAACAACGCTCACTTGAATTGCCTTTGGGACTGTGACTGAAAAATGATGTGATGTGGTTAAGCAAACCATGTATATATATTGTCGTTCTCGCAGACTATATGACTTGACAAATAAGAATGATCGCTCGGTTACGGGGTAATTGATTAATGCTGTGTGTTTTTGTGTGTGAGTGCTCTTCCTTGACCAAGTCTTCTCGGTCCACAACAGCTTGGGATATCAGTTGGGATGTTGTTGTTGTGGATCGAGTCCAGGCCCGTTTATGGCTGCAACGATTCGTCGTGAATTCAATGCATCATGATACACTTATACACGATACACCATATTGCGATACAATAACAAAACTAACAATGTAGGATTTATAAGGTGGAAGTCAAAACAGAATGCATATACATGTAGATTTCTATTTTATACAGCTCAACATTACTGGCAACTTATAATTTTTATTTAACAAATACTTACCTGTTTCGGAAACATTCATAGATATTCAAGCACATGTACATTGGTCATTATACTTCAGGGAATTTGTTGGGTGATTTCAATATTGATGCAGCTATGGACATAACATTTAAGAGAAAATTTAAATTTCTGTACTACCGGTATAATATAAGACTGCAGGGACCACACAAACAATTTCTCCATTGAATTTTCCACTCACTACCTACAATTATATGTTGCCATTTGTATTTTGCCTTTCTAACTTTCGGCGGGGGAACATACCGCAATACATATCATATCGTCGGCATTTATCATGATACATATGGTAACGTGGAAAACCATTTCATTGCAGCCCTAGTCCCGTTGCTCTTCTTTAACAGACTTTCATCCAAAAAATGTTCTACATGTATGACTAAATTGTTTGGCACAGGCTACAGCCCGTACTTTTGGTCGGATATATTTGTTGTGGCTGTTGACATTGACATGTAGATGGGAATGAGTCATTTTGGGGTCATTCATAAAAAAAATGGTCGACATCAGCCATCTTGAATTTAAAAATTCAATCCATTAGCACGGGTTACAGGCCGTACTGTTTGTCTGATATAGCTTATGGAGTCATGTTTATATAACAAAGGTTTTCGACATGTAAAATCTCGTTATCGGAGAATCTTAATAATGAAAATAAGAACAAAGTTGATATATCCTTACATGTCTTTGTTGATATTATTTGTTTTACAGACATTCACATGTCTTTTCACATGTGTCCGTTGAGAAATTTTGAGTCTTGAAAGCATTGTTTTGGAAACAGTACTGTTACAGTCATTTGTCAACAAAATCGCTAAGAGTGTAGTTAGTTAAAATGTAAATGTAAAATGTTTCAGAATATTTTTCAATGCTTTGACATTTTCCAATGTTTAACGTCAATTTTTTAATTAAACTTTTATCGGTAATTCCATTGTAACAGTAATATTTACATAACAATGGTTTTGCTTGTTGCCATTCATCGGAAAGCATTGTTTTGGAAACAGTACTGTTACAGTCATTTGTCAACAAAATCGCTAAGAGTGTAGTTAGTTAAAATGTAAATGTAAAATGTTTCAGAATATTTTTCAATGCTTTGACATTTTCCAATGTTTAACGTCAATTTTTTAATTAAACTTTTATCGGTAATTCCATTGTAACAGTAATATTTACATAACAATGGTTTTGCTTGTTGCCATTCATCGGAAAGCTCTGTGGTTAAGGAGTCGATTATTTAGGGCATTACTATAGTTGTTGTACATGAACCCACTTTGAAGATCTTACATCCCTTTGATGACTTAGTTCACTGATTTCATAGTATGTGATTTTAACCTATTTATAACAAAATACTAGCATATGGATGTTACTATATTCAGGTAAGAATGTTTGCTCTTTTTTGTCTTAACCCTTTCATGAATGGAGCTTCCTGAAATTTTGCGAAAACCATGCGCCAATGCATTCTCTTATATATGCGAGTCTCCTATAGGGAGCCTCGTTTATATAAGAGAATACATTGGCCTAACAATATTTATGTTGACATTGTAAGCCAGTGCATTCTCTAATATATGCGAGCCTCCCTTTGTGAGACTTACATAAGATAATGCACTGACACAGGATCTTTAATGCTGCACCATGGTTTAAAACAATTCTAAAACTGCCCTCCCTAAACTTTTTGTAGAAATTTTGTTTGAGAACACGTGATATAAAACTGAGTGAGATATGAGGCTGCTGAAAGCTACCAGTATGTTATTTACCAAAAAAAAAAAGTTCTTTTCCAAAAATAATGTTTATACCTTATGAGCATACTGTTGCTTATTTCTAGCAGGATTCATCGTAGTCGTGATCGTGCAATCCGACGTCGCCAGAGAAGGATGTCGCCTCCACTGTATGCTGCTCTCACAACAATGATGGCTGGTGGTGGTCATGTGGCTGCCACGCATGATGATACCACAGAAGGATCTGTGCACTACTTCCAAGATGATACTGGTATGCTCAAGCCTTTTTTATGAGGCTCTCTCAGGGTTATGAGGGAGTTGCCTGGAAACACAATATTTTTATTTATTTTAATTACTATATCAAGGTCCAAAGTTATGTTCATGTAGGCTGATGTACAGTGATGCCCTAAATAATCGACTTCTTAACCACAGCAGAATTATGGGTAACTTTTCAGGATTAGTCAGAAATATGGCTTTTTGCCATTCATCGGAAAGCTCTCACCATTTTTCCGACTAAATCCTGAAAAGTTACCCATATTTCTGCTGTGGTTAAGGAGTCGATTATTTAGGGCATTACTTTAGGTGGAATTTGTTTTTTATTTTTACCAAGTATGATGATGCCAAGACTTTGTCAATCTGACTTCATCCTATGAATAATAAGCAGCTGTTTGATATAAATATGGCTCTTTGTTTCTAAACTGTAGGTAATTGGTTCACTTACACATTCGGAGAAGAAAGCAGCGGTGTTGCCCAGTCAATGCCAGATCCCCAAGATTTCTGGTTTGAGAGTGTTCGTGGAAGGTATGATTTTATTTGTTATCTGCATTCAAATCTATTTACTTATTAGCTCAACTTTACTTTGTAAAGTTTGAGATATTGTCATGGCTTTGTCGTCCGTCGTCCGTGTGTGCGTGTGTACGTAAGGCATCAACAATAGAGGCTACAGGTCGTACCTTTGATCGGATCATTATGAAATTTGTCATAGCTGTTGACATCAACATTTGTACCGGAATGATTCATTTTGGGGTCATTCGGAAAAAAAACATGGCCGCCAGTGGCCATCTTAGATTTCAAAATTCAATCCATTAGCACGGGCTACAGGCCGTACTGTTCGTCTGATCGTCATGAAATTTGTCATGGATGTTAATATTGACATGTAGATGGGAACGAGTAATTTTGGGGTCATTCGGCCAAAAAACATGGCCGCCAGCAGCCATCTTCGATTTTACTCTTTGCATGACTAAATCCTTTAGCACGGGCTACAGGTCGTACCTTTAGTCAGATCATCATAAAATTTGTCATGGATGTTAACAATGACATGTAGATGGGAATGAGTCATCTTTGGGTTATTCGGGCAAAAAACATGGCCGCCAGCAGCCATCTTGGATTTTACTCTTTGTATGACTAAATTCTTTAGCACGGGCTACAGGTCGTACCTTTAGTCTGATCATCATAAAATTTGTCATGGATGTTAACAATGACATGTAGATTGGAACGAGTCATTTTGGGGTCATTTGGCCAAAAAACATGGCCGCCAGCAGCCGTCTTGGATTTTACTCTTTGCATGACTAAATCCTTTAGCACGGGCTACAGGTCGTACCTTTAGTCTGATCATCATAAAATTTGTCATGGCTGTTGATATTGGAATGTAGATGGGAACGAGTCATTTTGGGGTCATTCGGACAAAAAACATGGCCGCCAGCGGCCATCTTGGATTTCAAAATTTAATCCATTAGCACGGGCCACAGGTCGTACTGTTTGTCTGATCATCATGAAATTTGTCATGGATGATAATATTGACATGTAGATGGGAACGAGTAATTTTGGGGTCATTCGGCCAAAAAACATGGTCGCCAGCAGCCATCTTGGATTTTACTCTTTGTATGACTAAATCCTTTAGCACAGGCTACAGGTCGTACATTTAGTCTGATCATCATAAAATTTGTCATGGCTGTTGAAATTGGAATGTAGATGGGAACGAGTCATTTTGGGGTCATTCGGACAAAAAACATGGCCGCCAGCAGCCATCTTGCATTTAAAAATTTAATCCATTAGCACGGGCCACAGTTAGTACTGTTCGTCTGTTCATCATGAAATTTGTCATGGATGTTAATATTGACATGTAGATGGGAACGAGTACTTTTGGGGTCATTTGGCCGAAAAACATGGCCACCAGCAGCCATCTTGGATTTCACTCTTTGTATGACTAAATCCTTTAGCACGGGCTACAGGTTGTATCTTTAGTCTGATCATCCTAAAAATTTTCATGGCTGTTGAAATTGGAATGTAAATGGGAACGAGTCATTTTGGGGTCATTCGGACAAAAAACATGGCCGCTAGCAGCCATCTTGGATTTCACTCTTTGTATGACTAAATCCTTTAGCACGGGCTACAGGTTGTATCTTTAGTCTGATCATCCTAAAAATTTTCATGGCTGTTGAAATTGGAATGTAAATGGGAACGAGTCATTTTGGGGTCATTCGGACAAAAAACATGGCCGCTAGCAGCCATCTTGGATTTCAAAATTTAATCTATTAGCACGGGCCACAGGTCGTACTGTTTGTCTGATCAACATGAAATTTGTCATGGATGTTAATATTGACATGTAGATGGGAACGAGTAATTTTGGGTGTCATTTGGCCAAAAACATGGCCGCCAGCAGCCATCTTGGATTTTACTCTTTGTATGACTAAATTCTTTAGCACGGGCTACAGGTCGTACCTTTAGTCTGATCATCATAAAATTTGTCATGGATGTTAACAATGACATGTAGATTGGAACGAGTCATTTTGGGGTCATTCGGCCAAAAAACATGGCCGCCAGCAGCCGTCTTGGATTTTACTCTTTGCATGACTAAATCCTTTAGCATGGGCTACAGGTCCTACTTTTAGTCTGATCATCATAAAATTTGTCAATAATGTTAATAATCACATGTAGATGGGAACGAGTCATTTTGGGGTCATTCGGCCAAAAAACATGGCCGCCAGCAGCCATCTTGGATTTTACTCTTTGTATGACTAAATCCTTTAGCACGGGCTACAGGTCGTACCTTTAGTCTGATCATCATAAAATTTGTCATGGCTGTTGATATTGGAATGTAGATGGGAACGAGTCATTTTGGGGTCATTCGGACAAAAAACATGGCCGCCAGCGGCCATCTTGGATTTCAAAATTTAATCCATTAGCACGGGCCACAGGTCGTACTGTTTGTCTGATCATCATGAAATTTGTCATGGATGTTAATAATGACATGTAGATGGGAACAAGTCATTTTGGGGTCCTCCGGCCAAAAAACATGGCCGCCAGCAGCCATCTTGGATTTTACTCTTTGTATGACTAAATCCTTTAGCACGGGCTACAGGTCGTACCTTTAGTCTGATCATCATAAAATTTTTCATGGCTGTTGAAATTGGAATGTAAATGGGAACGAGTCATTTTGGGGTCATTCGGACAAAAAACATGGCCGCTAGCAGCCATCTTGGATTTCAAAATTTAATCCATTAGCACGGGCCACAGGTCGTACTGTTCGTCTGATCATCATGAAATTTGTCATGGATGTTAATATTGACATGTAGATGGGAACGAGTAATTTGGGTGTCAATCGGCCAAAAAACATGGTCGCCAGCAGCCATCTTGGATTTTACTCTTTGTATGACTAAATCCTTTAGCACGGGCTACAGGTTGTACCTTTAGTCTGATCATCATAAAATTTGTCATGAATGTTAATAATGACATGTAGATGGGAACGAGTCATTTTGGGGTCATTTGGCCAAAAAACATGGCCACCAGCAGCCAACTTGGATTTTACTCTTTGTATGACTAAATCCTTTACCACGGGCTACAGGTCGTACCTTTAGTCTGATTTCGGGGTCATTCGGACAAAAAACATGGCCGCCAGTGGCCATCTTGGATTTCAAAATTTAATCCATTAGCACGGGCCACAGGTCGTACCTTTAGTCTGATCGTCATAAAATTTGTCATTGATGTTAACGATGACATGTAGATGGGAACGACTCATTTTGGGGTCATTCGGCTGAAAACATGGCCGCCAGCAGCCATCTTGGATTTTACTTTTCTCTTCATGTCTATAAACTAGTATTAGACATTCAACTTTCCACATTCCTAATCGCTCCATTGACTGTAATATATTAAATTATTCCCTTTCCAAGTTGAGCTACAGTGTCATTGACACTTTCATATAGTTGTATTCTATATTTTGTATATAGTTGAACTGTAAATAGTTTTTTTTCACATAATTATTTCCTAAACACAGCCTCATACTGTTTGGTAAGACACACATGTATTATCGGCACGCGCAGTGATGTAACAGCTTAGTGGTATTTCTAAAATGTGATTATGTGATAAAAAGGATCTCAAATTTGTTGCAAATATATACAAATTTATTAACCTCATCCAATAAATTTGATTCGAGCTCGGCTCTAATCAAATTTAGTGCACTCAGTTAATAAATTTAAAGCAACAGTTTAAATTTAGGGTAGAAACATGTTATATCATAGGCAATCATCACTAATTTTTAGGGCCTCATTGTTCTTTTATTAGGGGTCATGGACAACTATGCTGTGCATTTCATGTTTCTTGAAAACAACCAACTCATTCTCTGAGAAATTATACTACCCAGAATATTTCTTTCATTTATATACTTAGAAGTTTTGCAGTGGCCCTTGGATATTCATTATGTTGAACGTTATTTGATTATCACCTTCTGTAGCTATCATCAGGAGAAAATAAAAACAAACACTCCATTTCATCTTCATCAATGACTCATATTGGCTGCAAAACAAAAGATTTTTTTTGCCTGGTACAGACCCTCTCAAAATAAGTGTCCCTTTTAATGCGGTCCTCAACGTGGTCGTAACGTCAACGCAACGCGGTCGTTGCGTTGATAACGCGTTGGCGATACATTACGACCGCGTTGAAGTTTAACACAGACCGCATTGAAGTTTAACGCAGACCGCGTTAAACGTGTTGCGTTAAGGATCAACGCACACACGTTGAAGATTACAATCACCACGCCGAAAAGTAAACAGACGTTAAATGAGTCGCGTTATTTGGTTTTATACCATTCAATTTTTGTTTTATTTACGATCACCTATGACTAATTTAGTCTCCGAAAATCACATATCTACGCATTCGTTCTAAATAAGGCAATTTATTTGCAGCTTTTGACTCGCGTTAGACATTTTTGTGATATATACAGGTACAATGTGTATGTATCAGTGTATCGCACGGAGCGGTCGTGTGGTTGTGTTTCCCAATTTATGGAGTGAATATATGTACACGTCGTTGCAAACGGAAGGAATAATACATCTAATAGTCTTAGTAGCAGTACATAAACCACACTTGACCTAAATTCTGGTTTTGTAGTTCTCGAAACCAGAATAACCTCGTCAACTTTAATAGTTTTAAAATGCGCAGTATAAGCATGACGTCTGTCGTTTCCCTGCACCAGTATGTCAGTCTCCGTTCAGGAAGTGAATCTGACCAATTAGAAGATCAATTGTCAAATATGGGTGGAGTTACAGAAAAATTATGTGGTGGAGGTTTGTGTGTGGGGTTTTTTAACGGGACATGGAATTACTGTACATATTTTGTCCGGCATCGGCGTTTGAAATCAAATGGGTATGCCATTATGTGTAGACTTTTTTTTATTTGAATTGTTGCTATTTTACAATGTACTTACATGTATCAGCTGAAATGACAACGAATTTCTGAGAATACTGTAAATAAATGTGCTAAAGGTAAAATTCACAGGGGTTGTGCAACTTTTTATTTTATTATATTATTTTTGAAAATAATATCATAAAATAAATTTTTTTTTAAATGTTCCCGGACCCCTGTGTGTGAAAGATATCATTGCATGTTTATTTTGGTGTGGTTATTATGCACAACGTATGCCGTTTTATTCCTAATGTAAGTATATACATGTACATGTCATGAACTTAAGGTTTCTATAATTGACATACCGGTATTGACGTTTTGATGGGCAGCTATCGGCTTTCGAGAGAATAAATTTTACTCATTTGTTGTCAACCTTGCAAAAATTCCAATTATCGCCTCTTATAAAGAGCGACCATAATTCCGTCGGAACGTTGTAGACAATAAAGAGCGTTTGAATTATGATAGTTTGTACTGGTTTTTAACGTAAAAACATTGACGTATGTAAATATAGATCGATGGTAAAACGGGTGGACACTTTTGTGTGTTTTCTCGATGCCTGTCACATAATAAGTGATGGTGACTATTTTAAAGTTTTCTTTTAACCCGGAATGCTAGAAAAATACAATTTTGTCTAATTTGGTATCGACTGCGTGGGACCGTGCTTGGATCTTCAAATTTATATGTTTTGTGTTTAAATATTTGATGAGGACAAATAAATAATTGAATTGCAATTATTTAATTCTGGTAAGAAAAACAGAAGTTAATATTTATTATATGCTTGTCTATACAATAGCGGACAATTACTGACGTAGATCTCGTATACACGCTCTCACGTCATTACACTTGTATCTCTTCGAAGCCACATTTCATTATTACATCATCATGAAAGTAACACGACCTCATTGAACGCTGTCAACTAGCCAATCAAATCCGACGATGTTATGACGGCACGTGTTCAATCGAGAATTCTGTGTTGGAAGCTTCGGGATACAACGAAGACATCGGACACTTGGCGTACAGATAATCTACCTCTAATCGGATGTGATGCTGAATATTAAATATTCAAAAATATATGTACATGTACATTGCGACGTGAACTCAAGAGTGTTTTGTTTGTTAGAAATCTCAATAGCATCTCTATTAATTCGTGCAGCGTGATCAATGCGATCTACATTTATTTATTAGCTTTTTCCGGAAAAATTCTGATGAAAATGTAAAACATTTCACACCAATCAATCATGCATTACCATGCCTCCCACCACGCAAAAACACCATTGTATTATGTTGGCAACGTTCTGTTTCGTTGACGGTTATCTCAACGTGGTTCCAACGCGGTCGGGAGGGACATTAATTTTGAGAAGGTCTGTGGACATGTGTTTGAGTGACAATAAGAATAAGGTTTGTACATCCAGCTTGAAACTAGGTCAAAATATCTTTTAAGGGTTAAGCATCAGAAATTTTTTTTTTTTTAGCAGGCCCAGTTATCTAGACACACTGCAGCTATTATGATACCATTTTGCTACACGTGTGACTGCTGAGTCAAATGCCATTTGATATGTGGTGCAAAGTTGTGACCCTTGAGCATGGCCATGCATACTGCGCTCGCTTCGTTGAACCTTGACATGAAATAGGTAAATGTGAGCCTATAAAATGGTAGCAGGCATTGCTCAAAAACTGGATTAATAATTTATGGGGTATATTTTTGATGTTCTTGAATTTGTCTAATTCACTATGTTGTGTATGCCACATACAAAACTTTTTTTCATGAATTTCAGGGGTAATTCATCTACTAGTGGATCTGTTTCTACAGTGATACCGGAAAATTCAAAGGAGGAAAAATTAGAGGAAACAGATAATCTTAACTTTGACTTATGTTCAACAATGCCCTGTATATTATTTGACAGACCATCGCCGACTGAAAATGATTCATTTTCTAGTGTTAATTACAGTGCAAAGGAGGAGAAAAATAAACAGTTCTATAATTTTGAGATCATTCCAAAGTTGATCATGAAAGTGAGGTTTGACAGATTAGCTTTACTTGCAATATTAGATAGGTAAGTATTAGTCCTCTAATGTAACTATAATTATTACCGCTCTATAGGGTGTTCTAGTAAATATTTGTCCTCTAATGTAACTATAATTATTACCGCTCCATAGGGTGTTCCAGTAAACATTAGTCCTCTAATGTAACTATAATTATTACCGCTCTTTAGGGTGCTCTAGTAAGAATTAGTCCTCTAATGTAACTGTAATTATTACCAATCTGTAGGGTGTTCTATTAAACATTAGTCCTCCAATGTAACTATAATAATTACCGCTCTATAGGGTGTTCTAGTAAACATTAGTCCTCTAATGTAACTATAATTATTACCGCTCTTTATGGTGCTCTAGTAAGAATTAGTCCTCTAATTTAACTATAAGTATTACCGCTCTATAGGGTGTTCTAGTAAACATTAGTCCTCTAATGTAACTATAATTATTACCGCTCTATAGGGTGTTCTAGTAAACATTTGTCCTCTAATGTAACTATAATTATTACCGCTCTATAGGGTGTTCCAGTAAGAATTAGTCCTCTAATGTAACTATAATTATTACCGTTCTATAGGGTGTTTTATTAAACATTAGTCCTCTAATGTAACTATAATTATTACCGCTCTATAGGGTGTTCTAGTAAACATTAGTCCTCTAATGTAACTATAATTATTACCGTTCTATAGGGTGTTCTAGTAAACATTTGTCCTCTAATGTAACTATAATTATTACCGCTCTATAGGGTGTTCCAGTAAGAATTAGTCCTCTAATGTAACTATAATTATTACCGTTCTATAGGGTGTTCTAGTAAACATTAGTCCTCTAATGTAACTATAATTATTACCGCTCTATAGGGTGTTCTAGTAAACATTAGTCCTCTAATGTAACTATAATTATTACCGTTCTATAGGGTGTTCTAGTAAACATTAGTCCTCTAATGTAACTATAATTATTACCGCTCTATAGGGTGTTCCAGTAAGAATTAGTCCTCTAATGTAACTATAATTATTACCGTTCTATAGGGTGTTCTAGTAAACATTAGTCCTCTAATGTAACTATAATTATTACCGCTTTATAGGTTGTTCTAGTAAACATTAGTCCTCTGATATAATTATAATTCTTACCCCTTTATCATATGTATAGTTCACTTAATTATACCAGAGTTTTTCTGGGAATTCCTTATTGCATAATAATTATATCCACTTATTTTACCCCTCTATAGGGTGTTCTAGTAAACATTTGTCCTCTAATGTAACTATAATTATTACCGCACTATAGGGTGTTCTAGTTTAAGAATTAGTCCTCTAATGTAACTATAATTATTACCGCTCTATAGGGTGTTCTAGTAAACATTTGTCCTCTAATGTAACTATAATTATTACCGCTCTATAGGGTGTTCTAGTAAACATTAGTCCTCTAATGTAACTATAATTATTACCGCTCTATATGGTGTTCTAGTAAACATTAGTCCTATAATTGTTACCGCTCTAAAGGGTGTTCTAGTAAACATTAGTCCTCTAATGTAACTATAATTATTACCGTTCTATAGGTGTTCTAGTAAACATTAGTCCTCTAATGTAACTATAATTATTACCGTTCTATAGGGTGTTCTAGTAAACATTAATTAGTCCTCTAATGTAACTATAATTATTACCGTTCTATAGGGTGTTCTAGTAAACATTAGTCCTCTAATGTAACTATAATTATTACCGTTCTATAGGGTGTTCTAGTAAACATTAGTCCTCTAATGTAACTATAATTATTACCGCTCTATAGGGTGTTCTAGTAAACATTAGTCCTCTAATGTAACTATAATTATTACCGCTCTATAGGGTGTTCTAGTAAACATTAGTCCTCTGATATAATTATAATTATTACCGTTCTATAGGGTGTTCTAGTAAACATTATTCCTCTAATGTAACTATAATTATTACTCCTCTATAGGGTGTTCTAGTAAACATGTGGTCCTCTAATGTAACTATAATTGTTACCGCTCTAAAGGGTGTTCTAGTAAACATTAGTCCTCTAATGTAACTATAATTATTACCGTTCTATAGGGTATTCCAGTAAACATTTGTCCTCTAATGTAACTATAATTATTACCGTTCTAAAGGGTGTTCTAGTAAACATTAGTCCTCTAATGTAACTATAATTATTTCCGTTCTATAGGGTGTTCTAGTAAACATTAGTCCTCTAATGTAACTATAATTATTACCGTTCTATAGGGTGTTCTAGTAAACATTATTCCTCTAATGTAACTATAATTATTACTCCTCTATAGGGTGTTCTAGTAAACATGTGGTCCTCTAATGTAACTATAATTGTTACCGCTCTAAAGGGTGTTCTAGTAAACATTAGTCCTCTAATGTAACTATAATTATTACCGTTCTATAGGGTATTCCAGTAAACATTTGTCCTCTAATGTAACTATAATTATTACCGTTCTAAAGGGTGTTCTAGTAAACATTAGTCCTCTAATGTAACTATAATTATTTCCGTTCTATAGGGTGTTCTAGTAAACATTAGTCCTCTAATGTAACTATAATTATTACCGCTTTATAGGTTGTTCTAGTAAACATTAGTCCTCTGATATAATTATAATTCTTACCCCTTTATCACATGTATAGTTCACTTAATTATACCAGAGTTTTTCTGGGAATTCCTTATTGCATAATAATTATATCCACTTCATTAATCCTGAAGTCCATGACTGGAGCTTCCTGAAATTTTGCGAAAACCCTGTGCCTATGAATTCTCTTATATATGTGAGTCTCCCATAGGGGGCACTGGCACAGAATATTTAATGCTGCAGCAGTGCAGCTCTCGTCATGAGAGGTTCATGTATATAACCTATCTTGAGAATTTTTATGCCAGGGACTGGGCCTGGGTGTAACAAAAGCGTACTTTTAGGCTTCAAACCACCACAGGGCTTTAGCAGCCTTTGCACCTAATATGAATCGTACGTGACACATAGTGGGGCAACCACACATGTTGTGCTCAAATTTGCCTTTTATCAGAGACATACATGTATATAATGCTAAGAATAATTTAAGTAACATCATGCAGTGGTCCCAGCAGACGACATTACAGGACTTGTCGTGGATTGTGCAATCTTGATAATCTTGTCGGGATTCTGGCCCGCAAATCCAAAATGATGTAAATGACATCAGAATCCGTGCCATGACTTCTTCGCTGGTTTTCATTAAGCTAACCAACGAAATTGGTCTGAATGAAACTAATAGGCCTAAAATCACATGGGAATTCTTTGTAAGTTGTGAAGTATAGCTAATTTCATTTTCATTGCGATGGTCCATCGCCGAATCCCGCTTTGGCAATCTCCACACAGTTGCTAACTGGAAATCACGTGACAATTTCTCCAAAATCCATACCCGCAATCTTTGAAAAATCACTGATGGATATAGAAAAAAATATATGACGTCATTCACCTGTACCTAAGGTATTAAAAACAACCACGTCATCTGTATATTATGTTATTTTTTTGGATTTGGAAATAAAAATATGTTTACACTAACAACCATGCGGCCTGCGGCGCTCTGGTGGTTGCTATTAGCAGCTACTGGCCCCTTGCACTTTAATTTCCATCTGGCTGTTTAACCCTTCAATGACTGGAGCTTCCTGAAATTTTGCGAAAACCCCTGTGACAATGCATTCTCTTATATATTCAAGTCTCCCAATGGGAGCCTCTCATATATAAGAGAATACATTGGCCTATCAATATTTACCTTGACCTTGTAAGCCAGTGCATTCTCTTATATATGTGAAGCTCACATGGGAGACTTGCATAATTATATAAGAGAATGCACTGGCACACGATATTTAATGCTGCACCAGCGCAGCTCCCGTCATGAAAGGGTTAAAGGACCATATCTTCTTTTTATTTCAGAAATATATCAATCGTTGAAACTGTGATTGCCGTAACTATGGCTATATTAACAGGCGCACTAGGTGCCCTGATTCTGTCTCATGACTTCTATCATGATATATGGATATTTGTGTTTGCACTAGTCATGGCAAGCTGTCAGTATTGTCTGATCAAGGTCAGTATCAGTAGTAACATTGCCGCCTTCTATTCTGTCTTGGTTTATCACTTTCATTACCAATGGATTCTTCCACCCAATTATAAATATAGACATTGGAATGGTCTATTTCTCATTTGGAGGGGTTTTCTGGAAAAATGAGCAGATAAAAATGCCGAAGGATTCATATTCTTTTGTGTGAAATGTTGAGATGATAAGTTCAACAAATGGCCTATGTTCTGATAATAATGGCCTATGTTCTGATAATAATGGCCTATGTTCTGATAATAATGGCCTATGTTCTGATAATAATGGCCTATGTTCTGATAATAATGGCCTATGTTCTGATAATAATGGCCTTTTGTTGAACTTATTTTCTCAACATTTCCTTTTGAGATGTGCGTTATCTCAATGAGTTAGAAGTATGATCATACTTCTTACGACTTGAAATGACACATATCTCAAAAGACAATATGTTATTGTTGTATTTTTTTTATTCCGACCGACATTATCATTTTTTGACAAAATTTGTGTCTGTTTTAAGACAAAACAACCTCAGTTTTTGTCATTTTGAAGAGTAATTCCCATTATCCATGTATGCACAATTACAGTACATTTGATGAGATTGCATATTTATGGAACATTGAGGGTGACTTGTCTGCAATAAACAGAATATAATTGGGTCTACTGATTTGATATTTATCCATGTTCAAATTTTCTCAATCAAATGTCAAGTTCTCAAAGTCAAAAAAATCGAAGTCTTTCAGATCAATTATAGTTTAGAATCTACTAGATTTAAATTAACCACAGCACACAAATATAGTGCAAAATATTCAGCAGAGAACATGATAGTCGTCTAAAATGATAGAAAACAAATAATGGAAGCTAACATTTATTCCTATTCATCAGATTTTATGGGATGTAGCAGCGAATCTCTTTTATTTCACTGACATCAAACAATTAAATTTTTTAAATAATTTGAAACTCCAAAGTAAATTTAACCTAATTTTGAGGCGACAGTTTTTAGCTCAACTTGACAAAGTCCAGTTTGAGCTAGTGCGATGGGTTGGCGTCCATTATCTGTCATTCTGTCAGTTCGTCAACAATTTCCTTTAGCACACCCAACAAGCCACATCCCCTGCCAATTGTCACCAAAATTAATATGGATGTTCAGGGTGACCTAGATGGAAGCCATAATTTTTTTCCAAAATTCGTTAAAAAACATGGCCGTCAGCACTGAAAAAAATGTAATCAGTAATCGTAATCATGTAAATCAAAAGTAATTGTAATCGTAATCGATTACATTGGCATGTAATCGCCCCAACCCTGGTCAGCAGCCATTTTGGATTTCAAATTTAAAATATCGGCACCCCATATTTATCAGAGAAATGTTTTGAAAATTTACAGGCATGTTCAGGATCACTCCTAGATGCAGCCATCTTGGATTTTACTCTTTGCATATATAAATACTTCAGCACACTCTACAGGCAGCATTTATCATCCAAACTGCATGTGGCTCTTCGGGTTGACCTCTAGCATAAACTTTCCGCATACCATATCGCTTTATTGAATGTAAGGTGTGATATTATCCCCTCTCCAAGTTGAGCTATAGTATCATTGGCACATTCATATTAATAGACATCTGCGTTTATTATCAGAATAACTTTCACTCACTTTTGAATTTTTGTTTGGATGTACCTTAATATTGTTGGCTGAACATATATTAGATTTATATTGTTAACGAATAATTAAGTATATCTTCTTGGCTTATATATTTGAATACATTAATATCTAAATGGGAATATAATTTCGTGTTTGTTTTTATTGACAGAGCGTACAGCCAGATGCAGCGTCTCCTATGCATGTAAGTCAGTCTTTGTATCGTTTGGGCAGAAGTAGAGTAGTGCTCTAAATAATCAACTCCTGAGAGCTTTCCGATGAATGGCAACTTGATATAATAATAATAATAAATAATAATGACCAGTTTTATATAGCGATTAACCAATTAATTACTTGCTCTAACACACTTGGTACAATATTACCCCAGTCATTTGTACAAGCCAACCAGTGAACCGGCTGCATCCATTGCAGGCGCTGCTCTAGTTTGATCAGAACATGCTCTGATACTCATCAGTATGACAAGCTGACTGGTACTCTTTTAACGCATGAGTGATACGAAGCCTACACAGTACGAGCGACCTTGCTCAAGGGTCACAACTTGGCGCAGGTTTTGAAACAGTGAGCAATACGACAATTGCACGTCGCTCAAAGCGGCCAAGCCACTGCTATGTGGAGACTCAATGACCGGCGACGCACTGCGAACCCATATCGATGTGTTTACAGTGAATACAAGTCTAACACACTAACCACTGGACCACCGAGCTCCACATATATGGTCTTCATATGAGAAAGTACCAGTCATGTTCAAATTTAGGTTCGGTCCAACATTTTCTCACAGGGTTACTCCCTTTCGACCTAGAATTTTCTGATTATTTTGTTGTATCGATGATAACTTAAGTTTAATATATTTATCTGATAGCTTTCAAGTTTAGTATGTGGAATAATCACACAAAGTTTTGCCCATTTTGATTTGATTAGTATTTTGTCCAGATGATATTAACATAAGTTTTTTTAGTCATCAGATAGTTAGTTAGTTGTCAATCACATTAATCACATGAAAGTACTGGTTAACTTCAAATTTCACCATATTGGTATTGGATTGCTTTCAGATATGGCTTGTGGATCAATCACATGTAAATGCAGGTCTGGTCTGGGTTAGGTTCAGTGAATATTGTCAGAATTTTGGCCCTTTTTGATTAAGAATTTGTTGTTTATTTTGGGTGTCCAGATGATAACTTTAGATATAGTTACCTGATTGCTTTCAAGTTTGGTATGTGGATTAATCACATGAAAATAAGAGTTTGACTTTTGGTCTGGTCCAATAATTTAAAATAGAGATGTGCCATTTTAGACTTATAATTTACTGGTGTCCAATAAAATAAACAAGGTGTGTTAACAACCTAGACAGTTGAAAGCGAACTTTGATCCTATGATTTTGGGGGATTTGTGTCCTTTTATTGTCACGAAACATGCATGATCTGTAATTATCAAAGCTTATTTACTGTTTTCACTGTTGATTTCAGGGCTACAATCGACTCATTGTATTCAGCCGTCCATTCTACTTCTGCGTGTGCTGCAGTCTCTTACTCATTCTTCACTATGCAAGTGTGGTGGTACCGAATCAAACTATATATGTGTACAGTTTACCATTAGCTCTCGAGACATCACTTATATTTGCAAGAGATCTTTTGAAAGGTGTGTACCTCACTAGATTAACTATGTTTTGTCTGCGAGTTGACAAACTGTTTTCATGCTCGAATCCCCGAATATCGAACAAAATGAGATATGGGGATCAATCCACCAAAAACAGACTGCTACAATGTTTCAGTATCAATTCTCTGGGTTAACTTCCTGTTAACACGTTTACGACTGGAACTCTGCTGGAGCAGCATTAAGGATCCTGTGCCAGTGCATTCTCTTATATATACGAGTCTTCAATAGAGAGCCTTGCATATATAAGAGAATGCACTGGCTTACACGGTCATGGTAAATATTGTTAGGCCAATGTATTCTATATATGCGAGGCTTCCTATGCATATATAAGAGAATGCATTGGCATAGGGTTTTCGCTAATTTTTAGGAAGCTTCAGTCATGGAAGGGTTAAGCTATGAGTACTGTATCTATAGTAAACAACTTTGCAGTTGCATTCGATTATATGACTCTTGACTGCTATGACGTTTTGACGTTCATTGTTAATCGCAACCATGCCAACGTATTCCATTAAAACTTGTTCAGCCAATAGCGAGCGATGCTGGTTAATAGTACTCAATCAGAATGCGCGTTTTAGTGACAAATATTAAATTTGAACTAAAATGTAAAATACATGCCAAAATATTCCCTGACAAACTAAATATGTTATATATCTGGCCTGATGATGTATAGGTATCTTATTTCTTTGCAGTATTTGTTCTGTGCTTTCCTATCATATTCACTCTGGGACTTCTGCCACAATGCAATACTGTGTGTATATATGTGCTTGAACAGATTGACATCCATGTATTTGGTGGAAATGGTAAGTTATTGTACAGACCAATGTTTATCGTATCAGACTAGTTATTGTCCAAGATAAAAGTTAATTACCAATCCAGAAATAGAACATTGTTTCACCGATAATGAAGCTTGTTCACTGCCATACAATGATTTTTGTTATGATTAGATAAATTAATTTTCGATACCAATACTTGTTGACTGGTAGTTCTCTTTGGAAATGTTCAGATAATAAGTTCAACAAACGGCCATAGTATAACTTTTATCTAAACATTTCCCACCAATGAATGTGAATCACTCTGCACTTGTATTATCTTTTCGTCTGTCTACCAAATGCACATTTTTCCTGAACACCCCTCCAAATAAATAATAGACCATTCCAATATATACTTTTATAATTGATGGGAGAATATATTTAATATAGAAAGGGTATTAAATATCAGTTGTTCAAACAGCTGAACTAAAAATAATAAAAAAATGCTTTTTAGCAAGTTTTTATCAAAACTCGACTATTGATATGGTGAGGGATGGTTGGCTGGCGGGCGTCGGTGCAGGTGGCAACGTACCTATTTAACATAGTCATTTATTGATGGATTCTGACAATTTTTGGTATGTGAGTTAATTATCATATGCAACAGCTGTACACAGAAAATAAGATAACTTGAACAAACATCAACCAATGCATTCCTATTTGGTATATGGATCTTTTACAACAATATCTTAAACGAGTTTGAAAACCAGATTTGTCTGATCATTTTTAGTTGAGTTTTAGCCCTTAGTTTGTCTATATTTAGCAATTTTATGACCTGAACAAATGTCAACCATTTACATTCATATTTGATATGTGGAACTTTCACAACAATATCACAATATTGAGTTGATGGATATTGTCAGTGTGATAATCCTGATATGCACATGAACTTGTTGCAGAACAGGGTTGCTTTCTCATTGGATGATGGCAATGATAACGGTTGTACCATATGGTCAGGGTATAATTGGTGAAAAGCGCATTGAGACAAATTACTGTGGAAATCGCCAATTAATGGACCAACTATTAATATTGTCATCTTTTAACCCTTTCATGACTGGTGCAGCATTAAGTATCATGTGCCAGTGCATTCTCATTTTTTTGCGAGTCTCCCATAAGAATGCACTGGCTTACAAGGTCAATATAAATATTGTTAGGCCAATGTATTCTCTTATATCCGAGGCTTCCTGTGGGAGACCTGCACATATAAGAGAATGCATTGGCACATGGTTTTCACAAAAAATTAAGGAAGCTCCAGTCATGGAAGGGTTAAAATTATCATCTTTTAAATATTGCCATAAATTAGTGTTGCCCAAATTTTTCCATTTGATTCCCATAAACATAGAATTCCATACAGTCTCTTTGAAAAGCCGACGAAAATCCTACATCGGAATTACGTCTCTGGAACTCTATTAAAATTAGTTCTGTATTGAAGGGATTCCCTCCATTTCATTGTAGAGTGGCACAGACTGCACACGATTCATTGGTTTATGGCATAGCAGATCACGTCAGAGATCAGAGGTCAATGGTGTGTTGATAATTTTCCCACGCATTGTGAAACTTTCATCATCTTTTTTGATCAGTCAACGATATTCATGACTGATTATTCTTTCGCATCTAGTTGTATTTATAACTATTTTTAAATATTTCGATTCTCACAAACGTTTACTAAACCATATTTGGAAACTGTTTATTGCGTCATGTTGGAAATGCCGCGTCGTCATAGAAATGAAACATTATGGACACATCTAGAGATGTAATTCCGATATAGGATTTTCGTCCACTTTGCAAAGAGACTGATTGCCATATATCTTTGATTTTTTCAGCTACAACTGGTCTGGGTTCTGCTGTTTATTGTATCCTGAGGAGTATAATACCCATCATTCCATTGTTTGCTATATGTTATGGAGCACTAGTGGTGAGTTCATATTCCAATAAATCAATGTGTAGGTGTTATTTTCCTGATATTATTTAACCCTTTCATGACGGGAGTTGCGTTGGTGCAGCATTAAGGATCCTGTGCCAGTGCATTCTCTTATATATGCAAGGGAGCCTCGCATATATAAAAGTATGCATTGGCTTACAAGGTCTATGTAAATATTGTTAGGCCAATGTATTCTCTTACATAGTAGTGATGCTCTCCCGCAAAGCAGGCTAGCATTGCCAAATTCACCCTCTGGGGACCTCATTCTGCATGTCTTTATCTGATATGGGAGACATAGACTCCAATTGAAGTTCCCAAATGGTGAATATAGTGCTGTACACCCTTTGGGAACCTTTATTATGCAATGTGCCATTTGCCAATTTGGGGATATAGAGAAACTAAAAAAGAAATAGAATCTATGTGAAGAAGTTTCTATAGAAATTTTATAATAAAGAAACTTTCCAGAGAAGATGAGGCCTAAGCAAAATGAGTTCCCCTGAGGTTGAATTTAGTGATGCTAGCCCGCTATGCAGGATAACGTCACTGAATTCACCCTCTGGGGACCGCATTCTGAAAATGATAGGCACACTAAACTCAGGCTTGCATGTGCCTTTATATATTATATAGGGTAGTGAAATTAAGCTAAGTTGGTTACCATGCCAATATTGTCGTTATTGCCATATTTCCCATTGGAAAGTTATTGGTATTATTATACTTATTTTATTGATAATGACTTATCATCGGTGCCGTATTGACAATGCCCCTCCCCTATTTGTCAAGCCAAAGTGATTTATAGATAGTCCATTTCATCTTCGTTTTTAGATCGAAACAATCAGTGGAGCGGTTACAATGTACATATGTTTATAATTTCCACAATGTGTGACATGATAAGTTCAGATTCATTCCATCACAATTTGTTTTGCATCCTACATTTTTCTTGGGGAATTTCCCAAACACATGATTACCACTGACAAGCTGTGATCATTTTTATTGCCATAAAGCACCCCAAATTGTAGTATTGTTGCAGCGTAAATATTTCCGCAAAACAAAGCCAATTCTCTGTTATAATGATGCATGATTCAACCACGTACTGACGAGGAACATGAGGTACCGTAATGCACGTTTTTCTATGCAAATTTTTACCATTATGGTGTAGCGCCATTTAATAATTACACAAATATTTTTACGTTATGGGTTCACAGGGTTAAACTCCATCAAATTTACTGGTCATCAGTTCTGTCATATCAGTTGGGGGTTGCATCACGTTTTCTTAACTTTTTCATTGTCGGTGATAATAAAAATCAACTTTCTCATACACTGGTCACTGCCATTGATGCCATCTGTAAAAATCCAGAACCTGTTCTACATCATTGAACAGGGGAGAATGCTCATGCTTTAAATGTCTTCATGTTGTAACCACATATAAACTTGAATACAGCTCAGATCATACAAACTTTGGCACGTTTTGACACAGTCAGTCAAACTATCTGTCTAATACTTTGCAGTTTTAATATAGATAGGGTTTTTATGCATTTTTGTGCAATGTTGATTTTGCTTTCTTCTGATACAAAGTTCCTTTGTTTTCAGAATGTGAGTATGGATGGTAAGAGTTGTCTCCCCAGCGACGCAGGGCAGCATATAGTTTTCTCTATATTCTGTGCCATCTTAGTTCCTGTTACATATCATCTTAGCCGTACACCCAGCAACCCTACATTTCTCTGGTAAGTCCTCTCTTATCGACAACCTTTGTAACTTGCTTTAACCCTTTCATGACAGGGGATGTGATGGTGCAGCATTAAAGATCCTGTGCCAATGAATTCTCTGATATATGCGAATCTCCCATAGGGAGTCTCGCATATATAAGAGAATGCACTGGCTTACAAGGTCAAGGAAAATATTATTAGGCCAAGCATTCTCTTATATATGTGAGCCTCCCTATGGTCAACTCGCATATATAAGAGAATGCAGAATGCATTGACACCAGGTTTTTGCAAAATTTCAGGAAGCTCCAGTCATGAAAGGTTTAACCTCTTCACTGCTGAAAGACATTATGACATAGTGTGCTGGGCCGTTGACGTTATGGCCATTTTCCAGTAGAAAAATATGACAGGAATGTCGTCAAAACCCTGAAACTGACTCCATGCAATGACTATTATCTAACACAATTCTGGGACATCATACATTGTTTAAACCTTTGAGATACACTGGTTCCGAGGCACTATGTTGTGAGTTCCCTTTATGCATGATGGCTGTTTGCACCGAGTGAACTGAAGTAGGTCCATACTCAGTGCATGCATATAGCAAAGAGTTCGACATTTTACGTCCATACTCAGTACATGCATATTGCAAAGAGCATGACATTTTACGTCCATACTCAATACATGCTTATTGCAAAGAGCATGACATTTTACATCCATACTCCGTACATGCATATTGCAAAGAGCATGACATTTTACGTCCATACTCAATACATGCATATTGCAAAGAGCATGACATTTTACGTCCATACTCAGTATATGCATATAGCAAACAGCGTGACATTTTGCATCCATATTCAGTGCATGCATAAATCAAAGAGCGTGATATTTTATGTCTATACCTAGAACTTGCATATAGCAAACAGCGTGACATTTTACATTCGTACTCAGTACAGACATATAACAACCAAGAGGTTAAATATTTGTCGTGAAATAACTTTGCTGAATCACAACAGTCTTGGCATAATAATAAAGCCTCAGATACTGTTTTGTATCTATTACATATATGTTGAAATACACAACATTCTAAAGCTAAGCCTACAAATAGTGCATCTCATTTGCAGAATGAGGTCCCCAGAGGGCGAGTTTAGTGATGCTATCCTGCCCGTGGGCTAGCATCACCAAATTCACCCTCCTGGGACCTCATTCTGCTTAGGCATCATCTTTCGGGAAGTATCTATTAACATTGCCTTTGGAGTTAAGCTAGTTACGTTGCAGTTAGGTTAAGAAAAATCATCAGTCAGTTTAATTGTACTTGGCGATTGTTTCTATGTTTTATGTCGAAAATACCTTCCACATTATATTTTTGCACAGGTTCTACTTTAGGTTTAAATTTAGATATCAGGGTGGGTTTACAGTGTGTTAAAATTAAGACATTATTCACTGTTTTTGCGACTGTATATTCCGACATTTCTGGTTGTGGCGCATCGTTTGAATTTGTACATAGTCATACAGCATCTGCGGATTATTTATTAAAAGACTCCATTGTTTTTGTTTTTTATCACAATAAATTTCTATTGCTTTTGAAGTTACGGTAGAGGGTTTGATAGCTTGACAACTTTGGTAGAAAATATATGCAGGTAAAATGATCTGCCAATTACAATATCTTACACTTCTAGATTATAATTTATAGACTTATATGGTGAAAGTACATGTAGATAAATCAGTGTTCCTACATTGAAATTTTCCCCTCAGCAGCTACTGGCCCCATTCCCCCAACCCATAGCATAAACCCTGGGCAGTGCTCACAGTCAAACTCTTTATCTTCAGGATTCTGTTGAGAGATACAATCTGGAAACAAGAAGAGAAGGCCCCAGAGGAAAATAGTGATGAGCTCATTGACCCTCTCCCAGATAAACTCAAGCAGTGTATGGTAAGATTTATATAACCTAAGAACAAAATAGTTGTGGTTCTGGTTTCTATACCTACCATATTTTAAACCCCCTACCCTAACAAATGTGTTCATGGTTTTCAAGAAAATATTCTGTACAAGGAAATGTTTTTCATAAAAATAAAAAACACATTTCATTGCCACAGAATAGGTTGTTTCTTGTGTTTATACTAAGAAATAAAAATTAATCATAGCTCAATCTTGAATACATGAAAAGCCATAAGACCGTCTGACCATCGTCTGATAATTTATCCTGAACACCCCTCCAAATGAATAATCGACCATTCCTATGTACATCTTTATAACTGTATGGGAGCAGCCATTTACCAGTTGTATCAAAAGGGTTATGATACCACATATGGCACATGATTTATTATGTGAATTATCATGAAGATATTAGGCCATGTAATAGTGATATGGTTTGTTTTGTGATGCGACTAATAAACTGGTGATGTGTTTTTGCAGAGTGAAAGACTACAGAGTGATTTTCTTGTGTGTATTTTCCTGATGGTGTTTGTGTTTGCTATTCATGTCAGTACTGTGTTCAGCAGTCCCATTTTACAGGTAATAATATATCTTTATACCATAATTGTCTATGTTAGTGTGTGTGTAACACCTATTTTGTAAATTTCAGCTTTACATCCTACTGTGGGTAAAAATTATCATTATTGTTTTAAATATTGCAATGTGCCTCGTGGGTTAAACATTTTTAGCTCAACTTTACAAAGTCAAGTTTGAGCTATTGCCATGGGTTGGCGTCAGTCGTCCGTGCATCAATAATTTCCTTCGGCATGCCCTACAGGCCGCATCCCTCATCCAATCATCACCAAACTTCATATGGATCTTCGGGGTGACCTCTAGATGGGAGCCTCCTATTTTGACCGAAATTTGTTGAAAAACATGGCTGCCAGTGGCCATCTTGGAATTTACTCTTTGTACATCAAATCGTCACCAAACTTCACATTGATCTTCGGGATGACCACTAGATGGGAGCCTCCTATTTTGACTGAAATTTGTTGAAAAACATGGCTGCCAGCAGCCATCTTGGATCTCAGATTTGAATCCATCGGCACACCCTGCAGCCCGCATTTACTGGAGAATCAATTTGAAAAGTTACAAGCGTGTTTAGGATCACCTCTAGATGGGAGCTGTCAAATTTGAAATTTTTTTTATGAAAAACATGGCAGCCATCTTTTATTTTACTCTTTGCTTGACTATTCCTTTGCACACCCTACAGGCTACATCTCTTGCCCGATCATCCACAAACTTCATATGGATCTTCAGGGTGATCACCTGTAGATTGGAGATATCAAATTTGAACGATTGAAAAACATGGCCGCCGGCAGCCATCTTGGGTTTTACTCTTTGCATGACTAAATCCTTTGGCACACCCTACAGTCCACATCCCTAATCCCATCATCACCAAACTTCATATTGTTCTTCATGGTGACCTCGAGATGGGAGCCTCATATTTTTACTTAAATTCGTTGAAAAACATTGCCAACAGCAACCATCTTGGAATTTACTCTTTGTATAACTAAATCCTTAGGCGCACCCTACAGACCACATCCCTCATCCGATCGTCAATAAACTTCATAAGGATATTCGGGGTGACCTCTACTTTACTTTCCTTCTTTATCATTCTATTCAATGATCAGCATAAAATAACTCCTTCCAAAGTTGAGCTTCAGTGTCATTGACACTTTCATTACCTATAGTAGGACTAGGATAGGATAATTTATTTACAATACATGCATGAATTATACAATGGCAGTAACACATAATAAGGTAATGCTGTACGACGTAGTTGACATCAGCCAACCTCGCTGTCGAAAGTTAGCCCAATTTTACTTCATACTCACTACGTGAAGTAAATACACAATAAAGTGTCCTAAATACAGACATATGGAGAGTATGTACTCTATGCAATTACATATACTCGTATTAGGGTCCTGTGAATATTTGGAATTCGAAATGATATTCAATTTACCTGAGTAATTCGATTCGTATTCGATTTGATAAGCGCTAGTGAATATCTATCGAGTATTTCCGTTGTTATTCGCGATGCTCTTTTATGTCGGAATATTCACTACACATGAATGTGATCGGATGAAAGGCATTGTTCTGTAAGAAGCATATGTCCATGATATTGCAGTAGAGACATAAACACCCTGTCAATATGTGACTAATTTGTCTTGAGTATCCCTTTTGGCTTTGCTGACCAACCTCAGGATGTCTTAGAAAGTAGTGACTTTGAGCGTTTACAGATCATATTTTCATGACATACACCTAAAAAGGACAGAGGAAACAGAACGCATTACCATGATTGGCTATAATAACTTGAGAATCTCAACAATTAGTACTATAGTGGTATTCATGGGGATCTTTTTAAGCTTGATGCTCGACTGGAATACTTATGATCACTTTAAATTGTAAAATGCTAAACTTCAAAGAGGTCACAACTCAGCATTCCAACACAGAACATACACATGGAACTTTGATTACTATTTCCATTTCATTGTGGGGAATACCTGTGTTTCTAAATACAGACAGCCTAATATAGTGAAGTCATTTCAAAGTTCATTCTCTGTGTGTTAACAGTACTAATGTAACTACATACTGAACCAGATATGTGCCATACTTGTACATGTAGAAGAGATTCACATCTATTTCAATAAATAGGACAGTAATGGTTGACATCCGACCTGGAATCGGGTTATCAAATATAATTATTGGTGCATAAACAACGATTCTGTAATAACACTGATATATATAATTGTATGGTACCGGACCTGATGACTATCGTTCGGTGTATACTTACCATCCTCTGGTTTATTGTTGTATCTAATTTCCCGACAGAACATTGATCTCTTTTCGGGGAGCTAGTAGGAATATTACAACAATTTATTCAGCACAAACTATAAACTTCTAATTTCTTAATGCAGAATGCATGGTTATATACGATATGTTATTTTCCTGACTCAAAACATGGTGTTTTCTCGCTAATCGCTACCTGTGACTTTGATTTGATATTTGATTTGATTCTTGAATACTATGTAGTATTCGATTTGGTATTCTAGATCGATATATCGTATTCGAAGTCGCAGGAGCATAACTTGTGTTTTCCTCCCGAAAATGGTAGTTTAACAATGATTTAAGCTAGCTGGACAAAATGCACTTGTTTTATCTAAATCGACTTTGACAAGTGCTCACATGTAAACAAGCTCCCACTTGTGGTGAAAATTTTGTATTCTCGGCTACTGTGGGTGTTTTCTATATGTTTCCATGAGAAGTTCTGAAGTTATGGAAAGTAAGTGTTCAATGTTTTCCTCGATAAATAGAGAATAATACATAAACATAATGTAAATCATAGATTTCAAATAAAACATTATTTATCCAATGTTAAAGGTACACAATCCGATTGGGTGGTCCCTGTATCATCAGATTCCAACAACAACAACAGCATTTATTTCAAAAAACGTTTTAGTTATCATAATCGATTAATTACCAAATAATAATGCTAACCATTGTTAACTATACATGTAGTATAAAATTTCACAAAACATGTTATATATCAACATTTTTTTCAAAGCAAATTTGGGATATCAAGAGTATATCAGTCGGCTTGTCAAATATTTGCTAGGCCACCAAATATCCAGGTGGTGAAAAATAACAGATTTCAAAAATCGATATCTAATAACTCTGAGCTGAGAAATGTCATGCAGGATGTTACTCTATTGACCCGATATACATTCAAATGCCAGGGAGGTAACTCCATCGATCTGGGAGCATATTAATGGAAGAGTTGCTGCGGTGTAATTACAATCATTAATCGATCTAACTTCATAAAAATAAATAACATAACAATAACACATGTTTGAATTATTAACTATTAACAGTCACCTATCACAGTCCAGCTTTTGTGAAACTTTACACAATTCCAAGTCTACTTTTGTAACCCACGTTTAAGAGACATATTTGCATTATGTAGTTGACCGTTTTTGGGTATAATTTATATGGTACAGATTAATCTGATGTTTGCTTTGGTAAATATTCCCCATTCTCACGTTGATTTTTTTTAGAAGAGAGTGATTTTCACCTAGCTTATGTTGGCTTATGTAATAAAATCCTGTTGTTCAGTAGGCTACAAAAGCTTTGACACGCAACATGCTAATTATGCCTACAGGGTGGATGCTCAATTTCTGATGGCTCACCGAGGTGGCTGCACTTCTGTTAGATGGAATTGATTGTTATTATTGGGGGTTTGGAGGTGACAGTTAGTACTGATGAACTGAGAGCCTCTCATCCAATTACTCCAGCTGAGTGTTTCATATCACTTTAAATATTAAATTTGTCATTGCCCAAGACATTGATGACGTTCTATTATAATTTGGCTCATTTACTTCTTCTTGTGGCAGATTGTTATATAAGTAATAAATTTTTTATATCTTTTTACCTCAACTGTGTGTTTGGATATTTTTCCTCTTCTTGATAGCAGTTTGGTAGAAATAACTATAATTATTTGCATTTTGTATGTTGCTGGTCCTCGAGAGCCTATACATATATATATAACCTTTACATTTTTTGCAGCCACTGTTCTTCGATATTCTTTGTTATGTGACCGCCAGCTTTGGCTTCTTCATTCATTATATCATTCCACAAATGGAGAAAGAGATGCCATGGTTGTGCTGCTCTCATCCCATCCTACAACGTAGAGAGCGAAATTTCTTTGAAGTAAAAGGTGAGTAACAGATTTGTATATAACATATTCTAAAATGTCATATTATATACTAGCCATGTTATATCTGATGCTGCTTGGTAGAACTGGTAACAACTGAAACAGTCAACCAATTGAGGCCTCATAGCGTCGATATATCAGAGTCTTGGACACAGCGATCACTGGTTGTCTGTCTTCATGGTATTACTCACTGACTCCAAAACTACTCGTCTGGTTGATCTAAAACTTTGCAATGTGATTTGTCCCATAGTCATATGGTGACTAATGACTAAAACCACGAAGAGAGACGGCACCAGCAGTCACTCTGTCTCTGTTCAAATGGATTGCATGTAATTACCGACAATAGTCGAAAAACTGTGTGTCACACACTAATATAATTATCAAGTGTTGTTAACAATTTGGTGTTTTTGATTGGCTAGCCACAACTAATCACGCACCATGCAGCCGTGGGTGCGCATGGGATTTATATATTTTTATTGTGGTGACATTGAGACTTGTTAATTTCATTTTCCGTGTTTCATTTCTTTGCATGAGTCATGTTGCTTTATCTAGGTTCTTTCCGAGTATTGTTCAATTTGCTGTACTATTAAAAGTAAAAATGATGCATAATTTAGCAACTTTGAGCATTAACGAGGTGCATATAATAAAAAGAATACTTACAATTTTTTTTGAGTACCCAAAAATTCTCATTTGTGTCTGGAATGAAATATCAAATTTTATATTTCTTTCCAGACACTCATGAGATATTTTGGTATTCAAACAAAAACTGCAGGTATTCTCTATATATTTGCAAATTTCCTTGTACATTTGTTGTATTTTATTTTTCAGGGCCTGCAGAGGTTATGTGGTTTGAGAATTTATACTGTTGGCTGAGGTTTATTGAAAGAAACATACTTTATCCTGCTGTCTTTCTCAGCGGTTTAACTAGTTCATCTCCACTCATTGTCTGTAAATTTGGTCAAATGTGAGTAAATTCTTAAGATGTTAGTTTTATGAGAGTATTAGTTATATTCTTCTTTAATATCTTATTATACCCCCCAAAGGAGGTTCGGTGAATATAGTCAAGGGATCCACCTGTCCATCTGTATGAACATATCTCCTTGTAGCTCGGATGTTATCGTGTTTCATTGTCCTTTAGTATGGTGATTGTCCAAGTTGGGCTAAATGATAATCACTTACTATTGGTTTCGTCAATAAATTTTTACCAGAGTGACAGCCCTTGTAACTTGAAATTTGTGAACTTTGTGTCTGTATGAACATTTCACCTTGTATGTCAGGTGTGGATCTTGGGATTTTGTTGCACTTTGGCATTGTGACAGTCTCCAGCATGGGGGAACGAACGCCCAAATACTATTGGTTTCGAGCATTCATTCTTACCATAGTTACGGTCCTTGTTGGACTTGATAATTTATGAATTTCATATCCACTGAATATTCAGCCTTGTTAATTAAAAACAAATTGCCCAGGCCGGAATTTTTTTCCTCTGCTAAAAAGCTTAGGATCCAAATATATGTATAATTTCAGTTCACAATTATAACTTGGCCTATTATTATACATGGCATTTAGATCTTGGTTGGGTCTGGCTTAAATTGCTGATTATCAAGTTACATGTGTTCGCAGACTTCAACAGTGTGACAATTTCTGCAGCAATTTGTTTCAACTTTGCACAAAACATTGGCAGGTTCTGAGATTTTCCTAGGCCAAAAATTAGCCGTTGAAATTTCATTTTGCCTAGGCATTTGCCTCGGTTCAGCCGACGGCCAACGCTAATTAACAGGGCTGAACTTTTCACCTTGTAACATGGGTTTGGATCATTGGATTTGTTGTTGTGATAATCCAGCTTGGGGGAAAAGATACTGAATACTACGGGTTTCGTCCATTTACTTTCATCAGAGTTATGGACCTTGTTGCACTTTGACAAACATAAACACATAAAACTTTGATCTAGATTAAATCTAGATCAAAGTTTTATAATAGCTCTATATTTTTCACTGATGTTTCACTGATTTTTCAACTTATTACCTGAACATCCCGTCAAATGAATAAATGCAATTCAAGTAACTATCCTTCAGTGAGCATCCAGTTACCAAACTGTATAAAATTAAAATATGTAACTGGTATTAAAACATTGAAGTTGGCATCATATGACATATAAGACCAAATATGGCATTTAAAACTGTTTTACTGTGGTATAAAGTCTATATGTGACCAGATTGGCTGTCATATACTGTCTCTGTGTAACAGAAGAGTTTCTATCTGGCAGAATTAATACTGAAGTAAATAGACTGGTGAGTAATTGCCTTAAAGAGGTACAGTACTATAAAGTACCAGCCATTTATGGGACCATCTCATATTATACTCAACAGAATATATGCAACAAATGAACAAATTTGAGCCATCGATTAGTGCAAATTACACTCATTGTGCTCTATGAATGATGCAAAAACATGGTAGTTATAATGAAAATGAGTTTTTAAATGTTTTATTTGAATTTTTTTTATGTGGCATGAACTTTTGAATTTTCATTTGTTTTTCAGCACTGGTCCATTAATAACTGTGATATGCGGATTAAAATTGCTACGTTTTGCATTCTGTGATACACCAAAACAATATATCGTGCTGACATTCACCACCCTCTTCTTCAAATATGACTTCAGAAACTCATCAGAGACATTCCTCATTGATTATTTTTTCATGTCAATTTTGTGCTGTAAGGTAAGTACTGATTAACTACCAGAACATGATTTTATTTTAACCATGAAGACACTCAGTTGTCCAATGCTGCATTAATAAATAGTGTTATCTCTCTTCCCACAATGTAAAAGATACATAAATGACGCTGACAAATACGCATGATTTGCTTGAGAATCAATGGGATTATTGTTATTGTTCATGTTGGCAACATAGAAATGGTTGGGTCAGGTCGGGTGATAATAAATGTTTGTTTTTATTTATTATATTACGTTTATGGCATGCATTTATTTTTTGTATTTTATTGAATAAATTATGAATGTACGCATGTGTGCAGTGCTTGGATCGGTGGTTGCCGGCAAGAAAATAGTTTTATTCTTGAACATTACTGCATTTTAGATGATGATATAGTATGAAATAAAATTAAATTTAGACAAATTAATATAGATTAGGCTCTTTATAGGTAGATTTATTTTGAAAAAAAAAAAACTACCTGTAATCAATCGACCGCTAATGGAATTAACGAAACAAACAACCAACCTAACCATTCCATGACTGGAGCTTCCTGAATTTTTGTAAAACCCTGTGCCAATGCATTCTTTTATACATGTGAGTCTCCCATAGAGAGCCTCGCATATATAAGAGAATACATTGGCCCAGCAATATATACCTTGACCTTTTAAGCCAGTACATTCTCATATATATGCAAGGCTCCCTATGGGAGACTCACATATATAAGAAAATGCTCTGGCACATGATCTTTAATGCTGCACCAGTGCAGCTCCCATCATCAAAGGGTTATCTATCAGGGAGCATATTACTTTTGAAATTTTGATTAGCAAAGAACCTCACATTGACATGATTAGATACCATATCATATAAAATCATATAAAATTCATACCAAATTGGATAGCTATTATCCAAATTAGGTAGCAAATTGCGATGTGATGCCAGTTAATTTGCTCCCTGTTAACTAGCATATATAGATTGATGCTGTGAACAACATCATGGGTAGGGGTATTCTTGATTTTTTGTAAATGCATATTTGGTTATTTGCATCAGAAAAGCCTTGCACAGACTCTTATGTAATTAACGAAGAGTGTAATTATCAATCAATAGATGAAATTGATTGTGTAAAACAATAAGTTTAGATAGGCTTGAATTTTACATTTGTCTTCTTCTGGCCGAGAATCCCTTGAAAAACGGTCATTTTGGGTCCTTGAAGAGTTGTTCAGTTTTACATAGATTCCTGCTAAAGTTAAACCACAAAACTCTTTCCTTTAATAGTCACATTACCTCCTTCTAGTTTGATTTAATTTATCAATTCTATTTCCCAGTATAATCAGCCAAAATATTACTGTTGAATAGATGACAATGATGGCTAAGAGAGAATGGGAAGGCTGTTCAAATTTTTTTAATATTTATTTAATAAAAGCATGGGAAATGAAAAGGGGAGCTTCTGTAAACTTATTTTGTTGGCACCTTGCAGTTCATATTATATGTAATTTTCTTTTTTTACAGTTCATTGATTTCCATCTGAAGATGAAGTTTATATTGACATATATCGCACCATGGCAGATAACATGGGGATCTGCATTCCATGCATTTGCTCAGCCATTCAGTGTACCTCGTATCCTTGATTTTGATCAGAAACAACTGATAAAGTAGCAAAGTTTACCTTTATATATGTATGCTCCCGAGGATCACTGTGTCCTTCCCACTAGCTAGCCTGAATCAATTATTCGTCAGTTCAATTTTACACTTCCATTTACACTCACACAAAACATACACCCAACATTTTCCTCCACAAAATGTCACTTCCTCTTTCACCTCTGTCCAAGGGCAGTCACTCTATATTGTACTCTGTCTCAGGTACACGTATCTCTCTATTAACACTTTTGCTGCCACGTTAACAACAACTTCACAGTGGTCAAGGAGTCGATTATTTAGGGCATTACTGTATATTGTTTTGGTTTAGTGATTATCGCATGAGAGTAGATGATGGAAGGATAACGTGAGATCCTCAGGCTTGAGTGTTTTTCTTGCGCCATCTTCTTGAGTGCGGTAAGATGTAACTCAAACCAACACGAATGCAGCTTTATATTTATTATATATTCCGAATACAAACAGAAGTGATATGATTTAGAGCTCTCCCGATCGACAATCATTTTTTCAATGATTTTGACATTGAAAACTTATATCCTTGTCGGCATTATCTTTATCAGCGTAAATATGTCCTGCTTCTCCAGGGAGAATATATGATATTTTTAGAGTAATCTGTCAGAAATTACCACATTTAGTCTGGTCGATAAAAGGTTTGACCTAGAATAAATTGGACTAAGTTGGTTTTTATTCCATTTTGAAGAGGAATATATCTACAACATATCCAAAATCCGCTAAAATCCGCTTTGAGCAATTTTTTTACAGAGATTTTAAAAATGCCCATTTTTCGACCTTGTGAAGTAGGTTTTTCTACAATATCCCTCATCGGCGACACCAGAATGCATTAATCCTCCATCCGATATATACCAGTTTGTGTGAAATTAGAGTATAGAGGGCGAATGTATGTCGTAATGACGATGCTTCTGTAAAGTAACACTCATCTCTTCAACAGAATAGTACTCTATCTTACTAGATCGAAGAGACTGTACATCGTACATTTTATTTAATACTAATTTTCAATCTGCTTCCAAACCGGTTTCTTAGTAGACAATTTTGTTCAAATTACTTCAATCGGCACTTTACAACGGGAATAAGTACCACGCAATGCACACTATTAGTTTTCAGTGTCTACTTGTTGTTGTTTGAAATTATTTTACCTTTGCCACCCACATACTTGTGTTAAATATCAGGTCATCAGCGTTTAAAGTTATTAGTTATGCGTTTACCATTCACTCAATGTTGATATTTATGGTTTTGTATGCAGCAGATATGTGTAACATTAGGGAGAATGGGTAAACGCGGCGATGCGGTTGCAGAAAATGTAGTACGTTTCGCGTATATGTGGCCTTAGTGCATTTAAGCACATATAATTTCCAGGTATAAAGACAGTCTCTGCCACAGAGTTTGTAAGCAAATTTGGTTATGTTGATAATTTATTGAAGATAGTCTATTGTACTCCTTTGTATTTTGATAAATAGCGTTCATTGTATACCACCATGCAGTTGTGTGATAAAAGCGAAATATTCGTGTTTAATCACTCGACCGGACAATAGGATCTACACATTTTACCTAATACCATATGAATAGCTCTCATACTGTTCTTTAGTAGTGAATTTTGACAGATTTGGTGTTGTAGATATAAAAATAAATGATTATCGGTCACATTCGTGAGACTGTTTTCATTACATACATTTCTGCTTCTAGGAAAGGTCACATAATCAATACATCCCTATTAGATCCCATTTAACTGTTTAATTACACATATATTACACGATTCAAGATAAACAGTACAGATAAAACTGTTTTATTCTTCTGTTTCTTGGCGCCCAAAAAGACCATATTTAATCGTTGTATGAGACCTGGCTTTCGTTTGCTCTCTCGCGAGATACATTAGAGAGAATTCTTACATCTATTATTAAAAGCTCCCCTTATACTCTGAAATCATTCTTCCTCGTATAATTCGAGGGCTTGTTCGTTCTTGTATGACCAGCTATTAAATTTTCCACAAATTGTAAATTTCATTCGATTTTGTCCATTTTGGTGGCCATATTGGGAGTCCCAATTTGGGACACACATTCTACCGATATGGTTTACGACTAAGCATTGTTTGTGTGTATTTTATTTTATTACTAATTTGGTATTAGTTGCCGCACCTACCAACGAAATTCAGAATTTTTCGATACCAACTGCTATCATGGATGCCATCTTGGATTACAGGAAATGCTCAAAGCGGATTTTAGCGGATGTTATAGAGGATATATTCCTCTTCAAAATGGAATAGAAACCAACTTAGTCCAAATTTATTCTGGGTTGACCCTAAAATTTTAGTTTATCGACCAGACTAATTGGCTAGAACTATCGCCTTTACTAAGAATACAATGGGTATGTCATGGTATGTAATAAAAGACATTTCTCCAAACTTATTGATTTACTCTCCTTCACATTTAAATTGTTTATGATTGATGTATTGGTACAGTAGCCTCAAGAATTGACAATCTAGTCCAGAATTCTGGTATAAATTCTATTTATAAGTGAAGGGGCTTTCCTGAGATGCAGTACATGGCTTCTCTAAATATGCGGCACACCTCTCTAGTCTAAACCATGTGAAGAAAATCTATAGCTGACGTCGCTCTGAAAATGTTTATGGTACTATGATTATTAAAACGAAGAGCAGTGCGTGAAATATTTTAATAGTTTAATGTTAAGATAATGCAATATACCTTTTCCAGACATTCCGTATCCAATTCCAGAATTTTGATGAATACCAATAACCATTTTTGTACGAGCCCCATACATTGTGTGGTCCAAGTTGTATTTTTTATGACATCAATGCGTATTTCTGTGACATATAATGCTTGTAGAAATGTAGTTAAGATATTTATCGACCTATTTCGGTACCGGAAAATATTCAATAGCGAATATATATTAGGTTTATTTTGGAGCGCAAAGTGCTATGTGGCTTTAAAACAATGAAATTCGCACAAAAACCAAGTGCTAAATTTTGTTGGCTAATAAAAAGATACTTGTGATTTTACATGTTGTGTATGCCTGAAATATTTCGCCCTAAGGTGCACTCATAAACGTAACAAGTGAAAAACTAAGGAAAATGACAGATTTCAGCCACAAATAGCAAGTTTTGCGTGATGAATTCACCGTTCATCTCTGAAAGCAAGTTCAGTACCAGCGTGCTTCAGCCAGACTTCAGTAGATATTTTCATAAATTTGATATCCGAATTGGCAGCACACAACTTCTAAGGTTCTTACTTGTATAAATTATATGCAGCATCTCTCATTTGAGGAATCATGGGCATTTGTTTGTTGACAAAATTTTGTCCCAAATTCAGGAGTATTTGTTTACAATTGTACGTACTTCAGACGTTGTGTTTTCTGAAATTGTACGATTCGTGTGGCTGAGATTTTTCGTAAAATTAGTTCAATGCTACATTGCTTCAGTGTGCGGGCAAAGTACCTGTGTACACATTTATCAGTTTTATTCACTGAAATAAGTACATACTATGTATTTAATGTTCTATTATCCTTAACCATTTGTCAGATTCAGCCATGTTATTTCTTCAGACATTGATATCATCTATCTTCTCAGCTCCTTTGAATCCTGTTTTAGGGAGTGCTATATTTATCACATCATATGCTCGACCAAGCAAATTCTGGGAGAGGGATTATAAGTAAGTATTACATGAGATCCTGTCTAATTAATTGTAATTTACAGGCAGAATATTGGGCAAACTTACAGTGCTGCATGGTAGGGTATAATGTCCAAACTGCAGACAGATTTCAGAAGAACAAATTCAGCTGAGTTTATATATAGAAATTAGTAAGGAAGGAGCTATATAAATGTAGTTTGAGCGTTTTATTGAAGTGTATGTCGCTGTGGCCATTGGAGTACATTTCTTTGTACCCAACAGCCACAGCACTATACCCTTCAATAAAACACTCAAACTACATTCTTTTCTTAAGTACAGTAATGCCCTAAATAATCAACTCCTTAACTACAGCAGAATTATGGGTAACTTTTCAGGATTTAGTCGGAAATATGGCTTGTTGCCATTCATCAGAAAGCTCTCATTGAGAGCTTTCCGATGAATGGCAACAAGCCATATTTCTGACTAAATCCTGAAAATTTACCCATAATTATTCTGCGGTTAAGGAGTCAATTATTTAGGGCATTACTGTACACTTCAATTTGCTTGCAGCACAAAGAGAGTAGATCACAGTAATACCCGACTGTCGTCACAGCTTGACAAGAACCCTGGCTCAGACGATAACAACCTCAACTCTATATTTTATGAACATCTCACGAGAAGTTTACAGCACAATTTGTGTGGAGATTTGGTTCTGGGACGGTGGGGTCATGCTGCTCAAGGCGACTGTTTCATCATGGCATCAGACTACCTCAACGCACTCGTACATATCGTTGAAATGGGGAATGGTGTCGTCACATTTCAACTCAGAGGATTAGAATTCAGAGGTGAGTTGTAGTGAGGAGTTCTTGAATAATATTTACACTGAACAATACAAGTGTGTTAATGGGTTTGTTGATATTGCACGAGTAAGGATAGAATGTCGAGTTATATTCTTCCGTGATGGCACAAATATCAACAAACCCATTAACACATGTGTCGTTCTGTGTTTATCACATGTCACATCATAGAATCCGAGCATTAAAAAACACAGGCTTAGATGTTTTATTTAGGCATACAGGGCTTGTTTTGTCATGTACAATGATGCTTTTTATTTAAAGTTCCAGTTTCATGGTTGAGGCAAATGTCGGCCCTAATCAGAATCAGTGATAGAAACTTCTGCTCTTTTTATATCACATTTATTTTTTCAAATTATTTGTTTTATTTCAAATTTTGATGTTATATACATGTAATATAATGAATAGCATAGGAGTATACAAAGACAATTAGGAGGCAAAAAATTACATTGAGATATAGTTATGAAACAGCACCATCTTGTTAACTCTTTCATGACGGGAGCTGAGCTGGTGCAGCATTAAAGATCCCGTGCCTGTGCATTCCCTTATATAAGCGAGCCTCGTATATATAAGAGGAATGCACTGGAAAGGTAAATATTGTTAGGCCAATGTATTCTCTTATATATGCGAGGTTCCCTATGGGAGACTCGCATATATAAGAGAATGCATTGGCACAGGGTTTTCAAGAAATTTCAGGAAGCTCCAGTCATGGAAGGGTTAAGTAGAACAGAATTGAAGTGAAAATAATAATGTTTTGTTTCAGGCACGTATTGCCAGCAGAGAGAGGTGGAAGCAATTACAGAAGGTGTAGAAGATAACTCAGGTGAGTTTACTATCTCTCATATGGGAGTTTAGTGGGTTTAGAGAATTTGTTAACAGAGAATTATGTGTTTAATATATGCCAGTGAACTATTCGGTTTCTTAGGCCAAATAAAAAAAAGTGTTTTGTTTCAAGGGTCCCGCCGTATTGGATTTCAAGCCCTGCGTTGAATGTTTTTATTGACATTGCAAAAGAAAATTTAAATATCAACCCCTGCATTGAATGTATTTATTGACATTGCAAATTATTTTTTTAAATATCAACACAACCAAAATATGCAACACAATACCTAATTGGAGCATTTTGTTCATTGTAAATTTGAGCACTGCTTTTCCCTCAATGTTTGCTTATTTGATGAACTGCATTTTAGTCAAGTTTAGACCAAAAATTAGGCTGTTGACTACCGAAAATCAATTAATTTAAAGTAAATTGCTCGGTCAGTCGAGTGGTTGTTAGAGTGAAAAGTTGGAATCCTGGATATGGACCTATTTGGAAGTGAACACATACTATAGCACAGGACAATTTAAACAGTGTATAGATCCAAATGCATGAACCAATGTCCTTTTGAACCATTTCTATTTGAAGCTTGTGTTATTCAAAGGTAACTTTTACCAACTTGTGTAAGGATCAACTATTTTTATATTGAAGAAATGTTCCAGTTCCGAGTTTTAATATTTTTTATTGATCGATCGATTTTATTGAACAGGAATATTTATTTTCATAAAGATTAATTTTTTTCTATTTTCTATTTATAGGTTTCTGTTGTTTTGATCCTGGTCATCTCCCACATTTTCTGTCACTAAATGCAGCATTTAATCAGAGGTGGCTGGCGTGGGAAGTGGTGTCTGCTCGGTATATTCTTGAGGGATACAGCATATCAGATCTCGGTGCTGCATCTATGCTGCAAGTGTATGATCTCCGGAAAGTGCTCATCACATGCTATATAAAGGTAATAACACATTTCAAACCATACTTAAAGACATAGTATAAGTATGTGCTCATTTCACTACTTACAATTGATGTTATTATCCAGCCACTATAACCAAAAAATTTATTATTCAACTATCATTGCCTAAGATATAGAGAGTAATCAAGTGATTATTCTGTTTATTATACTCCACTATATTACCAGAAATCCGAATAATATTGCCATTATACCCATGACGCATACATTTCAGTAGCACATATGAATACATAACAAGCTTGTTAAAATGACATCATTCACTAGTGAAATTATAGTTTATAATCACTCGAGGAATCAAGGTAAGTCACACATAGAAATGTAATAAACAAAAGCATCTGAACAATTAAAAATTATAAATGTTAAGTCCTTCATTCATCCTGAATTAACCCTTCTATACTAAATAGTTTCTCCCATTCAGTTACAAATGTATACATGGGAATGGTCTATTATTCATTTGAAGGGGTGTTCAGGATAAATTAGCAGTTGACAGTCCGACAAAAAAATAATACAAGTGCTGAAGGATTCATATTCATTCGTGGGACCATAGGTCATTTGTTGAACTTATTATTCCTACAGTAATGCCCTAAATAATCGACTCCTTAACCACATAATTATGGGTAATTTTTCAGGATTACTGAGAGCTTTCCGATGAATGGCAACAAGCCATATTTCCGACTAAATCCTGAAAAATTGCCCATAATTCTGCTGTGGTTAAGGAGTCGATTATTTTGGGCACTCTGTATGGGAACTACTCGTCAATGAGTATTTCATAATATAGATAGGGTTAATCACTGATAAACAAACAAGAATGATTCGTCCAATGAGAGTCACTGCATATGATTTATTTATGTAGAAGAATAACATTGTGTACCACATATTTTGAACATAGTATAAAGTTTTCCCACCAAAAAGCTGACAAGGAACAGATTCCTATGTCTTCTGCACCAGGGATGGGGCGATTACATGCCTAATATATTTGATTAAAATGCAAATACTTTTAAATGTCATGATTACAGTTGATGTATTTGATTACAATTACAATACATTTATAAAAGTAATCAAATACTTTTTGATTACATCGAATCACTTTGAGATGAAATAATGAAGAAATTCATATTTTATTTTATCATAGTTTCCTATTAAGTCAAGATATAGTCAACCTTAAAATGAAACAAACATAATTACCTGTGTCACCAAATGTGACAAAAACAGAATACAGGCTCTATTATGTGTTGTAAATATTCAGCACGATTAGGTCATTGCATTCTGGTATCATTCAGTTGGACATGGGGAAAACCAAATCTGCGCTCTAGTGGGAGCATTCATTCAATAATGAAAGAGTAAATTATATCGAGCGATTAAATATCATTATGTTAGAACTACCAATTCTAGAAAAGTTTTTAATCTATTATTATCATAATATAATCACATACATACACATAAGGATCTGTAATCCTATATGTAATCCTATAGACATGTATCATACAATGAAACTATAACTTTTGCCATATATATTCTCATATGTATTGATGATCAACTTTTTCAAAAGCCAATATTATTGAATATCTAAATTACTAAATTTGGGTGGAAGGCTGGACCAACCGTGCACTTTAGAAGCTGAACGTAGAATGAGAACTAAAACCTGCGTTTGCTTTCCAGCACACTTTAGAACAACCGAGAAACCCGTGCTGAATCTATTCAATAGCAATCAATGCGTGAAATACTGTCGCCAATCACTCAGATATCCTCCATCGATATAACCCACGTCGATCCAATATTTTCTATTAACACCCTTATCTCCAAATAATTCTTCTTTGAACTTCAATAAAGTAATTTGTCATTGTTTGTTTTCTTCATTCCAGGCTATCATTTACTATACAGTAAGATCCCCACGACTCGAGGAATGGATATCCAACGAAACCATATACAATGCCCTCAACAACTATGTTCAGGAATTAGATCCAACTTTCAATAATCATGTGGACGAAGACTACGACCAAGCCTTGTCAGGGATCTCAAGGCGGAGTTTCTGCCTCGTGTATCTCGATTGGATTCAGTATTGCGCATCACGGAGGGACAAGGTACCTCTAAATTTCAACAACCTTAGTTTCTTTGTAGATCTGAAATGGTAGAAAATGCATTAGAATTACTAAAGGCATGGATGACCTTCGTTATAGGTTATAATTTTGAAATATCAGTAACCAAATTATGAAACGTTCCTCAAAAGTATGCTGATAGTATAGTATATTGATAGTATGAATGTGATATTATCTACAAAACACATTTTGTGTGAGCCGGGTATTTGTTTATATGCAGCGCGTAAATAGTGAGCGATAAGCAAAACACTCAACACCGTCGCGATTTTTTTAGGAGAGTGATTCACGGTCACCCATTCAACACCAAAATCTTCAAAGGTGAGGATTAACCAAATTTCTCATAGTGGGGTCTTTCCGGTGTTGAGTGTTTAGCTTATTGCTTACTCTTTATGTACTGTTTGTTTACATGGTGTTTGTTTACATAACACTGAGTACTAACATGACAGTAACATGCAATCTACGCAATAATTATGATTGGTATAAGAACAAAGTTTGTCTACAATACAATATTCTTTCTGTTTATGGCGGTTTCAACGGATGTGACTATTTTAACAGCAATACCCACCGCCAACATTTACCATATCTTAAAGAGTTATGTACTCTGAGAATGCAAGTTGCTGCAGGTATACGACCAGTGTACTAACACAATGCAAATAGGTGCCCGATATGCCTTTATAAACACTGGTTGACTTTATATGTATTTTGTTCTTAATGTATAAACCGATCACTACCGTTTCAGTCTGTGTTCAGTGAAGAAGACTCCATGCTTGTTTCCCTCTGCTTTGGGCTGAGTTTACTTGGAAGGAGGGCTCTGGGAACAGCTTCTCATAACAGTGCTTCAACCAGGTATGACATTTATGCTTTTTATGTTCCCGTTTTGAAAAAAAAATGGTTGTATTATGTTATCAGTTAACAGTTTCGCTTGAATCAGTTAATTAATCGGAGTTAGTACGTGTGTTTCTTAACCAAAAATACATGTCAAGTTTTGAGTTTGGTCTAAAGATTTTTGCAAGAGTAACATCCATTGCTCAACATAGAATTTACCATGATTTGATAACATTTCTGTTTCCGACTGATTGTGTTATTTTCTCGGGACTAAAGTTAATGTGTGTGCCTCCTTTATTCCAGTGTTGATTTCTTCTTGTATGGTCTTCATGCACTGTTCAAAGGAGATTTCCGAATAACATCCGCTAAGGATGAGTGGGTGTTTGCTGACATGGAGATGCTGCGACGAGTTGTAGCTCCCGCTGTTAGGATGTCTCTTAAATTACACCAGGTACATTCCACATTTATCATTCATATTAAAATCATGTAGCCTATTGTTAGCAGCCATAAATCCATATCATTCTAGTTATAGGGGATTCACCAACGATCTCTTAGCTTACTTTAAAATCATATCTAATTTTTGTCCCCCGACGTTTCCGTCGGAGGACTATAGAAATGACACTCGTGCGTCCGTCCGTCCGTGCGTGTGTCCGTCCGTCCGAGATTGGGTACCTTCATGGTGTAATCAACTCCTCCTACAGTTTTAAACGTAGAGATTTGAAACTCTGGGATATTGTTCCTAACATGTTGGTGATTTGCAACATCTATATAGCTAATCAAAAATATAATTTTTTCCATATTTTTGGGGGGGTTTTCGACTTAGAAAATTTGGAACATTTTTGCCTTTTGGATGAGATTGGGTACCTTCATGGTGTAATCAACTTCTCCTACAGTTTTAAATGTACAGATTTGAAACTCTGGGATATTGTTCCTAACATGTTGGTGATTTGCAACATCTATATAGCTAATACAAAATAGCATTTTTTCCATATTTTCGGGGGGTTTTTCGACTTAGAAAATTTGGAACATTTTTGCCTTTTGGATGAGATTGGGTACCTTCATGGTGTAATCAACTTCTCCTACAGTTTTAAATGTAGAGATTTGAAACTCTGGGATATTGTTCCTAACATGTTGGTGATTTGCAACATCTATATAGCTAATATTTTTTTTATGGAGTTATTAACCCTTTTCGACTTAGAAAATTTCAACATTTTTTTAAATTTCTTTAACAAAGCGGCATCGACTTGCCATGTTGTCGGGGGACACTGTGGTCTGCTGACCTTTTATTAATATTCAATGATGTACAGTAAAACCTCTCCAAACCGAACACCCTTCAAACCAGCTCTTCTGTTCAGTTCAGAGAGGTGTTTGGTTTTTAGAAAATCGCACTAATCGGTATTTATTGACATCATTACTAAGACTAACTGTTGTCAAAGTAAAACCAACCTCATTCTGCTTAGGTCTGAACTGCTATGGGAGACCTTTCCCAGTCGAACTGGTGATGTTATGTTCACCCATTAGTCTCCTCGGTTATGCATTTTATCTTCTGCAAATTATGGGATATTGAAACTGAACAGAAGTGAAAAAGTAACTAAAACAATGTTAATTTGAAACTATAGATGAGGCCAAAGCAGAATGAGGTCCCCAGAGGAAGAATTTGGTAATGCTAGCCTATTGTGTGGGGTAGAATCACTAAATTCACCCTCTGAATACCTCATTCTGCAAATGACAAACACCATATTTCCAAGCTTGCAGAGGATTAAATATTCACCACCAAGGTCACATGACTTTATTTGCATTAAATGTATGATTCGCAGGATCACTTCACATCACAGGATGAGTATGAGGATCATCAGTTACTATATGATGCCATCACTTGTCATGAACAGACCATGGTTATAACTCATGAGGCAGACCCAGCATGGCGAAACGCTGTCCTATCCAACACTCCATCATTATTAGCACTGAGGTATATAGCTATATATATAGTTATAAATTTGTATTACCAATATGATGTTTTGTTTACTTACTCCACCCATAAAACAGACGTCATTATATGGCCCAGCAGCTTAAACAATGATGAACTAAAAAAACACAACAAATCCTTCATTACTTGTTTAATGCATTTAATTTGCATATTTGTGTATGATAATTAATTTAATTTGCATACATTTGTTGATAAAGCATTTTAAATTTCATACTTTTGTTGATACTGTTGATAGCGAATTTAATTTGCATATGTTTGTTGATAATGCGTTAACCTTAATTCAAACGGAACATCTTTTTACAGCCCGTGTCCGAACAAAATGACTTTTACTGCTGCCCGCGTTGCGGATAGAATGGCTTTTGTCTGCCGCAAAAAAGGCATATTGTTCCTCTCTGTTTGGCACCTCATTTGAGCATTTTTAACAAATCAATAACCAACAGTTTTGTTATCTATGGAGAGTTGAGATTATAATATATAAGAGTTATGGAGGCACGGACTCAGTATGAGTTAATATCATTGCTTCAAATGTGAGTGTGAACAAATTCTCATTTGTAATTAAAATGGCCATGTATCGATCGGAATGGCACATTGATATGTCCCTTAAACCAGAACAAGCTTGAAAATTTTTGCCGATGTCGAGGTTCAAACCCACGCCAACCTCGTCTAGCCCAGCCTGCGATAATTGTATCCACGACCCAATCACCTCAGCAATGGGGACATTCTTAAAAAGGAAACCCTTTCACCGTGAGTTGGGAAGCGAATCAGTCTGAACATGGGTTCAAACCCACTTCCTCCAAAATTCTTGATCTGCCATTCTGAAACAGCACAATGCACTTCCTCCGAAATTGCATCTGTGACCATATACGATTACTGGTACTTGCATATAGATATATCAGAGTTATGGAGCCACGAACTCAGTATGAGTGTTCATTGCTTCATATGTGCTTAACTCAGTGAGCGTGAACAAATTCTCATTTCTTATCAAAATGGCCATGTAACGAACGGAATGGCACATCGAGATTTCCATCAAACTAGATGAAGCTTGAAAATCGGTCCGTTATTTTTTTCCTTTGATTGAGTTTATGAGGATGTTCACCTTATAAACCTTCCAACATAGCTTTTATTTCCAACAAAAAATATTGGCAAACATTTGTCATAAATAAACAAAACGTAGGCCTACACGTGGTGTTGTCATCAATGATAAAATATGGATTGGTTTGACTACTAAAGAAGATATTTGAAACTGCATTCACATGTAATTGTACTGGATTTAACATGCTACTTGATTGTGTATTTTATGTATCATTATATCGCATAGTAATTCTTAAAACATTGATAAACTCACCCAATTCTGTTGTTTACCACCAATGGACAAATTGTTGATAACAAACAAACTTACCTTTGTTCTTTGTTTATATTAATTATTTTAAAATATCATATATAAAACCTAAATAAATATTCAACATACCATACTGAGGAGGGGTTTTCACATTCACAACTTGGGATTTTTTTGTACAGGTGTAATAAAATGAAGTTAAACAACATCAATGATGAAACATAAATACTGATTTCTTTCAATAAGCTTGAGTCATAAAATAGTTTTGTTGGCTGGGATGGTGACGTTATCACATGTCCGTGTTAACAGTGGGCAGTAATGCTGGTAATATGCATATTGGGTACAGGGTTAATGTGCAAACATTTGTTGATAATGCTTTTAATTTGCGTACATGCATCTGATACTGCATTTAATTTTTAGACATGTATTTGATGATGGCTCAGATTACTACAAGATTATAATGTTGAACAAAAGATTTCTTACGTTCAGAGTAGTCAAGGTGAGTCTACAATATATATTCATTAGACACAGAAATCAACAGCTAAATCACATAGGGAGCCTCACATATATTAGATAATGCACTGGCACAGTGTCTTTAATGCTGCACCAGCACAGATCCTTTCATTTAAAGGGTTTTAAAAAATCGGACCCTGAGCAAAAACTGCCATTTGTATTCATTGGAATTCTAGAATCGGAAATGAAAAAAGGCTAAACTGTATGGAAGAGATATATTATGTTATCTTAACATGATAATAATTAAAAACTTCACACACTGCAGTCTATTCTTTTTAATCATCAAAATTATGTAGTACCATAAGCGATTCAAAGCGACTACAGCTCTAGAATCTCTTCGCATAGTCTACAGTTGCAATTTATTTTTGAACTGGCTCAAATGAAACAGAGATGCCAAATTATATACACATAATTTTGGGGTTTGAATGAGCCATTTCCATTTATCTCTATTTATCTCTATTTAAAAAAATATAAAAAAAATTGTAATTTGTGCTGTTATTCTTGCGCAATCTGGAGGAATAAATTGAACCTCTCATACAAGCATATAGCAACACAACTTGTATAGGTTTAGGTATGCTTATTTGAATGCAATTTGCTCTGTTTCATTTCAGATAAATCGTGAGTGTGTGCGCGGTCTCTGGGCAGGTCAGCAACAGGAACTAATTTTCTTACGGAATCGAAATCCAGAAAGAGGCAGCATACAGAATGCCAAACAGGCTCTCCGCAACATGATTAATTCATCATGTGATCAGCCTATAGGATATCCTATATATGTGTCCCCACTCACTACATCTTTCTCATCAACACATGAACAATTGCGGTCAATGAATGTTGTTGGTTCGGAATTCCTTCTTCGTAGTGTCAAGAGATCATTCCAGAATGTATGGACCCGGTAAGTTACACAAGCCTGCAATTAGTGTGTCTGTTATTTGCAGAATGAGGTCCCAAAAGGGTGAAGTTAGTGATGCTATCCCTCAGTGGGCTAGCATCACCAAATTCATCCTCTGGAGACCTCATTCTGCTTAGACCTCATCTTCTGGGAAGAATTTTTAGTCTCAAATTAACATTTTTTTAGTTACTTTTTCCCTTCTGGGAAGTTTCTATATCCCCTAATTTGCAGAAAATAAAATTGAGGTGACTGATGGGTGAACATCACCAACTTTAACTGGGGAACTTCAATCTGATCCTAGGTCTCCCATTGTAGTTGTGGCCTAAGCAGGATGAGGTTCCCAGATGGTGAATTTGGTGGTGCTAGCCCGCACCTCATTCTGTGAATGACAGAGACACTATTTGCAGGTTGAAGTCATGCTCAAGGTAGAAGTGATAGCTGTTGTAAAGTGGCTCTCATTAAGCAAAGTATCCATGGTGACCACTGAGTGATTTAGCATGGTCGCTGCAAAGGTAGCTGAGTTTATCACTGCTGACGACAACACTAAATGCCCACCTACTAGGGCATGTATATGTATCATCAGGTACCTTAGCTTCGGCATAAATTGAGAATAACTTATATGATTTGAAAGATCACAGAAGACCTTAAAATTAATGGCTCAACTTCGTCAAGTTTGAGCTATTGTCATCCGCGCGTCCATAAAAAAAATCCTTTGGCACACCCTACAGGCCACATCCCTCATCCAATTGTTTCCAAACTTCATATGGTACATTGTGGTGACCTCTAGATGGGAGCCATCGATTTTCCCTGAACTTGTTAAAAGCTTGCCAGCAGCAAGAGAGTTGGAATAAAAAAAAATTCTATCCTGACTAATGTGAAAATAAAATAATTTCATTGTTTACTAGATGATTTCTTGAATATTTATGTATATATGTGGCCCGCCATATCAAATCCAGTCATAAGTCGGGATTTTTTTACCCTGTGCCAATGCATTCTCTTATATATGCGAGTCGACCATAGGTCGCCTCGCATATATAAGAGAATGCATTGGCCTAACAATTTTTTACAATTTTAATAATTTTTTCTTGTATTCTTTAACAATTTTATAATTTCACCCATACAGAGCCCCAGACAAACATGAGCAGACGACACTCTTCTATATGCTTCTATATATGTGTGGGGCTCCCTGCAGGGTAATGGATGTTTTTTTATTTTATGTTCTAAAAATTGTAAGAAACATTTATTTAAAAAAAATGATAAAAAATTGTTAGGCCAATGCATTCTCCTATACTCGCATATATAAGAGAATGCATTGGCACAGGGTAAAAAAAATCCCGACTTACGACTGGATTTGATATGGCGGGTCACATATGTGGCCTACTACTTCTAGTATATGCACAACTATATTGACATGTGAATGCGCAAACAAATTTGCATTATAAACCAAATCTTTAAACTGATAACTGCAACTGGTCACAATCACCACATTTTTCATGTCTTCATTCATCGTAATATACAAATTTATTTTAAAAATATTAATGGCTATTAAGATTGATAGATAGAGGATCTCACATGAGTTTCTATTTTATACGGAATTTATCAACCGAGTTCACTAAATTCGATTTGAGCCGAGGTTTACCGAGGCTCAAATAGAATTTAGTGGACGAGGTTGATAAATTACGTATAAAATAGGACGAGTGTGAGATACTTTTTATGACATGATCAAATAAACGCGAAGCAATGCGAAATATCCATCGAAAACAACGATAAAAACTGCAGCGATCGCAAGTCATTTGAAGAACGATGTGACGTCATCGCACGCACTGATATTAAACGTGTCTCTTATCGATAATTATGAAACTGCTTTTATGGGCAAATTATGTGATAAAAGTATTTCCTTTCTGTGTATATTGAGCAATGCACATGTTCCAATTATGTATCAGATAAATTTTCTCGCTGCACTGTGTTCTCATTGTCATTTAAATGGCATATTGCTGTTTGTATTATTATAATCACACACCCTCTGCATTCACACAATTAGCTTCCTTAAGAATCAGTTCAAATCGTGATACAGTTACATGCATGTTTCCGACATTCATCAGGCAATAACTGAAGTCGACTACTTCATAAAAATCGATGAACACCTACGTCACTCCAAGCTGACCGTGTACACGTTCTCGGTGTGGTGTCAACTTCACAAAATGCGATGAACCACCTACATATACTTCAAGCTGCGTGTTGTTATTGGGAGACTGTGTTGGAATTTGAACAATATATGTTACTTGCAATTGTTGTGGAACTTTTGAAAAGTTGTTCAAATTATTAATGTTCTATATTAAAATTTACTGGTATATGATTATAAGAAATGACTTGCAGATCGATTGGGGTCATTGGTTTTGACGGGCAGAGTAATTAAACAAAGTTTCTGTGAATCCCTTCGCGATTCACCCACTTTGTTTAATTACTCTGCCGGTCAGAATCCAATGACCAGAATCGATGTGCAAGTCATTTCTTATTTAATACAAACACATATTCAACTTAACACCCAATGTAGCCCCACTAACTCTGAATTCTACATTCTATTCTTTTATTTTGCATGTGTGCACAGGATATTAAGTGAGGATTATAAAGCTTGAACACATGTGAATATGAATACTTGACACCTGGTGATTTACGACGATGTTACAATTATTTTATTTTAGACGATATTCAAACTGCACAGTACTAACTTTGTCCTATGATCAACCTGCATTCCAATCACATGTGCCTTGCTCTCAGAACTCGCGGTGAAAAGAACACTGTATATAAACTATAAAGTCAGCCCAATAATGCATTTGGGAACAAATTACATGAAAGGTGCATACCCAAAGAAGCATTGTGCAGTGTAGAATGTTTGACGAAATTAATTAATATATATGCATTCTTATTTGATTGATTGATTAACTGTTTATTCCAGCTATTGTTAAGTGGAACATAGAAAGTAACATAACATGTACAGAACATATTTACATATATATAAGTATCCAACCGTGAATAAATTAAACATTACACGAAAGAAACCAATTTTAATCGGCAATTGTTTAACCACACCTCCAACCATGCATAGACAAAAGCAGCAATATATATATAGAAACTAACATAACATGTACAGAACATATTTACATATATACAAGTATCCAACCGTGAATAAATTAAACATTACACAAAAGAAACCAATTTTAATCGGCAATTGTTTAACCACACCTCCAACCATGCATAGACAAAAGCAGCAATATCATATCCATTCCCTACATTATTATGACATTTAAGTAAAAAGTGTTGAGTCATAATTCAAATGGATGCTCATACTGGCCAATGTTTCATGTATATATGCATAGAATATGCAGAGGATCAAGTGATTTGGGTGCTGCATAGTATACAATGTAGGGCCCTGCAAATCAGGCATTTTCATTTCGAATCAAATATCGAATCGAATTAGCCAAATGATTCTGAATCACATCGGATCACGATAGGAATCATTTCATCAGGCATATCAATAGTGAAGATGCAGATATCACTTGGACTGAGTAGCCATACCGTTATCAGCTTTCTCACATAATATACAATGTAATAAAATATCTAAAAATGGATCAAATGCATATCTAACCAATTAATCACACATTTTTGGCTGCCATCTCCGCTATACAATAATGAAGCATTATCAGAAGCAATAATAAAGCCAGTAAGCAATCGCATTCATGCAGCTGAAGTTCGACAAATATATGCAATTTTGCTGGATCAGTTACATCAGTCTTACAATGCTTCGATGGTCTATAGTATAGCTAGACGTTGGTATCAGAATATATCTTCGCAAAAAAAGCAATGAGGTCTGTTAAAGTAATGAGAATTCAACTGGTGCCAATGATTTGATACAGTTTGAATCAGGACAGCTGATTTTGAATCGAATTCCGAAACGCATTGAATTGAATCGATTCGCAGGATCCTAATACAATAGTAATGGGTCGACACTGAAAGGACCTGCTGAAATGATGACGATAAAACCCAACCAATCAATGATGTTTCATATTCTCAGGTTTAGGAAGTGGTGTAATGTGTCCTACACAGGAGGAAGTGCATCATTTCATGAAGACTTCCAGTTCAGCAGAAATGTACCAACGAACTCTGAGCCTGGTAAGGTATAAAAGCATTTTATTAATTAGCTAAATGTTATCGGCCGCAATAAGTAGAACGCTGCCCTCGTCATAAGTAACAAAAAGTCCGCCAATAAGTAGAAAACGCGGCCAATAAGTCGGACAATAAGTAGAAAACGCGGTCAATAAGTCAAGGTAACGTAAATGACGTCATACGTAATTAGCTCGATCGGCAAAGAATATTGGGTCGACGGAAGATAGATTGCAGTTGAATTTCGGATGAATTACGGACAGTCACTGTTTTGGGGAGTAAATATACATGCACGTGGATGAACTACATGTATCCTTATCAATATCATTCCCAGTGGAAACTGACAGTACTGTGAAATCGCAAGTTCTTCACAAAGTTCACAAGAATAAAAATTGCTGGAATAATTGTTAATGTAATAAAGCACACACTGACAATGTTATATCTATGTTAATATATTCATCCTGTGAAACAATTATTGCCAATGTTGATAATTAATAAAATACTTATTAATTGGTTGTTTCCACATTGACCGAGTTATGAGGCCTCGGTCTGTCCTATTAGCCTGCGTCCTCAGGCCAATACGACAGACCTCGGCCTCATAACTCGGCCAATATGGAAACAACCAATTAATAACATATAATATAGTTCTGATTCTTGTTAATAAACGTTTCAATACTTATGAAGGGAATCTCACGTTCCTTTATAAAAACTATGCAAATGAATGGCCTTTTCTTCATTTTATGGATATTCAGTTCATATAATGGATTTCATATTTGAATCCATCGGCACACCCTGAAGCCCACAATTATTGGTGAAATGTTTTGAAAATGTACACGCATGTTTGTGATCACCTCTAGATGGGAGCTATTAAATTTGAACAATTTCTAGCTCAACTTGACGAAGTTGAGCTATTGCTATGGGTTGGCAACCGTCATCCCTGCGTGTGACGTGATGAAAAAATTTCGATGGATTTTATTCTTTGCATGACTAAATCCTGTGGCACACCCTACAGGCAACATCCCTCATCCGATCATCACCAAACTTTATATGGATCTTCGGAGTGAGCTCTAGATGTGACCCAACAATTTTTTTGCAGAAATTCATTAAAAAACATTGCTGCCAGCAGCCATCCTGGGGTAGTCCAAGTCTGCTCGTACTTAAACCAGCTAAGATATTGGGATACCGATGAAACGGGATCCTGCTATCCCTATATCTTAGCTGGTTTACGTACTAGCAGACTTGGACTACCATCTTGGATTTCAAATTTGAATCCAGCGGCACACCCTGCAGCCTGCATTTATTGGAGAATTAATTTGAATCCATCGGCACACCCTGCAGCCCGCATTTATTGGAGAAATGTTTTGAAAATGTATAGGCATGTTTAGGATTACCTCTAGATGGGAGCTATCAAATTTGAATAATTTTTTATTTAAAAACATGGGTGCTGGCATGACCAATGCATTCTCTTATATATGCGAGTCACCCATAGGGAGCCTCATATAATACAATATCTTTATGTTGCACCAGCGAAGCTCCCGTCATGAAAGGGTTAAATGAGTATTGTTGTTGTTACTTTACACAGGCGCGCGTGGTTGTTTATACCTTAGGCACAGGTGAATGACATCATATGATTTTTTCTATATCCATCAGTGACTTCTCAAAGATTGCAGATATAGATTTTGGAGAAATTTTCACATGACTTAGCAACTGTGTGGAGATTGCATAAGCACATGAAATTAGCTATACTTCACAACTTACGAAGAATTTAGGCCTATTGGATTCATTTAGACCAATTTCGTTGGTTAGCTTAATGAAAACCAGCGAAGATGTCATGACATGGTTTATGATTTCATTTTGGATTTGTGGGCCAGAATCCAGACAAGATGACCAAGATTGCACAATCCACGACATGTCGTCTGCTGGGACCACTGCATGATGTTACCTAAATTATTCTTGTATATTTGTATGTCGCCGATAAAAGGCAAATTTGAGCACAGCATATGTGGTTGTCCCACTGTGTGTCTCGTACGATTCATATTAAATATATCTGTAGTTTTTGTTACAGGTTCAATACGATCAACATCTGCACATGTGAGTCAGTCTGACATACCTCTGAAGACAATAAGCGCTCACAGTAGCCTTATATCCACCGTGGGATCTGTCGGCAAGCATAGCGCATTCGTGTCTCTCAGTCCCTTCATGCGAGATCCAGCTACTACTATAGCTGGCAAAGATAGCTCATCAAAAGAAAGATTGTCTCCCTTAGTGAAGGAAACTAGCCTCAGTAGAGAATTTTTCCACCTAAGAGTGAGGGTATGTGTTTCTTTTAGTTAAAGCCACATTTGCACTTCAAGATACACATAATATTAATATTGGCTTTTTAATTTTTCCGGGCATCGAAATAGGTTGATAAATAACCGAAGTACCTTTCTCCTAATATTACATGTCCCAGAAAGATGCATTGAAGTCATAAAAATACAACTTTTAACATGATAATCATGATTCATTGCTGCGCCATTTGTATTCAAGTCTGAGTTTAGTATGCCTAGGCTAGCATCTCTAAATTCACCCTTTCGGGACCTCATTCTGCTTAGGCCTCATCTTCTCTGGAAAGTTTCTTTATTAACAAATTTAGTTTCTCTATATCCCCAAATTGGCAGATGACACATTGCATAATCGAGGTTCCCAATGGGTGTACTTCACAATATTCACCATTTGGGAACTTCAATCTGAGCCTATATCGCCCATAGCAGATGAGGCCATGCAGAATGAGGTCCCCAGAGGGTGAATTTAGTGATGCTAGCCCACTATGTGTCACTGAATTTACACTCTGGGGACCTCATTTTGCAAATGACAGGCACATTAAACTCAGGCTTGAAAATCCTGAAAAATAACCCATAATTCTGCTGTGGTTAAGGAATCGATTATTTAGGCCATTACTGTACGTCACATACTGTCAATTTGGCTGTAAAAATTAATAAAATACCTATTTTGAGCAAGATAATTCTCTATACACAATTGCTAACCCCAGTGAGTGTTCCACATTGCTTTAAATGTATGATTTTCAATTAAAAATATGTTCTTAAAACGGTAACAATTCCTGTTACAGTCCTGGAAAACAATTATCTCCTAGTGACAGAATGTCCCCATAACTGGTCTCTCTGACACAAAATTAATATTTTAAAGTGATGTTAAACACTCCGGTAGGGTGAACAAATAGAAATGGAGAATAATCTTGTTCAAAGTAGTTATTTTTACAAATATTATATCTTAATTGACAACACACACCGACTTTCTTATTTATTATTTAAATGCAGTGACTGCCGATGGCGAAATCTTTTTCGTTTGTTTATCGCCGATAGAAGAGTCCCGATTCGAGTAGTAAATATTTACAATTTAGCGTTGTTCAGGCAATGTTTTCTATGGAGTGGTACGGTCGATTTGCTTGAAATTTTCGGTGATGTTAGTAGAATGATACATTCCTCCAGTTGGCATAGCACCTGGATACTAACTTATCAGTTTCACGCACCCGAACAAGTACATAATATGTCTTTAAACACCTCTGAATCAATGTCAGAAAGGTCAGTGAAGAGCTCCAATATCTTTAATATAGCTGAGGTTGTAATTTTTTTTATTCGCAACTCTTCCAGATAATGGACCCCACTCAAGTGTTTGAGTTGATGAATTTGCGGAGTGATTGGCCTAACGATGCCTGGTCATGGAAGATTAATGGTGGAGCAAATTCTTGGAATGGATGGCGAGTCCGCACAGGCATGCAGGGATTTGTTGTTCATCGATGGGTCCCGAATCACAAGGACCCTTTATTCAGATCATGCACGGATGACACTCTACTCCTTGTCCAAGTCGGGGATAAATATGTCCCAATTAAGGAGGCCGGCGTGATGTATCTTGGTGCTAATGTATAGAAATTGCCTTTGATGAATATTCGTGATTTCTCTATGACTGCATTCTCGTTGGATGTTCTGTTGATTCTTAGTTAACATTCTGCTGTGCTATATTTTATAAAGCTAAATAAAATAATACCTGTGTATAGGATAACCCACTCGCCGCTCCCAAAATGGGCCGCCTCCTCACCATTTTATCGTTTTTTTCTTTCAAATTTTCCTCAGACTCATTTTTGTTTTCACTTGTAAAACAAAAATATGCGACCGGAACATACCTGATAGTGACTGGAATAACTTTGTTGTTTTTTAAGATAGTGAACAACAGTCATTATTTTGACATTTTATGAAGCTGAATTCCATAAATCACCTTAGGAAGTGACCCACCTTACAGTTGCTGTACCCTCGGGACACCCAGAACAAAAAGCTTGCTCTCCAATTCCCCTCCATAGAACAGAATGGCAGAAATAATGTTGAGCAAGAAAAATTTTATTAAAAAATAAATTAAAATGACTTATTACACCCTCCCCCTTTTTTTTCTCCTGTTACCCTAAACACAGGTATAATTATTTTATTTAGCCTACGCATGGTTAGATCAGAATTTAAGAGGGTCTGTTTTATAACAATTATGAATATGAAAATTCTCTGTTTTGTGCTGCAAAATTAGATTTTTTTAATCTTAACCCTTCCATGATGGGAAATTGTGCTGGTGCAGCATTAAATATCCTGTGCCAGTGCATGCCCTTATATATACATTGTCTCCTATAAGGGAGCCTCGCATATATAAGAGAATGCACTGGCTTACACTGTCAAGGTCAATATTGTTAGGCCAATTTATTCTCTTATATATGCCAGGCTCCCTATGGAAGACTCGCATATATAAGAGATTGCATTGGCACAGGTCGCAAAATTTCAGGAAGCTCCAGTCATGGAAGGGTTAACCTCTCTACTGCGCTGATGAAGATATTTTTTCAATATTTATTTTTTGAAAGAGTTAACTATTTGAGAAATGTGCTGTTACTTCAATGTGGTCATGAAATTTTTACTGCATTAAAAATGCAGCAAACTGCTTGAAAAAAAAACATATCTTCATAATCAAAGTTAGTGACCACCAGGCATGTTTACTTCTGGAGTTCCGATTTCGGGAGATTGGTATTCCAAATTTGGGAGATCTGATTCAAATTCGGGAAACTAAAATCGTTCTTGTTTTATTAAAATTATTAACAATATCATCATGTGAGTAACAGCATAAGGAAACTTTCACATACCGTTAACAGTTAAAATGAACAATAAAATAACTGCCATACATCAAGGAAGTAATTGTCTTTGACACCACCGCATTCCTGACGAATTCACATGCAGTTATCCCACTGCGGTCATCATTCAGCTGGCTCGGTCTGTTATTACTGAGATATCAACCTTTGTTTCCACATATGATAATTTAATTGAACGAGAGGTGTCAAGAGTTACATTATGGATAATCGTGTGGAGGTTAATTACCCAAGGCTAATTACGCAGCCTGTTTTCTTCGCATTTCTGTCACCATGTTGTGACTGCTATTGTTTATCAGTTAGCTGTATGTGTTGACAATATAAATTTCTTTAAATTTTACTGAATTCGGGAGAAACTGTTTCCCGATCGAGAGTGTGGTTGATGGGGCTGAATTTTGGGAGAATCTCCCCTAAATCGGGAAAGTAAACGATGTCTGGTGACCACAGTATTCCATTATTCATTACATTTTACATACACTCATTAACAAGATAGTGCTAATAATGAGTTTTTATTAGAAATCATGTTTCTATTATAAGGCCAAATAAATAGCAATACTATATTTTCAGGCACCTCCATTGTCGCCCGAAAAGGAACTCATAATCTGTTTTTATTTGCAATGATTCTCAAAATGTTTAACTCCAAAGTTATTCTTCCATTTTTGCACAATTAGGAATATAGACAGGTTTCTGTTTAAAATACAATGCATAAAATAGGTTGGAAAAATATGCTATTGGCTGCTTGGAAAACTAAAGGATTTTATTCCATTACATGATCTATACATGACCATAGAATGTTTTGAAAAAATAAAAAGCCTCAAGCCTGCCGCACACATGATGATTATTTCTAAGTGCTTTGCCTTGCAAGACAAAATGCTGGCAAGGCATGTTCTCCGCAGACTTACTAGTAAGCAATAGTACTAAGCACACAGTGACCTTTCTCAGGTTGCAACCACAGTCGCATGACCAATCATATCAGCTTAGACAAGTGACTGTCCATCATTGCCTCTCTTGACCTTTGACTCATACTTTAAAATGTCTCCACCGTTTGAGAGAAAGTATACAAACATGCCAACTGGCACAAATGATATTGACATATACGCTATATTATCTATATCATATAACTAATAAATAATATTCCCGGTTACATACGCTGCCGATTTATTTAGGAGATAAACGTACTCTGCTGAGTTGGATATCGGGGATTAAAGCATGAAAACAGTTTGTGAACTCCCCGACAGGCCATTTTCTTTTGAGGAAAGGCTTTTCCCTGCTCATTGAATACTTATATATATCAAGAAATGAACCTGAAACAAAGCCAAAATATTTGTTTTAACCAATTCATGACTTGAGCTTCCTGAAATTTTTCGAAAAACCCTGTGCCAGTGCATTCTCTTATATATGTGAGTCTCCCACAGGGAGCCTCTCATATATAAGAGAATACATTGGCCTAACAATATTTACTTTGACCTTGTAAGCCAGTGCATTTTCTTATATATGTAATTATCCTTATGGGAGACTCACATATAAAAGAGAATGCACTGGCACAGGATCTGTAATGCTGCACCAGCGCAGCTCTCATCATGAAAGGATTAAAAAAAAACTTTGAGATTGATGCTTTCACCAAATGAATAATGCACTGCCTTGTCAGTACATTTAGCAGATAAACAAACTCAGTTGAGTTGAATATTCAGGCATGAAATTGAAAGAATCTGCACAAGGATCAGCAAAGATCGCTTTTTATCGGTATTACATGCAATGAAGTGAGATATCCTTTTTTCGGTGATAAATCTCTGGGTACAACGTTCAATGGGTTTATTCTGAACAGCGCCCGAACAATTTCCTTTCAACGGTATCTATAGTAACAGGGATTTTTTTAGGTGTTCTCAGGGTCCGGTAAACAGCCCCATTCCCAATGGGAAAAAGGCACCTTTATTCCCAATTTTCAACCACCAAATTCCCAATTGCAGGCAGGTATATAATATCATCGGGTTTATTGAATAATTATCAAAGTTTGACAGTTATTATAGTAAATACGTCACTCGCTTGAGAGGAATTCCCACAAATAAACATAGCAGGCCGAGCCAGGTGTTTACCTCCCCGCATTCATTTGAAAGTGGCCGCATCCGACTTGTAAGCCAGTATATATTACTTTCGCGCACGTGGTTGCTAGGATTATCTCATTATCAGGGGGACGCACCATGTTCTTCCAGAATACACATCCCCCGCATTTCGTTAAAAGTGGACTCATCGGTTTACGATTAAGCCGTGTATCCATGACGTTTGCGCACGTTTTCAGCAGGATTATCTCATTATTAGGGGGGACGCACCATGTGGTTACCGGAATACACATTTTTTACTGTGGCAGCGTGGGGCTCCATTTAAACAAAAATATAATCTTGCAGAGAAGAAAAAGCTTGCCGAGTTATGTATAAAATATAAAAATTTCACGTCCTCACCAGCTGTCCTCACTGTTAATTTTATAAACATTTGCTGGAATCCCCCCCCCCCCCCCCCCCCCGCACTATTATTACCGTTTTTTCCGTCGAAGTTTGGTGGATGGCTTGAATCCTTCCGTTGTTATCTGTGAATTTTCAACTTACCTGAGGCTGAGAAATGGACCCCAATGGGCTGGGATTTTACTCCATCTTTGAGTTACCTGTGTTTAAGTAGCGTTATACACTGAAAATTACGGTATTAGTACTATTTACTTGTGTGTAACAGTGATTAATTGAATTTTTCTAAAACATGGAAAATTCCCAATTTTGGTCTGTAAAGACACATTTTTCCCAATTCGAACGGACCCGGACCCATTCCCAAAATAAGCAGAAAAATCCCTGAGTAAACATCTGTGATTACGTGACTCCTGGCTGTAGTATGACATATTTTATGCTCTTTGTAATGACGCCGTTCTACATTCAAAAACTTTTAACTGATCAGTGGCCGATACTGGTGAAAACAAAAACTAAAGTTAGCAACCCGCGACCAATCAGAATGTGTGTTTTAGCAACAAATTTCAACTTGAATTACAATTATAGATATATGCAATGGTGCTAAGTAAAATTTCTCACGCTTCGAGACAATAAATATCGAATGTATTTGATGCTTAAAACTTTTGCCTTTCGAGACTTGTCTAAACACAAACCCCCGTTTACTGTAAGCATTTTATGATCTTATAAGGTATAGTGCTCAGCAATAATGCTCAGGTGTGCCGTGGCCTTCGCTCATCACATTTCCATACATAATCCATGAAAACATATGTATTTACATTTAATGGCCAAGCTGGTAGTCCGGAATGGTTGCATCATCTTAAACATTTCCACAAATATGGGGTAAATAGTTCACTAATTTTCAAGCTATGCTTTTCATAAAATATAGTAATGCCCTAAATAATCGACTCCTTAACCACAGCATAATTATGGGTAATTTTCAGTATTTAGTTGGAAATATGGCTTGTTGCCATTCATCGGAAGCTCTCAGTGAGCGCTTTCCGATGAATGGAAACAAGCCATATTTTCGTCTAAACCTGAAAAATTACTCATATTCTGCTGTGGTTAAGGAGTCGATTATTTAGGGCATTACTGTATAATAATTTGGCCCTCGATTCTTTTAAACACAGTTCATATGATGATGATGTCATACAGGTATGTGATACTTGTGTTATTGTCATCTGGCAGCAATATTGGACAGATGGTTCCCTTTTAAGTCGAATTGCCAGGGGACTTCTGTTCTGTTGTTTTAATGTTGTACAAGTTCATGTTGTTATGTCAAAAAAGTGAAAGACTATGTATATCATTGGTGGGCTTCTGAAATGTTATGTCTGCTGATATTTATACAGTAATGCCCTAAATAATCAACTCCTTAACCACCGCAGAATTATGGGTAACTTTTCAGGATTTAGTTATGGCTTATTGCCAGTGTGAGCTTTCGGATGAATGGCAACAAGCCATATTTCCAACTAAATCCTGAAGAATTATCCATAATTATGCTGTGGTTAAGGAGTTGATTATTTAGGGCATTACTGTACTTGTTATTGTTCCTATAAAACATGTAAATCTAAAATCCGCATTCATTCTTTATACAGTAATGCCCAAATTAATCGACTCCTTAACCACAACAGAATTATGGGTAACTTTTCAGGATTTAGTCGGAAATATGACTTGTTGCCATTCATCGGAAAGCTCTCCCAGAGAGTTTTCCGATGAATAGCAACAAGCCATATTTCCGACTAAATCCTGAAAAGTTACCCATAATTCTGCTGTGGTTAAGGAGTTGATTATTTAGGGCTTTACTGTATGATCGCTATAAGACATATAATGCTCAATAGAAGTGTATTTCTTTTTCTGGCAAAATTTCTTTTCTAATGTTTACTATGATCTGTTTTTTGCTCAACATGTCTGGTGAGTACCGGTAATAAATTCTAGATCAATGAGGTCTGTAGACGCATTTTCTCTCGGGATTTTGCTATGTGAAATTAAGAGTGTTCATGCAAATTTTGGACCAGGGTTTTTTTTTATTACTTTGAGTTCATTATGGGGGACTGTATTATACAATTAATGCGATAATTTATTTTTCATACTTTGTCAATCAAATGCATTAAAAGTTAGTATACATAGTATATTGTTCACAGCCATGTCATTTGTTTCTGTAGTCGCTGTACCATTTACTTTATTTTACCGGAGAACATGTCCCTAGGTTTGAACTCTCATTTAATTTTAAAATGGCAAACACAAAAAATTTGACTTTTAGAAATGAATGTTATCATTATATTAAACAGAGCTTCCAAATTTTGTCAATGTAATTTGGAAAGAGATGTAAGATAGGTTGACAAGTACACAAAATAATGATATACCGGCTTCATATGATCTGAGAAATACTTTTCTGTTCCTTGATGTGCACATGGCTGTTGTTTGTTTGGGGCCCGAACACTGTGTTCAAAGTTGTATTTTCTGTGACTTCAATGCATCTTTCTGGGACATATAATTCCTGTAGAAAAGTAGTTGGAAAAATTTATAAGCAAATATTATTAGGTGTATTTTGAAGAGTAAACCGTCATGTGGCTTTAATTACCACATTTTAGAGGCACGAATTTCCTCATTGTTTTTGACGAGTCCCATCAGGAACAGAGGTCTTACCTCCCATGTTTATTGGATCAAACGAGAATGATATCCATATTAAAGTGATTCTTAATGTTATTAATGTAAGGGACAATGATAGGCTTCTGGCACAATAACTACCGCTTACAACTTTATTTCAGCAGATATTTTTCAGGGGTTTTTTTTGGGTGTTACGTAAAATTTGATTTCCAGTCGATATGACCTTTTTGAAGCCCACTGATGATACGTTTATTGTTGAACTGACTGTGATCATATTACACATATTGTTATACATAAAATATACTCATAAACCAATACCTCATTTCTTGTCTTTTCCAAGAGCCCAACTGGGTGGCCACATCTAGATCTCGATGAACCTGAAAGAAATTTTAAAATGTCCCATGCGATTTGACAACAAATTAGTCAAAAATAATAAGCAACTAAATAACCCTCTGAAAATAGTGCTGAAAATACACATTTTTAGGAACGCTCTTTCAATATTCACCATTATTGGGAAGGAAATCATGAGTCTACAACATCATCAGTGATATTTTGACTTTGATTCCATTTTACCATCAAAATAGGATTATAAATTTGATCTCATTATACTTGTATTCTGTTATACAAAACAGAACTAACTACTACTAGTAATTTCAAGTTGTCAAATCATGTGAGGCATCTTTAAAGATGCAATCAGGATCCAGACCTCCAGATACAACATAAAATTAATTCAACGCTGTTTTTTTTCTGCCTTGTTCCAGCGAAGAAATTATGTTATTGAAAAATTAACAAAAATAATTGTTGGTGTCCTAAAACTTCGAATCTATATGAAATATGCATGCTGTACATGAGTGGTGTCTAACTGAAAATGGTGCAGGACAATGAAGTTTTGATCGTGGAATTTGTTTAGGGGAGGGGTTCAATGTTGATATCCACATCAACAACAAATTTTTTGTACAGGACTAGTTAATTTTTGCGTCTCCGATTATTTTTTTATAGTGTCTTGATATACGGTTTTAATAACAATATGTGCCATAAAATATGATTAAAATACTGTAACTCATCACCATTTGAAATGTCTGTTTGTCAGAAGATGCCCATAGAGAAATAGGAAACAGCTGAAATCATAGAAAGATTTTTCCTGTTATGGCTCCCAGAATGCAGAGAATTCAAATAAAAAATTAATTTCCAATGAAAGGGGAATAACTCTATATCTTAAGATATAGAGTTATTCCCCTTCCATTGGAAATAATGATACTTCAACACAGAACACCAAGTCAGTATCTCAACAAAAACAACACGTTCACAGTTTATTACACCGAATAAGTTGATAATACAATGTTATGGAGCTTCCTCTTTGAAATGGTATATAATATTGCTATATAAAATTATCTGGGGGGGGGGGTTCGAAAATTAAGTGGGCCTTTAAAATGACGTCAGTCATACAAAAAGAGCTGATTTTCGTCACAATTGTTGCCGCATTTTAGAAGTATATTAAGCCACAATCATATCGGGATGTGTGGAAAAGCTTGGGGTACCATCCACAAGCTTCATTGGTGGCATTGGTCCCACAAATGAGTCCTTATTTGATTAGCAGATGTTGAGAAAATTTCTGGTCACTAGACACATTCCAGTGGTGACCTGTAAATAAGACCGCCCACATAATGTAAAGCCTCATATAATATTTGCACTTTCATATTTTGAATTTTGATGATATTAGTATTGGTGGCAAGAGCCTTAAACTCATTACCAAAATGTCGTCCATTTTTTGTCAGAAGAAAAATGAACATGAGATATTTATCCAATATATAAACTATTCAGATTTGAGTTGAAACATACCCGATGCATCCCAGACATTCATCATAACAAAAAGATTCTCTTGACACAGCCTAATATATATATAGTATTATAATTATACAGTGTATACATATACCACCGACGATCCAACAATCAAATCTCACCGTCTATCGACAAAACTCACCCGTGGACTGTTTATATATTCAAGGTAGACGCTTCCCTCTCTTTTCGCCACTCTCTCCTCGTCCTCCCTCCTATATATTATTCGTTCTCTCTCCTTCTCGACCCCCCCCCCCCCTGCCTCTCACAACACCATCATTGCCATTGAATGTATATTTCCATTCCTTCCCGTCCGACCCCCTTCTCCACGTAATGGAGAGGGATGCGATTTCTGTATATACGTGAAATGATTCCACATGAAGAATGCAGCGATATTCACAGTGAACCCCATTGAAATCTCTCTCTCTCTCTCTCTCTCTCTCTCTCTCTCTCTCTCTCTCTCTCTCTCGCTCTCGCTCTCGCTCTCGCTCTCTCTCGCTCTCTCTCTCTCTGCCTCCTGCTATCCCTAGGGGGTGGCAGTAAGACAGTCTAGTCTGACTATGCCACCCCCCTCAAATATACAATATAATATTTGTAAAATGTATTATGCATTAATATGTGTATATTGAAATAAAATATCCTATCCTATCCCTAACACTATCTTCCCCCTGTTTCCATCCCTAACTCAAACTTACTTACTTCTCCTTTAAAAAAAACATTATTTCTATGCTTTCCCGTCTGATCGATACCCCTCCCTCACGTATTGGGGAAGGGGCATGTCGCCAAAGAGGAGAAGACTTCATATAAGCCCTCGGGCTTGTTGTCTGATCCTCATTTCCATACATTATCTCTTCTATTTTTTGCATATTTGTATCATCTGTATATTATGTTATGTTGGATTTGGAAATAAAAATGTGTTTACACTAATAAAAAGCCCTCCTCCTTTGGCACTTGATGCAGGAATACTAAGCAGTCCCACAACTCAACAGCATGTACATACCCTTGGCTTGTTTAATCCCATTTACAATTCACCTATCTATACTATATTGTCAATTTGTTTTGTTAAATGTTCATATGTATGTTACATGTATTATAGGATTGCAATCAAACATGTTTACACTAAACATACCCATGGAAACGGCCATTATCTATATCCTAAAAGACTTATTAACACTTTCTTTACTAAATTGATACTCCCATCAGATAGAAAAGTAACATTGGAATGGTCTATTATGCATCTCGAGTGGTGTTAAGGAATTGTAAACAGACGACAAACAGATGAACAGATAATAAATGCGCATAATGATTCCTATTCATTCAGTGGTGCGAAATGTTCAGATAATAATTTCAACAAATCGATTATCCAAACATTTATCAATGAGTATTTAGTATACAAAGGGTTAAAGTTTACATTTTGAACAAATCGATTACAGTGGTTTAAACAAACAGGGCTCATTCTAGCTTCCAATAATTATTGTTTTCCTCGTAATTTGGGATGAGGTATAACATACGTTGACAAATACGTGAAATATTGATATATCGGTTCATATGCTCTTAAAAATACTTACCATGGTCACAGCCATTTTTTCAAGTTTTCGCGCAGAAGTGAAAGAAACGCTCTAAAGTTACAATATCAGGATTATAACATTAAAAAACGCTCGTTATTGTTCCACATCATGCACGTAGCTGTTGTTTGTTTGGAACCCAAACACCGCGTTCAGTGTTGTATTTTTGTTTTATGACTTCAATGCGTCTTTCTGTGACATATAATACCCGCAGAAAGGTAGTTCGAGTATTTATCGTCCTATTTCGATGCGGGACAACTTAAAAAGCGAATATTATTATAGGTGCATTTTGGAGCGCAAACCGCCATATATGACTTTAACCTAAAAAAAAAAAACGCCGCAATAAATCATCTGTCCCAATATTGACTAGAGAAATTCTCCACCTTGATAATGTAAATTAATCAAATAATAATATTCTTTTTTTTTAAATCTTGCCCCAATAGTACACCGGGTGGGTATAATCCTACTAATCGGATTTCAGTCGGCTAGAAATCAGTGAGAGCGTTATTACAGACCGAACTAAACGCAGTCATCACATATCTGTGCCGTCACTGTCCAACACTGAAAGGTGTTAGTGATGAAACATTGCTGTCACAACACGAACGGCTTACTCTTGGTTTCACTCACACCACTGGACCAATGGTGTAGCCCCGTGAGAGATGAGAATTGGTATGTTCTGGCTTGATGTTGTTTCTCCAATTAGACACCAATAAGCTCGTCACTATTTATATGAGTCCAACAGGAGCACCATGCATTTCCATGTTGTGCTTCATGAACGTCATTTGGTGCATCAACACGATTTCTTATAGTATTAAAACGGACAACAATGAACAGCAGACAGGTGAGTTATTTTAAACTATCTATCGAATAAGTATGCCCATTACGGTGACACACAATGAGAGCGTTTGAAATTTCTTCAGCTTATCATCCAAAATAAAATTAAAAAATACTTGTCATCAGCATCACTAAAGACATAGTATGCATGGGCTTGTTCGAATGCGTGAACTTGATAAGTTGGCACACAGTCGCTATATATGCCAACCTGGGGAATATAGCATTCCACTACCATCGCCAAAAAGTTCAAAGAAATCGACCATACCACTCCATAGAAAACAGTGTCTGAACTACGCTCAATCATTTTAAATATTTACATCTCGATTCGGGACGAAACTATCTGCGATAAACTAACACACACATGATTACCGTACCCAGTAATTTATTTCTTTTTATTTGATCCGGTGTTCAAATAAAATTGCAATCATGGAATTCATCACCTTATGAAGAAACCATCGATTATTTTTCGTCGGCATGTAATATTACTAGTAAAGAGCGTTCCGTGCTAAACTTTTCCTAACATGTGACAAAAATAAAGAGCGTTATGTTACTTGTGCTTTTATGGTCTATAGGCTATGGATATACTCCCCGCATTTATCTTATCGACATATTTTGATCAGCGGAACACGCCAGGGCGAACACATTGCCATCTAAAAAGGGGTATTTTACACTAAATCCGACCATTTATGGATGAATGAATGAATTTGAGCCATGTATGAGTGCAAAATACATCAACATGGTAATTTTCATGAACATGAGTTAATAACTCGAGTTATAAACTCATTTTCATTATAATTACCATATTGTTTACATCGTAGAGCATAATAGTATATTTTGCACCTGCACTCACCCATGACTCAAATTCATTCATTTGTAACATATATATATATATATATATATATTCTGTTGAGTATAATAAGAGATGGTCCCATAAATAACCGGACTTAGAGTACAGTAGGCCTACCCCTTTAAATTACGAGTCGAAATTATAATATATTTATATCGCTCCCTGGCCGTGCAGACGGTCATCAAGTTACCACAACAATAAAATTTCTTCAAAATACGCTTTTGTTATCAAAATGGATTAATTACAACAAAATAATGCTAACCGCTGTCAACTATGGTATAAAATTTCCCAAAACGTGTAATTTATCAAATATGGCCGTATTAATTATCACTTTCGTATCTCGAAATTTGCTCGTATTACCACTTGATTTTTTAGAGTTATCTATCTTCATCCGCAAGTTTGTCCGAGACAATCGGTTTGACGACATTAATAAACATTTCGAGAAATAACAAATTTCAAAAATCGATATCCGATCACTCTGAGGTTTGAAGGGTGGGTTCCTCGACTCGAATCAAACATTTTTCAACCCCGAAGCCAAAGAAATGGTCATTTGACAGCGTTATTTCGGAGTATGCATCTTTAATTGAGGAAAAACATCTATAAACATTAACGCCACAAGACGGTCTAATAATATTCGCTTTTGAATTTTTCCTGCTATCGAAATAGGTCGATAAATATTCATGCTTCTTTTCTACGGGCATTTTATCTCACAGAAAGACGAAATGAAGTCATAACAATACCACTTTGAACACGGTGTTTGGGTTCCAAACAAACAAAAGCCATGTGCACGGCATCGGCCAGAAAAGAGCGTCACGTGTTAGTCTATTCCTGATATGGTAGAGATAAAGAGCGTTTATTCACTTCTGCGCGGAAAATGGCTGTTACCATGGACAGCATTTTTCATAGATTATGAAGCGGGTATATCAATATTTTGTGTATTTGTCAACCTATCATATATCTCCCCCAAATTAGGTAGACATAAATTGGAAGCTCAAATGTCCGTTTAAAAAACATTAATATTTAAAAAATGGTTTATAATGGCTGTGTTAGTTTTTGCAAACCAACCATAATCCAAATGTCTATTCCTGCCGTTTTGGAAAACACAAGTGCAGCCATTATTGAAATATTTTAAAACTATGTACATTCTTGGAATGTGTTATGCATATATGGATTAGCTTTTTTCTCAAACAGCTAGCTCAGATTAACCGCCAAACACAGTGAAAATGACAACTTTATAGAAACAACAATTAATGGTATTGCGTCATCCTGCCCCACCTGCAGCATGGCGATTCATTAGGATCTCTAACTGCATAGCAAATTAGCACGACCACTTAACCAGAAGTTACATCGTGTCATCTGGCATCATTGAAACTTTTTATTTATCTCGACGAAGATCGTAAAACTCTATTGTGACGGTGCCGACCTTTGATTTAAACGTGATTTCTCTGAACTGGGCGTATAATGTTGAGCTGATATCGACACGTGTTTCCCCACGTCAGCTTGAGATGGGCTGACACGTCAAATGGCTTAGTCATCTATTGATCCATATCACGCGCGCAGCTCCACACATTCATCGCGAATCGCCGCCGAATGGGAGTGATATTCTTGGCAATTAACCCGAAATGTTCACGGAAAATGGTGAGCATATAGCTGATAGATAAAAATCGAACCAACAAAAATTGAGTGTAGATCGATAATTAAATGTTGAGTGCATAGGAAAGTTACTGTGATCACCCAGCGTTATATCATTTTAGTAGAGTTTTGTTAGGAAGTTTTATCAACAGAGATTCTCATATCTTGACCAATTTTTGGCTCATGATTTCCAACAATCACTTACTTCGATGACTTCGAAAAGCTTAAAGTGATGCATGTTATACACTCCGGTATGGTGATCAAATAGAAATGGAGAATAATCTTGCACAAAGTATTTGTTTCACACATATTATATCCAAATTGACAACACGCACTGTCATTATTATATCTTACTCTCGGTGGTTCATTTTCATTAGTTTATCGATGTTCTTGCGTCCCGGATCGAGAAGTAAATATTTACAATTGAGCGTAGTTCAGACGATGTTTTCTATGGAGTGGTGTGGTCGATTTGCTTGAGATTTTCGGCGAAGTTAGTAGAATAAATAATATCAATTTATCAGTTTTACGACCAGAACAGTTCATAATAAATAAAACTTTAATCATATCACGACGGGATCTGCACTGGTGCAGCATTAAATAGCCTGTACCAGTGTATTCTCTTATATATGTGAGTATCACATAGGGAGCCTCTCACATATAAGAGGAGACTAGCATATTTAAGAGAACGCATTGGCACAGGGATTTCGTAAAACTACAGGAAGCTCCAGTCATGGAAGGGTTAAATCAATGCCGCCCGAATTTCAGGAGTTGAATTTGTTTAATCTCAATAAAAACCGTACATATGCATACAGTATTTGAGATAAAATATATGAATGAGTTTACATGTGAAATTTATATTTACAAGTGATCAAGCACATTACATATATACAAGAAACACAACCAATTATCGCCATTAACATCGGCATTTATTATCATGTATTCGCCCTATACGATGCGACGGAGTCGGTTTAATAGGCCCTTCTTAGAAAATGGCTAAGTCAGATAATCCCTAAAATATAGTCATGTGGAACAAATATTTAGTTCAACAGACCTGTCTTCAATCAGTATTCGTAGTGTTCTAGAAAACGACTGGTTGACTGGTGGGTTCCTCGACTCGAATAAAATATTGTTCACCCCGAAGCCAAAGAAATGGTCATTTTGGCAGCATTAATTCGGATTATGCATCTTCAATCGAGGAAAAACCATGTATAAACATTAAAGCCACACGAGGGTCTAATGGTATTCGGTTTTGAATGTTTCCCGGTTTCGAAATAGGTCGATAAATACTTTTCTACGGGTTGATGGTACATTCCAAAAACTAAATGCGGTTTATATCTATGAATGTTAGACTCTCGGTATGAACTAGTTAAAGATGCCCGGTCCGATTTGACACAAAATTCGACAATATTTACTAAGCCAATATCCAGCTTAATGTCCAACAGAATACTGAAAAAATACTTGAAATTATTGTTATTCAGGTGGCAGAAGCATCTCTAAAATAATTCGCAATTCATCCAAAAGTAATACGTCCAAAAGCGATTACAAAAGCTCACAATTGAGAACGCTCTTTATTATAAATTTACCGTTCTTGTGCGACGGCAGCATTGACGCTGCTTATAAGTGACAATCATTGGAAATTTTGCTAGGCTGACAAAAAAATCAAAATGCGCTAAGACTTCCCTTTGAAGGTCGATAGCTGGCACGCAAACTTCCTGTTAATTGGCTCATGCATGGGTCCGGTGTAATTATTTCTGGTATAGAAAACGTACATGTTTTTATGGTGTCAAATATGACATGGCATTTTTAATGGTTTCTAAATCTATTCTTCATTTGGATCCTAGAATATCGATATCTTTGTAATTTTACGAGAACAGCACCCCCCCCCCACGCTAATTACCTCTCAAATCTGTGGTGTTACATATTTTGATACATTCCGACGCAAACGAGAATGATAATGTGCATACTTTTTGGGTGTCGGTAGTTTCTACGTGCAGTGTAATAATTTCCCGGTAACATTCCCGGTGCGATCTGCACCATGCCTCTGAAATGACGATAACCCTCAATAAACCAAACCAAACACGTGCATATAATTTATTTTTCTGTCACGCCCAACTGATTATGCGTATTTGAACAAAAATGAAACAATGTTTTTGGCTGTTGGTGCCCCTGGGCATGAACATACAAGTTGTTTCTCGTATTAGGCGATTGTTATCAACAGCCCGCTTTCCCCATGGCCAGGTCCCATATGTAGACCCGGCTTAGTTATTTCACCCTATGTGAACTTCGAAGCCAAAGTCAGGCACTGACTTATATATAAAAATTTGATTAGCTGGCGTAGTATTAATTACAATGTTCAGAAATCGTGATAATTAGAAAAAATGCAACCCTTTACAAGGATGGTTGAATCAAAACAAGTCTCCCTCACAACACGAACGCGGTGACATTAATTGCTCTTATTCACCTAGGTCAAATCCAACACGAGGTTAATTTAATATATCTTGCATTCATATTATGTTATTGCTTCCAGAATTTGCTCGATGGCGACGGATGGACAACAAATTTAGGGCTCGGTGGGTCTGCAGATCTGCGCTCCATCGCTGGTTATGTCGGCAATGCAACCAACCTCCCCGCGAATGCGTCACAACCGTTCTCCTACATGCCTCTCTACTGCGACACTAACAAGCAACAACGTGACCCAACGACCACGCCACTACAGCCATTCAACTCTTCCATTCCCATGGCAGCGTATCCTCACATGGGTATTCAACAACCAACGATGCCACGCATCAACGCCGAACCACAGTACCATCAGATGTGCGCCCAGCTACAACAGCTACAGCAACAGGTCAGCTCTCTGCAGCAGCAGAACTACGTGCAGACAGTCAACTCCAACAACAAAGAACGCTACTACGAACACCAGCTGATGATGGCGAAGAATGAGCGACCAAGAAAGCCGCCACGTAGAAATGCCAGAGATACACAACTGACCTCCAACTACAACCAGTTCAACTTGACAAAGCCACAACCTCCAACTGCTACAACACCGCGATTGATGGTAGCGACAACTAACTACGGTCCGAGTGCGACAACCCAGACAACAACTGACCGATCCTCCTCACATGGGTATCAACACTACAAACCAGACCTAGCCACGCAGGTTCAACACTACTACGACGACCACAAGAACTTCGGCCTCAACGACAACAGTCAGCAAACCAGAGACTCGTGGCACGTGACTGCGAGAGTTTCTCCTGTAGGTGCAGACGACGACCGCTCTTCTGTCTTGACTGGTGGCACTACTCCCATGTCTACATCGGCGTCTACCGACAGCAGCCACCAACATCGCCCAGACAACTTCCAAGTAACGGGAATGATCCAGCCCACCAAGAGGCCTGCATCTGCTTTCACGTCAGCACCACCTGTTGTCCACGAACTGAAGACTAAGCCGTTGTTCAGCAGTTCTCCGATGTGCAAAGCTCCGCCCTCTGTTCGTCATAGAGTGTCCGGTCCCCGTACATCACCACCGTCAATGATCAAACAAGATGCTCTCCCTATCAACGATCATCGACCGGCACCAGATAATGATGTCTCCCAACCGAAGTCTCTTTTCGGCATCCGACGCACCACACCAATCGTCAGCCTCATCAAACGCAACAAGAAAGCGAAACTACTCGACGATGTCACATCAACAGAAAAGAAGCCAAAGATCAGCTGTGCCTGTCTTCCGAATAGTGACGTATCGGTTGCATACGGCAAGCTGGAAGGTCCCATCCCGAATAAGGTATAATATTCTGTATAAAATATGTCATGATATACAGGAATTAGAACCATGATATGTGGTTTCTCTTGTCTGATTCAGGGTTAAATACTACTGATTTTTAATTAGTTTCTGTCAACGTAAATTTAATGTTCTTCCATTCGGGCCATTCCCCGCACACACTCATGTTTTGTTTGAAAATTCTTTAGTCAATCACCAAAAAAAACACGAGATGTATTTCGTGGGTTTCCTTGGATACTAATACATATCTGTTTTATAACATCAACTGTTTTAAGATTGTTCGGGCGCCCGAAGTCAATGAAACAGCCTTAGTTTTTGCACTTAAGCTTTTCTCTGTGTTTCTATATGTTTAATATTCCTTTATATCCTTGTTGATGTTGTCAACAGTTGTTTGGTCCATCACAAACATTACACAGCTTGCAGTCGCATTATCATAGAAATCTACAACAGTGTGTCAAAATTCCATTTTCACCTTAAAAGTTAGTAATATTTCTTCATAGTCTTTGGTATCATTACATTTTAACCATCATCATATAATATAATAATATCGATGTACTACAAAGTCATGCATTGCTAAAAATGGAAATAGAGGCCGAACATACACCAGAATTGGGCGTGAAATATGAAGTCAGTTGAGTCAGTTTTTTCACTATTTGAATAGTTCATCGTGTTTATTTCTTCTAATCTCCTATTCTTCTTTGCAGAACTTACTTCAAGGGGAGTATACTCGTGTCAACGACGGGGCGTCCATAACAACAAAGGCGACCAGCATTACCTCAGCAGGTTAGTCTCACAGTCTCCTGTAATGCTTTATCGAGTTGGATGCAAGGATACAAAGCTAAATTAAATCACTAAATACAATCCACTTTATTTATATCAATTTCGATTAATATTATAGACATGGCATATAACAATTAAATGTATTTACTTCTAAGAGTGTTCGAGTGTTACTTCCAAGAATTGGAAATAGTTAAAACATTATGCAATAGCTATGGGCCTTTTTAGAACATTGCTTTCATGTGCCCAGATGTTCAGCTGATTTATCACGTGACTATCCTTTCTTCCACAGACCAGCAATCAGACCACACGTCTGGAAGCAAATCGTCAGCAACGTCAAGTGAAGGCTTCTGGGAGATGAAGAACGATTTCGACCCAAAGAACATGCTCAATTGTCTCAAGTTACGTCTCACGAAGCGACGCCGCAATCGACAACAGGTAATTGATAACACAATGTAATTTAAAACTTCAGATATGTTCAAATATTCATCAAATATGAGATGATGGTTCGGCGTTTGAAATCGAAACCCCGTATGATTGATTACTTATGAATTAACGTACATGGAACTTGCCAGTTTTTTTTATTTGTCAGGTGTATCTAGTTGATAGCCAAAAAGCGACACTTCATGTCTAGAATTTATGTTTCATGTTCTGTATCTTAACCTGTTCTGTGGATTCTCAAACTAAGAGTAAATAAAAGAAATTGTATATTATTCATATGGAGGGTGTTCTGTGTTCAGCAACATTTAGCAGACGACAGTATGACGAAAAGATAATACAAGTGCAGAAGTATTCATGGTCTTTTGTGGGGAAATGTTCAGATTAATAAGATCAACAAACGACGTTTGTTGGACCGTCGTTTGTGGGACCGTCGTTTGTTGGACCGTCGTTTGTGGGACCTATTATCTGAACAATTCATAAGGATAACTACTCGTCAATGCGTATTTAGTAATAGAAATAATTAATACTAATAGTACAATTTATACTTACTTCATAATATTCGGCATTTGCGACAAACGGAATAATCCAATTGATTTTATAATGCAATCGTAATACCTTTTCAAAGATTATAATTTCTAAATTTCATCTTTTTTTCAGATGACTGTTGATGCTGCCAAGAGCGAGAAAGTGGAACAGCCAACGAGCATGAGGTGTGTATAACAATCTGTGAATATAACGCCGGCGTGTTTTATGAGTTGCAAATACATTAGATCATGCCATGAATCTCAACTGTGGCTAACGCCCGTATAAACACACGGGCGTTAGCCAGAGTAGAGATTCATGGCATGATCTACATATACACGAGCGAACAATTCCATTAATTTCTTTCTTCGTGACAGTCCAGTGTTTTAACCCTGTCTATACTTAATCATCGTTGAGTAGTTATCCCATAGGAAATGGTCAGACAAACGTTGAACTTATTATCTGAACATTTCCCTCAATAAATAGGGCTCCTTTTCACTTTTAGTTATTGATCGTCTGCTTTATCGCCTTAACTTCTCTCAAAATGAATAATAAACCATTCCGATGGACACTTTTAAACGGAATCTGTTTAGTATAGAAATGGTTATTAAAGACTTTGTCTGTTATTTTGGTAACGAAATAAGTAATTTTAGTTGTTGTTAATTACGGAAACACGCTTATATATACGGTCGCATATTTATCTCACTCGAATCATTTGAATCAGTTTATAGCGAATTCTAATTATTCAAAACGTATGACGTCGATACATTTCCGAATTCTGAAATTTTTTGAACTAAGCAAATTCTTCTGAATTGAATAGATTTATAATGTGATATTTTTATTATGTAGGTTGCCAGACAGCACAACCAGCACAGACAGACAGTTCGTCCAGGCGAGTTATTCCCATGTAACCAACCAAAGCTTCCGAGGTAATTTGCTTTTCTGTTTCTGACAAAATTCATTGGAAATTTACTTTATTTTTTAAATATCCAAAACTCAGCTGCTTCACAAAAATGGCATTAGTTCTGTTATTGCTCATTTCATATAAATCACAGTCAACTCAGTCATACTAGATTTTATTACGTTCTTTTGTTTATTCTATACTATTCGCTGATAAATATTATATTCACTCTATTTAATTTAAAAATATGACTATGATCGAAATAAGCAAAACGCCTATATTCCTGTACATGTATAATCTAATCGCGCGCGAATGTCGCAAAATATCTCCGTGGTACATATCTTTATACTATTTTCTAAACCACACCCACTCCAAAAATTCGTGATTACATTAATAATGTCTGTTTCCATGCTGAGTGATATATATATAGACGGTTTGTTTACGCATTTGTTCTTAGCCACGGTTGATTTTCGGCTCTTATATCATTCTTTTCCTAAGGGCGTTACCCAGCTATATTGGTACGCGGGATCATCCAATCGAATTTGACGAACTTTTTCTCTCTTTCAGATGATACCAGTGCACTTTCCGAGCTCAATATATTCGACGAGACCACACGATATATAGGTAAGTCCTTCACATCAAGTACCACCATATTTCCATTTTGGATTGGGGGGATCTTCTTCATCCCTTCACATAGATCTACGGGCGCCCAATGTTTTAGGGGGTGTGAGACTTATTGCCCGAATTCTTTTAGACGATACCAAAATTTGCCCGACAATTTTCCGTTGGGGGGGGGGGTACAGTCCTCCCAGTCCCATTCGGCTATGTCCCTTTAATCAATGTTGACTTAAAGGTACTCAACCCGTAAAGAGGGTCCCCATCTCAACAGATTCCAACAACAACAATCCGATCGGAGGGTCCTATATTACTATTTCTTTGGCTTTGGGGGTAAAAAATATTTGATTCGAGTCGAGGAACCCATCAAACAAAGCTCAGAGTTATTAGATATTGATTTTTGAAATTTGTTATAAACTCGAGATCAGTACTACTAACTGCCGTAATCTGCTCTGGATGTGTTCTCCAAATCTATTCAAACAGACAAGGATGGATAACTCTAAAATCAAGTGGTAATTTTAACGCAATTTTTACTGAGTTCTGGGCCAGATAGTATTCCCGATAATGAAAAATAATAGATTTCTAAAATCGATATCTAACAAATCTGAGCTTTGATGGGTGACTTCCTCGACTCGAATAAAATATTTTTGACCCCCGAAGCCATTGAAATAGTAATTGAGAGGAGTTTTATCGGGTTGAGTACCTTTAACTTGATTCTTTCATATCGTAAATTCAGACTCAATATGGGAAGTTATACTCGACCTTCACCTCAGATTTGGCAGTCACGTTATATTCAACTAATTAACGGGTCTCTTTCGGGTGGTTTCTAGAACACCAAAGTGGGTGGAACATCTTGATATATAAGTAAAATTGCACATATGGGGTTAGTGGAGTCGTTTGATATTATAGATGCGCGCCCTATGAGTATACCATTGATCGAGATCAAGGCGAGTATAGCTCTTGATATATTACCCCTCAACCCTCGCGGAAATGTTCGGAGCGTACCAAGAAGGAGAACTCTATCTTGTTAGCACCGTCAATCTTTAGGCAAATTTGACAAATAATATACCCAATCTTCAGTTTTAACTGTATTTTATTCACACAAAAAACCTTTTTATAGTCTTGACATCGTGTTTTATAAAAAATTATATTGTTATATTGTAACTTTGGTCAGGAAGATTTACATCATCTTTAATAATTGTTGATAATGACATGTTATATATCTGACCATCACAAAATTGTGGTTTATTTTATAGATGATGAAGACGACAGGCTGGTGATCGACTTTGACGACCATTCCTCTATTGAAGACGTCTTCGCCGTCAATAACGACACGACAGTGTGCAGTATCAACTACCGCTAACTTTCTGGAAGGTCACCATGCTTGTTACTTCATACACTTGTGTAGTTGCTCTCTCGCCACATCATAATGTATTTCTATGTCATCATGTGTAATAAGTAGTCATTATTTTTTATTATATGCGGTGCTATGTTTGGGGATTGCTCATTTGCTGTAGACATTGTTCGAACATTGTGCCAAAATGTTATATAAATTCTCGTCCTAAATTTTGAGGGTTGTTTTTGTTGACACTTTTGAAAGATGTCATCACGAGCAGTCCATCTTGCCCAATTGTTGAAATGACCAAACTGTGATGTTATTCGGCTCAAATTTAATTATGCCATTTCAACTCAATTATGTTAGAAATTAAGGTGTATTTGGATTTTGAGTAGTTATCTTAACTGAGTTATTCGCCGATGTGGCTTGCCTACTAGTGGTTAATACTCATTCTTTCGTCATTTTGTCATTGTTGTGGAAGCGTACTAGGGTACCTGCAAAAATAGTTATAAATCGAAATCTGGAATTAGCACCGGATTTCCACTTTAACTAATGTTTCATTGTGACTACTATATATTTTTTACTTCAATTAGTAAGCAATGTTTGTCCCCGATACGCTTCCACATATTCTCCGTTATGTTTTGTATATTTTTGAAATAAATTATTTTAAAACATTGACCTCTCTTTATATAAATGACCGCATGTCCTTATGTGGGAATTAGAATGGTTGCATGCCATGAAATATTTGACCTCTGAAACATAATCACGTTCAAATAACGAGTTCGTACTGATACCACGTTCATTATAATATCGGTGTACCAATTTGCAACATGTCCTCGCGCAAATTCCGCACATAAATCGACCTATAAATGTACATAATGTGATTATTTGATTATGAAATAAGCATATAACGGAGTCATGTCAGTTATTTTGTTTTATGGAGCGGGTCACAGTGAAAACACACGTTAACGAGCGTACACATGAACAAGTCGTGAGTTGGCTTATATGCGTCATTGTGCGCACATAATCTGCTTAGAATCGCCTCATTATGAGTCGATAATGTGACGAAAACGCTGTAATTTTCGACACATTATCGACTCAAAATGAGGCGATTCTCAGCACATTATCAACCTACAGCATTGTAAGCAAATAATGTGCGCATTTTCGGGAGAAGATGCTGAAATTTCAGTGTGGAGAGAATGTTCGTAGTCAAAACTTATACTCCAATAAAGAGCCCCTCGTGTTAATATATACCCAAATAAAGAGTATTTTGTTAAATAGGTGATATGTTCGACGCTAGATCAGCATCAATCAGATAGCTAGTTTACATACGTCATGGATACCAAGAAAATCATAACTCTGAAATTCTCCAAATACCATATTTATGTAACCTCATGCAACATAAAGACATAACAATCATAGAATTTAGTAAAATAGGGTTCCGAGTATTCTTCAGCATGGCAATAAAGAGCGTCCCGTATTAGTATATTCCTGATATGGCTGGATATGGTAAACTAAATAATTTGCCTCCCAGCTGGACTTAGTGTGCTCGAAAATTTGAAAGTAGTGGAAAATTTCTATGACTTTAGCTATTTTGTTTATATTAGTGTATATAGGAAGCCTGCATGTATATCGATAATTTGTTGTAATTATCGACCTACCGAATTGCTCTTCCAAACTATGTAGACATATAAGCCCATAATGGAGATTCAAATGAGGGCGTCCGTTCAATGTGTATCACATTCTTTGTGGCAAGTGATCATTGGCGGGGTCCTGGATTTAACATATATTATAGAGTAGGATCTTTCTGTCCATCTGTCTGCCCGGATTTTTATCCCAGACCACATGACCGATTTTTAAAACCAAATTTGATGTACCCTGGCGGAGATTATAACGGCGTTAGTTTTTCGAAATTTGTATTTAAAAAAAAAAAATTAATGGACATGGCTCATTCGAACCCCCAAATTATATAAACGTAATTTGGAGGGACGGATATGATAGGTCGATAAATTCACGATATATTGATATACCGGCTTCATATTATCTGAATAACACTTGCCAAACTCACAACCATTTTGCAGCCGTGTTCAATTTTTCGCCAGAAGTCAGAGAAACGCTCTTTATTTCTACCATATCAGGAATGGACTAACACGGAACGCTCTTTTCTGTTACATGTCGTGCAAATTGCGCGTTTTTTGTTTGGGACCCAAACGCTATGTTCATAGTTCATTTTTCATTACTTAAATGCGTCATTTTGGGTTACAGAATGTTCGTAGAAGTAGTTCAGATATGTATCGACCTATTGGGATACCGAGGAAAATTCAAAAGTGAATAATATTGTTAGTATTTTTGGAACTATGAGCTTATTTTAGAATCAAATAAGTCGAATATGAACCTTATGAAGTGAATATTTAGGTCCAAATGTGTGCCAAGCGCCCGTCCGACAAGAATAAAGGCTAGTGTGTATATATATAAATACATATAAGAGTAGGATCTGTCTGTTCGGAATTTTCTCCCAGACCGATGGGCCGATATATCAACAATATTTGGTGTATTGACTCGGGGTACACTGGAAGAGGTTGTAACGACGTTAGTGTTTCTAAATTTTGAGTTAATTAAATAATTAAAAAAAACATTAAAATAAGCTCACTATGAGTTTTATTTCAGATTCAAATAAGTCCAATATGAACCAATGTGAATATTTAGGTCCAATTTGAACCTATTTGCCCGAGGATACAAGATTTTATTGCAATAATACCTCAATAGGCAGTTGCTAACATAATATACACACAGTATAAAACATACATGTAATAGCATGAATTGAACCAAAACCCGACTCAGTAAAAAATTATGTTCTGTACTCATTTAGTCTCATTACTCAATCATAAGTTGTTGATATAAGTATTATGCAATTGATAAAATCTGTCGCTTTTCAAAGAAGAACCGGATCATGTCGCATATCTGCGTTGGAAAATGCGATACGTTCTTAGTTTATTACACCGATTGACCTCGTATCTTCAAAAACGTCATTCACAAAACATTTAATGTGCTCTATTTTCAGCTTTTTTTTTCAATTCTTGTTCCAATTCCACTCGACCGTCTGTCGCAATATCGATTCCATACTTCTGCAATAATGCCTTCCACGATGCCGGGGATAATTTCGAATCATTTGATTCTACCTAGGCCGCATAAGCTAATGTATGACGCTCTGACTTTTATTCCTATATCTGAAACTTTTTAAAAAAGCGTCATGAAATACGGGGAATCTACCCAGTTCTGCACGAGAAGCATGCTTCGACGCTTTTCTATTAATACAGCGTACGTTTTTGCAAAATTTCAATTGAACCTGCTCGCAAGGTAAAGAATCAGTGTGGGGATTCGGTACACCTCCCAGCCATAACTCACAACCATATTACTGGTTTTATTAGTTTGTCAACCAAACTTCATATGGACCTTGGGGTGACCTCTAGATGGGAGCCTCCCTTTTTTCTCGAAATTTGTATTAAAAAAAACTGGTGGCCAATAATTCTTTTTGCGACATATCCACTCTTTCACATATATGGCAAATTTTGGTGCAGAAAAAAAAAAATTCGACGCATTTGTAAGCAGTTACTGGGTTACAAAATTTTAATACGAGGTGTTTTTTTTTTTACAAAACGACTCCACGTTTGCTCGTGAGTTAGCTCCGACCGGTTAAAAATGCGTCGTATTTTTGTATTTTTTTGGTATTTGGAGTTAAATTAAAAAACAAATAAGGCTTACAAAGTTACATTTGGAAGTCGTTTACAAAATCCGACTTGTTTTTTTGTCACAAAGTTACAAATGCTTATAAGAGAATAACTCCAACTAGAAAAATTTAAAGAAAATGCAATTGTAAACGACTTGCAATTGTAACTTTGTGACCCTTTTTAAACAAGGACGGGTGAAATATTTTCATTTTTCTAGTTTGAGATATTCTCTGATAAGCATTGGTAACTTTGTGACAAACAACACGTCCCATTTTTTAAACGTCTTCCAAATTTAACTCCAAATGCGAAAACAAAAACAAAAATACGACGCATATTTTCATTTTCTAGTTGCGGTTATTCGCAGATAAGCATTTGTAACTATGTGACAAAAAAATTGCGTCGGATTTTTTAAACGACTTCCAAATGTAACTTTGTAACCTTTTTTAACAAGGATATGTGAAATATTTTCATTTTTTCTATTTGGAGTTATTCTCTGGTAAGAATTTGTAACTTTGTGACAAAAAAACACGCCGCATTTTTCAAACGATTTGCAAATGTAACTTTGCAACCCTTTTTAAACCAGGATTGGTGAAATATTATCATTTTTCTATTGGAGTTATTCTCTGATAATCATTGGCAACTTTGTGACAAAAACACTTCGGATTTTTAAAAAGACTTCCAAATGTAACTTTGTGACCCTTTTTAAACAAGAATTGGTGAAATATTTTCATTTTTCTCGTTGGAGTTGTTCTCTGATAAGCATTGGTAACTTTATGACCAAAAAAAAAACGTTCGATTTTTCGAACGACTTGCAAATGTAACTTTGTGACAAAAAAACACGTCCGACATCTTTTGACTTGTAATCCCGGTTACAAATGCATAATGTATACTTCTTGCACCAAATCTGGAGATATTTACTCTTTCAGACAAAAAAAAAACTCGATGATCGCCATTTTACGATGCGCAACCATTGTTTTATTCCTGATATTTTAGAAAAGACGAGCGTTTGAAAATAGCTGCAAAATATGGCAAGTATTTCTCAGAACATATGGAGCCGATATATATCAATATTTCGTCAATTTGTCAATCTATCCTATACCTCATTCCAAATTACGTAGAACAAATTTGGAAGTTCGAATGAGCCCGGACGGTTATAAGCTACACAATTTTACCGGGTGCATAAACAAAATCAGGATATGTTCATGAAAAACTTGTAAAAAGTTTTGTCTCTCATTCAATTATGTGATTAATCGCTCGTGCCATGTGTATAAATCCCAGAAATATAATTTAAATCTAAATATGAACTCTTTGCGATCGAAAACTCGGAAAGTTTGTGCTGATTATTAGTGAGTGCGAGGCGTTGTATTTTTGATGGCGTGCACGCGAATCGCGATTAACAACATATATAGAACATACAATGAAGCCCATGGAACAATTTTGAATAAACAGGATGTTTTTTATTTGTTTGATACTTTTATTCCAATAACCAATAATACATGGTAATACGGAACATGAATTAATAACATAATGTGGGTGCGGGAAAACAGCACGGCGATTCAAAATATTTCACGGACATTTAAAGATGTATTTAGGGTTCCAGACTTTCATGCAGATACCAGACGTGGAATATAATTGAATGCAACACCGCTGAATAACATGTCGAACGCCTGCATATTATTTGACATTTAATCGATATATGATTGTCATATAATAGACAGATCTGTTACTTTATGTGGTATGGTGGAATGATAAGATATTACATATGTTTACTTTGTCCGTAGTGTGCCCAAATAAAGGCTAGAAAGTCATTTGTTTTCAATTATTTGTTTACACTGAGAAGCTTTAAATTGTATTTTATATTTTAATTATTCGCGTTCCTCGCCTCACTTTTTAACAATGGAAATTTCACATGCTAACTAGCTTCAATGCTTTGGAAATCTTGACCGATGTTTTTGCATACTGAAAGATCCTAGTAGGTTGTTGATCAATTGCTGATGGTGCTTGTGTGACTGTGGATTCATAGACATCTTGATGCTTTCGCTATAAAATGAAAATAATAGAGTATTTTAGTAACACACATGTATCCATCATTTAATTATTAAGGGAATAAGACTATCTCAGTAAGTCAGACACACAGCCAGGCCAATTGTAAAGGACAATGAGATAATCAACACTCTGATTGTTAATTAGAGTCATAAACTTAATTAGCCTTTGTGGCTACCAGCTTACTGGTAACACAATGCCTCTAGAAAGTGCTAATTGGGGGATTATTGAGGCAGATATCTGTCCCCACTTTGTCATTCAGTTGCAAATTAGAAGGGACAAGAAACAATGGATATACCAATACCACCATATGACTGAAGTTATATGACAATGGAATTAAACAAAACTAATACATAGAAATGGAAACTTACCTTCAGATGTGTCACAAAATTGGAGGTAACTTTTTTGGAACTGGATATTGTAGTTGGGCAAAGTTTGCACTTCGCTTTCATAGGACACGATGTGTCTTTCTGCAAATTAAAATGCTGCCAGATTTTTTGTAGACATGTTGATAGCATTAGCAATGGTTGGTATGAATTTCTACCATAGCATATATACCATAACAGATGGAGATAATGAAACATGATCATAAGAGTGATATATTATAGTGATCTATTGTCAATTATTTGAATTTGGTTTCTCTTTGTATTTATCAAAACAAGCCTTCTACCTCAAAGGTTAACCAATGCTTAAGCAAACAAACAGGGGGTGTCAACATAATTCACCATTGAGACACAGTGGATAAAAACTCAGTGTTGTGACAACATAGTGATAGCCAGTCACCAGTCTTACACTTTGAAATTTGGAAAAAAAAACATTTGAAGAAACCATTGGATGAATCATGAAAGAGAACTTTGAGAAGAAACAAGTACCTGTGATTTTGAAGTAATTGAAATTAGACCCTAATTACAATTACAATTACATCCTAACCAATTACAATTGCAATTACATGTAATTGAGAATAAACTCAATTACCAATTACATGCAATTACTTGAAAAAATGTAATTAATTACAATCAATTACAATTACAAATTACAATTACCCCATCCCTGATGCTATGCACGATTAACACAACCAACTGATAAGCTACATACTAAAATATAGATGGTTCAATCTGAAAGCGTATAGATTAATTTTGAAGAAAAAAATTCAAACTATTCAACAGTTCTATTTTTATCTCCAGGGGAAAATGAGATATGTGACTAACCAGATATTGATAGTGGCGCACTGTGGCACTCTTACAGACTGGACACGTTCTTGGAAGATGACGCAATAACATTTGTCAGTGGTGTTACTGCACAATGATGCCCCATGTTGTAGTTCCATACATAAGGTGCACACATTCCTTATATTTCTACAGATATATTAGTTGTGTTAACATATAATTGTGATGAAAATTTGCACATTAACTGGCCCAGGAAATGTTGGACTAGCACCATACTCACGAAAAAGCGTAAATAGTTGAGTGCCCATATTCTGATGGCCATGAGAATACCAAGGGTATGTGACGTATCACCAACTGTAAGGAATTGACTAAACAGTGTCTGTCTATAGGTGCACAGTACGCAAAAGCAGCTAATATGGGAAATTTTGAAAAATGGTTAATCACACGTGACACCACTGACTACAAAGTAACACCACTGACGCTGATTGTAACACCGCTGACATTCATCGTGTTAGCCTTTAACAGCTACGTACAATCGTGTGGCAAAATGTTTATATTTTATGTTTGGGGTAAATATCAATGAAATTGAATCGGAATGTTGAAAAGTCCAGAATAGATTGTTTAACTCCGCGCTAAAGATTACAGAAAAAAAACATCATGCTCCGTGGCAGTCTAATAAAACTATTTAACCCTTTTTAACGGGTCTAACCAGTATACATCTACAGGGCAATTCCACGTGACTGACATTACATTCAAAGAACTTTTTCCAGATTAATTGTGATGATACCAGCAACATGTATAACTATATAATCTTATTTCTATGTGTGATGTTGGCTTGTGCCATGGTGCACCCAAAAATGTGCATTATTCTGAATTTAGTCAAGCGATGATAAAATGGCATCGTTCAATGTTAGCGTGACTGACATTACATGAAAATATCAAGGCACATTGCGAACTTGTTTTCAAATTAAATTTGTCTTAAATTTACAGAAACTCATATGATTTTCTTTGTTAATTTTGCGTGGTAGATATTTCAGAAGAATGGGGGGCTCGTTACCTTCACATCTAAAAATAGAATCTTTGGGTCTAAAATTGGTTGTGGGTGTCTCGTTCGCCTCACATCTCAAAATAGAATCTTTGGGTCTAAAATTGTTTGAGGGTAAAATTGTTTGAGGGTAAATTGTTTGAGGGTAAAATTGGTTGTACTAAAATATTCTCAAAACTTCCAAAATATCAAAACCCAAAACTTCCAAAATTTCAAAACCCAAAACTTCCAAAATTTCAAAACCCAAAACTTATTTTTCCAAAACAAAAAATTTCAAAACCCTAAAATTATTTTTTTCCAAAAACAAAAAATTCAAAACCCCAAAATTATTTTTCCAAAAGAAAAAATTTCAAAACCCCCAAAATTATTTCTCCAAAAAAAAAGTTTAAATAAAAAATTTATAACGAGTTTTCGGTTTCTGATAATCTCGATATTAAAATGTCGAATGTTTATAAAATTATTTGTGTGTAATATCTTTCGTTATTTTTTTGTTCAACCAATGTTTCAATGTATTTATTAATCGATGATTAGAAATATCTTTATACCAATTATATGTGTATGGACAGTCGCTGTAATGTTGGACATTGTGACCATCGGTATGAATGCATACATTCCAGTGTTTATCGGACGCAGTTCATACATATAATTGTCATACCTGAAAATAGACACCATTACTCTTACATAAATAATAAAGAGCGTGTATTCTTAACTTCTCTATCCCAGATGAAGTTATTGAGTATATGACAGGTGTGTATTATCGTGAATTATTGGAAGTATGGAGATGTACTATCTTGAATCACGAGCGGACAACCCCCAGAATGAATTGTCATATTCGATGTACACGTAATCACACACGACATTGTGGGTAACAATGTATGTGTCACACCTTGCTTTACCAAATGAATTCTATTATATCCCGTTCACAGTTATATGCTATTCAGAAAACATATCGATTTAATGTCTGAGCAGAATTAGTTGTTTAACGGGTTAGTATCAATTAAGGTTGATAAACTGTGTCATTGTTAGCATTAACACGATAATTAGTTATCCAAAACATGCATACATAATACGTCCAGGTCGTGAGACACTCAATAATAGAAATTGCTTCGGTGTCATTGTTATAACAACATTACGTAATAACCACTTATCATTCCATTCACACTTACGCTCATTTTGTATACCAAAACTCCAGTTAGCACCGATGAGGCAACATTATATCACTGCTCATTGATCTCACGTAAATAATACTCTTAGTTCCAATAAAATAGTTATCAAATTCGATCACCAATAGATTTTACTTTCAAAAATTTCCAAAACTTCAAAAATTTCAATACAATGAAGATGACGAAAAGTTACCTATAATTCTGCTGTGGTTAAGCCACAACAACAACAACAACAACAACAACAGCCACCAAGCGACATAACATCCTGCTTTGATGATCCAATGGCCAATGTCCATGAAGATTTTATTTCCGATGCAAGTCATATTTCCGACTAACTCCTGAAAAGTTACCTATAATTCTGCTGTGGTTAAGCAGTTCATTATTTAGGGCATAACTGTATGTAGGCCTACCAGTGGATGAATAGTCTGCCGGAGAAGTACTGTGTAGACAGGTCTTGTAGGTAAGAGAGTCAGACGAGAAGTGAAGGCTCGGCTATTAAAACATAGTAATGCGATAGCGAACATCAAACGAGTCTGCGCACGCATATCTGTCAAAGGATACAATAGCAGTCATTGGTCAATTTATCCCCGGTGTCAGCTCAGTACCCAATCGGGACGAAGCCGGAGGTCAACTCATTTTTTTTTTGCTCATTATAGTACGTCACTTGGACATTTTATCAGTTTATCACGTGATCACTAAATGTGGCAATCGGGTATCCACCGATGCCTGCAATTTATTATTTATAATAATTGGACTCATTGATCTCACGTAAATAATACTCTTAGTTGTTCCAATAAAATAGTTATCAAATTCGATCACCAATAGATTTGACTGTGGAATATAATGACCTTTAACTTATTTATCGATCTATGTTAGAACATGGTCTTAACAAAAAACTTGACCATAACAAAAATTACCTTACATTTATGCATGAATCTAATTAGACCATGCGTAAATATTGTCAGCTTATCGTCTGATGAGCAAATCCGATGTTTATCAAAAATAGTACAACTTCCAGTTGGTAATTACTCTTACGAATGAAGAGCGTTGAACATATACGAAATTACTACACGAATGAACTGAAATTTTATATTTTCACATCTTACCAACAACAGATACAGACATAGTCATAGTGTTATACTATCTTACATGTACCCATGCTATGACATCATTCGAAGGGGCAATACACTCAAGGAGTTAAAGTGACACGAAACAAGGGACGTGATGTAATATTGGTGTTTGAATCTTAAAGGAACACAAGACACTCTAAAGGGACACTCATTATGAATGAATGTTAACAATACAAGCGCACGAATGAAGAGCGTTGAACATATACAAAATTACTACACGAATGAATTGAACCTTGAAATTTATATTTCACATCTTACCAACAACAGCTACAGTCATTATCATAGGGTTATACTGTCTTGCATGTACACACGCTATGACATCATTAAAGGCGGACAATCCACTCACGGTGTGACAACAGATACAGACATAGGCATAGTGTTATACAGTCTTCTATGTACCAATGCTATGACATAATTAAAGGGGGATAATAATACACGCACGGTGTGGAATGTTAAAGTGACACGCGGTAAGGGACGTGATGTAATATTGGTGAAACCCCCTCCCCACTTATAGATATATAACGAAGACGAGAATAACATGTTGATGAAGTTTATTGAAATTTAATCATTGTCTGAATCTTCGACCGTTAGATTTACTTCTAAGAGTTTCTTGAATTTTCTCATCGCTTCATCTGCAGCCCATTCATTATTATATCCGTGTTTGGTCAGTTTGACCATTTTCTTCATGATCATGTTATGTATGCGTGATGTTTTCAATCGATACTGGTATTCTATTAATCGTCTATAACTTTTGAGAAACAGAGCAAACTCTGTGTTGATGGTATCCTCTTTTCCCGACATGCTCTCATCTCCCGAAATGCTCTCTTCTTCTTTCACATCATTGGTGACGCGTTTCATCATACTTTTGAATGTGACCATCTCGTTGACACATCGCGCAGCTTTCTTAAGACCGAATACCGTTCTACTACCGACGACATTACCATCTTCTGAATCTGATAGCGTTCCCCGTTCATCTTCATCTGAATCTAGAACCGCTTCGTCAGATTCATCGGTATCTTCTCCGAAGAGAGTTGGTTTTGTCTCGGACATAACTCCGTGTTTAATCTGTTTATGTCTTTGTAGATTGTAGTTCGTCGATAAAATAATGCCACATAAATCACACCCGTGCATTATCGCGAATTATTGGAAGAACCATCACTCTTATAAGTAGCGATAAAAAGAGAGAATAAGGTGTGGTATACAACCGTCGCGCTAAGAGTACGTTCGTCCCGGGGCTAGGGTATAGATATTTGACCGCCGGTGATTCAATTAATGCCAATTTATCAGTATGGTACTCTATGTATTCATTCATGATTTGGCTAATCGTATGACACTGGTCTTTACATTTTCTTCTTATTATTAGACAAACCTCCAACAGACACTCTCTTGTTGGTTTGTTTGGACGCTTTACGTGTGTTTGTCAACTTATTTGCTGCAACTTCGGCCTTAGCCATTTCAATCGCTTGAGCGATGGGTGTCACCACGTTAATATGTGGTTTTAGAACGTCTTCTTCACTATCACTATTTTTAGTTTTGTCAATAAAGTATCGACCCTGATTATCTGGTATTAACTTCCCATCAACCATATCTCTGAAATGTTTTCTCCACATTTCAAGATCTGCTGGAATATACGGGATCGACATGTTTCTTCAAAATGTACAAGTCACTCTTTTTTCTGCATTTTATTTTAGAAAGTTTATCGCCTCTTATAAAAATCGATTATTGGCCATGAATGCCAAATGCACCATGATAGTTATCGATGTCAATAATGCGTTTCGTTGAGATCTTGATTGAGTATGCACCAATCAATTAACAATGACACAGAATATCACACAAAGTATATTCAAGGGGGTGAGAAAAATGAGCAAATGAGCAAATAAATGAGCAAATGAGCAAAAAAATGAGCAAATGAGCAAAAAAATGAGCAAATGAGCAAATAAATGAGCAAATGAGCAAATGAGCAAAAAAATGAGCAAGCAAATAAATGAGCAAATGATCAAATGAGCAAAAAAATGAGCAAATGAGCAAATAAATGAGCAAATAAATGAGCAAATGAGCAAATAAATGAGCAAGCAGGATGTTATGTCGCTTGGTGTTGTTGTAGCGGAGATAGCATCACCAAATTACCCTCGGGGGACCTCATTCTGCCATCTAAAAATAGAATCTTTGGGTCTAAAATTGGTTGTACTAAAATATTCCCAAAAACCCAAAACTTCAAAAATTTCAAAAACTTCAAAAATTTCAAAAATTTCAAAAAACTTCCAAAATTTCAAAAATAAGACCCCGGCGGCGGCGGCATTGCGATATTTTACGGCGGCGGTGCCGCCGCCGCCGCCGGGGTCTTATTTTTGAAGTTTTTGAAATTTTTGAATTTTTTTGAAATTTTTGAAATTTTTGAAATTTTTGAAATTTTTGAAATTTTGGAAGTTTTTTGAAATTTTTGAAATTTTGGGTTTTTGGGAATATTTTAGTACAACCAATTTTAGACCCAAAGATTCTATTTTTAGATGGCAGAATGAGGTCCCCCGAGGGTAATTTGGTGATGCTACCTCCGCTACAACAACACCAAGCGACATAACATCCTGCTTGCTCATTTATTTGCTCATTTGCTCATTTGCTCATTTTTTTGCTCATTTGCTCATTTATTTGCTCATTTGCTCATTTTTCTCACCCCCTTGAATATACTTTGTGTGATATTCTGTGTCATTGTTAATTGATTGGTGCATACTCAATCAAGATCTCAACGAAACGCATTATTGACATCGATAACTATCATGGTGCATTTGGCATTCATGGCCAATAATCGATTTTTATAAGAGGCGATAAACTTTCTAAAATAAAATGCAGAAAAAAGAGTGACTTGTACATTTTGAAGAAACATGTCGATCCCGTATATTCCAGCAGATCTTGAAATGTGGAGAAAACATTTCAGAGATATGGTTGATGGGAAGTTAATACCAGATAATCAATGTCGATACTTTATTGACAGAACTAAAAATAGTGATAGTGAAGAAGACGTTCTAAAACCACATATTAACGTGGTGACACCCATCGCTCAAGCGATTGAAATGGCTAAGGCCGAAGTTGCAGCAAATAAGTTGACAAACACACGTAAAGCGTCCAAACAAACCAACAAGAGAGTGTCTGTTGGAGGTTTGTCTAATAATAAGAAGAAAATGTAAAGACCAGTGTCATACGATTAGCCAAATCATGAATGAATACATAGAGTACCATACTGATAAATTGGCATTAATTGAATCACCGGCGGTCAAATATCTATACCCTAGCCCCGGGACGAACGTACTCTTAGCGCGACGGTTGTATACCACACCTTATTCTCTCTTTTTATCGCTACTTATAAGAGTGATGGTTCTTCCAATAATTCGCGATAATGCACGGGTGTGATTTATGTGGCATTATTTTATCGACGAACTACAATCTACAAAGACATAAACAGATTAAACACGGAGTTATGTCCGAGACAAAACCAACTCTCTTCGGAGAAGATACCGATGAATCTGACGAAGCGGTTCTAGATTCAGATGAAGATGAACGGGGAACGCTATCAGATTCAGAAGATGGTAATGTCGTCGGTAGTAGAACGGTATTCGGTCTTAAGAAAGCTGCGCGATGTGTCAACGAGATGGACACATTCAAAAGTATGATGAAACGCGTCACCAATGATGTGAAAGAAGAAGAGAGCATTTCGGGAGATGAGAGCATGTCGGGAAAAGAGGATACCATCAACACAGAGTTTGCTCTGTTTCTCAAAAGTTATAGACGATTTATAGAATACCAGTATCGATTGAAAACATCACGCATACATAACATGATCATGAAGAAAATGGTCAAACTGACCAAACACGGATATAATAATGAATGGGCTGCAGATGAAGCGATGAGAAAATTCAAGAAACTCTTAGAAGTAAATCTAACGGTCGAAGATTCAGACAATGATTAAATTTCAATAAACTTCATCAACATGTTATTCTCGTCTTCGTTATATATCTATAAGTGGGGAGGGGGTTTCACCAATATTACATCACGTCCCTTACCGCGTGTCACTTTAACATTCCACACCGTGCGTGTATTATCCCCCTTTAATTATGTCATAGCATTGGTACATAGAAGACTGTATAACACTATGCCTATGTCTGTATCTGTTGTCACACCGTGAGTGGATTGTCCGCCTTTAATGATGTCATAGCGTGTGTACATGCAAGACAGTATAACCCTATGATAATGCCTGTAGCTGTTGTTGGTAAGATGTGAAATATAAATTTCAAGGTTCAATTCATTCGTGTAGTAATTTAGTATATGTTCAACGCTCTTCATTCGTGCGCTTGTATTGTTAACATTCATTCATAATGAGTGTCCCTTTAGAGTGTCTTGTGTTCCTTTAAGATTCAAACACCAATATTACATCACGTCCCTTGTTTCGTGTCACTTTAACTCCTTGAGTGTATTGCCCCTTCGAATGATGTCATAGCATGGGTACATGTAAGATAGTATAACACTATGACTATGTCTGTATCTGTTGTTGGTAAGATGTGAAAATATAAATTTCAGTTCATTCGTGTAGTAATTTCGTATATGTTCAACGCTCTTCATTCGTAAGAGTAATTACCAACTGGAAGTTGTACTATTTTTGATAAACATCGGATTTGCTCATCAGACGATAAGCTGACAATATTTACGCATGGTCTAATTAGATTCATGCATAAATGTAAGGTAATTTTTGTTATGGTCAAGTTTTTTGTTAAGACCATGTTCTAACATAGATCGATAAATAAGTTAAAGGTCATTATATTCCACAGTCAAATCTATTGGTGATCGAATTTGATAACTATTTTATTGGAACAAATAAGAGTATTATTTACGTGAGATCAATGAGTCCAATTATTATAAATAATAAATTGCAGGCATCGGTGGATACCCGATTGCCACATTTAGTGATCACGTGATAAACTGATAAAATGTCCAAGTGACGTACTATAATGAGCAAAAAAAAAATGAGTTGACCTCCGGCTTCGTCCCGATTGGGTACTGAGCTGACACCGGGGATAAATTGACCAATGACTGCTATTGTATCCTTTGACAGATATGCGTGCGCAGACTCGTTTGATGTTCGCTATCGCATTACTATGTTTTAATAGCCGAGCCTTCACTTCTCGTCTGACTCTCTTACCTACAAGACCTGTCTACACAGTACTTCTCCGGCAGACTATTCATCCACTGGTAGGCCTACATACAGTTATGCCCTAAATAATGGACTGCTTAACCACAGCAGAATTATAGGTAACTTTTCAGGAGTTAGTCGGAAATATGACTTGCATCGGAAATAAAATCTTCATGGACATTGGCCATTGGATCATCAAAGCAGGATGTTATGTCGCTTGGTGGCTGTTGTTGTTGTTGTTGTTGTTGTTGTTGTTGTGGCTTAACCACAGCAGAATTATAGGTAACTTTTCGTCATCTTCATTGTATTGAAATTTTTGAAGTTTTGGAAATTTTTGAAAGTAAAATCTATTGGTGATCGAATTTGATAACTATTTTATTGGAACAACTAAGAGTATTATTTACGTGAGATCAATGAGCAGTGATATAATGTTGCCTCATCGGTGCTAACTGGAGTTTTGGTATACAAAATGAGCGTAAATGTGAATGGAATGATAAGTGGTTATTACGTAATGTTGTTATAACAATGACACCGAAGCAATTTCTATTATTGAGTGTCTCACGACCTGGACGTATTATGTATGCATGTTTTGGATAACTAATTATCGTGTTAATGCTAACAATGACACAGTTTATCAACCTTAATTGATACTAACCCGTTAAACAACTAATTCTGCTCAGACATTAAATCGATATGTTTTCTGAATAGCATATAACTGTGAACGGGATATAATAGAATTCATTTGGTAAAGCAAGGTGTGACACATACATTGTTACCCACAATGTCGTGTGTGATTACGTGTACATCGAATATGACAATTCATTCTGGGGGTTGTCCGCTCGTGATTCAAGATAGTACATCTCCATACTTCCAATAATTCACGATAATACACACCTGTCATATACTCAATAACTTCATCTGGGATAGAGAAGTTAAGAATACACGCTCTTTATTATTTATGTAAGAGTAATGGTGTCTATTTTCAGGTATGACAATTATATGTATGAACTGCGTCCGATAAACACTGGAATGTATGCATTCATACCGATGGTCACAATGTCCAACATTACAGCGACTGTCCATACACATATAATTGGTATAAAGATATTTCTAATCATCGATTAATAAATACATTGAAACATTGGTTGAACAAAAAAATAACGAAAGATATTACACACAAATAATTTTATAAACATTCGACATTTTAATATCGAGATTATCAGAAACCGAAAACTCGTTATAAATTTTTTATTTAAACTTTTTTTTTGGAGAAATAATTTTGGGGGTTTTGAAATTTTTTCTTTTGGAAAAATAATTTTGGGGTTTTGAATTTTTTGTTTTTGGAAAAAAATAATTTTAGGGTTTTGAAATTTTTTGTTTTGGAAAAATAAGTTTTGGGTTTTGAAATTTTGGAAGTTTTGGGTTTTGATATTTTGGAAGTTTTGAGAATATTTTAGTACAACCAATTTTACCCTCAAACAATTTACCCTCACACAATTTTACCCTCAAACAATTTTAGACCCAAAGATTCTATTTTGAGATGTGAGGCGAACGAGACACCCACAACCAATTTTAGACCCAAAGATTCTATTTTTAGATGTGAAGGTAACGAGCCCCCCATTCTTCTTATTTCAAGATAATGTTAAAGCAAAATTTAAGCTCAGAACTATAATAAAATATTTGTTGTTGTCTAAATTATGCGTGACTGACATTACACTAATTTCGTGACTGACATTACGCTATGAAATATATCAAGTATTTCCAACAGTTTCTGATCCAAATGAGTAATTAGTGCCCTACAATCATATTTTATGGGGTATATATGCATTTAATATATTGTATTACCATATACAGCACATAAACATGACATTGGCCATTGTAAGCGTGACTGACATTACACAAAATTATCCAAGATACATGGTAACTGGATTTCAAATTTAGTTTTACATTCAAATAATTTAATATGAACACTAAATAATATTGAACAAAGTACTGCACTGTGTCATCATCTACACCATGCATTTAACTATTTGCTGGGAAATCTGGGAAATCAAAATTCCCACGTGAATTTACAACAACTGGGCCATTCAGTTTCTTGCATATATCTTCCCGTTGATATACAAGTGTGTCTTCATGTGAAGGCCACTTCCAGAACTTCCCAGCACTGACCATAACAGAAACTTCATATGTTTCCCCAAAGATGCGTTTTACTTCACCAGGAAAGACTTCATCATCATATCTCACAGCACACCATTCACCAATGCTTAGAGAAGTGTTTTCTGGTTGTGAATGCAAAACTTCTGCAGTTGAGCTACAATCCGGTGATTGTTTCGTCATTCTGCAAGATATCATGCCAGCTTCAAACTTCACAAAATGGATAGACTTTATACCCTTTATTGACGGTGCATTATTGAAAATCGTTTCGAGCTCTAGGGACTCATTTCGCTGCTTTATTTCCGCAGAGGTCATTGCCATACAATGAACTTTTGAAGAGAGTCCAGCAGCAACAGTAAACGAAGCTGCGTCCTTTACCACTGCCTTCCGTGTCTTCACACAAGTCCATACCTGCCTCTTGACAGAGCCACCAATGCCATCCACCGGCCCTTTCCCATGAGACGTGGCAAAGAAATTCCACTGAATTTTCACATTGTGTTTCTTTTCAAGCATGGGTATTGAAGCAAACACAAATCTGTTCTTGAACTGTGAGGAAGGTCCGTCGGACCAGATAGAAATGTATTTCACAGTTTGAGGCAAATGTTCCATGAGCATGTCAATGTAGGCAACTAGGGTATCCTTTGAGTGACTGTGATCATCTGATGTGATTACTTTCGGATGCAACTGGCCGTCATACCACAAAGCTGCAGTGAACAGGGTGACTTGGTTATGCTGCCAATGAGCACTTTGAATCTCATCCTGTTGAGAACATGAATAATTTTCTGCATAATCAATTTGTAGCAAAGCCATGGCGGGATTATATGTTTCACTACCCACAGATTCCCTTTGCATTCTGTACGAGCTTGTTCACGTTTGATATGACAGTGAGTTATGAAATTTGGAAGTAACTCAAGAATATGATTGAAGAGTTGTGATGATGTACCTTCCTCTAAAGCTTTGCATAATTGGTCATCGTTATTTCTCCAAACACACCAGCTTACAGGGACCACATCATTTGCTGGTATGGAAAACTTTTTCACAAACAATTCCCCATTGCCACACTCACTACACTCATTGAACCAACACGCCTCCGTTGCATCCTTGCACAAGAACATTTCTGGCATTTCATGGCCATATTTTGGGAATTCCTTGTGAACATTGTGTAATGAATTCACAGCCATGATAAAATTCTCATGATATTTACATAAACAAACATTCTTGGGAAGCTTGCTACTGAGTAAAACATTCTTAGGTCTTAATTCTGCGAACTTGCTTTTCCCTATCTTTTCTGATGGATGCTCTTCTTTGAATAGTGCGTACACTTCAACTACTGATGAAGTAAGATGACGCGTTTGAACTTTGTATTTTGTTCCATCATGATTTCGAATATTCACGATATCCTTTATCCCTGGAGCTTGACGACTTATATCGTCACGTGAATAAAAATTTGCCACTAGTGTTGCAGTTTGTTCATTTAGGGAATTTGCACATGGCCTTTGGTTTGGTGTGTTGTCACTACTTTCTGAAGAATTTGATAACTTCCTAGCAATTGATTGACAAATTGCCCAGCTCCTTCTTGGAGTAATGGGGAGCACCCTCTTAACACGTGATATCGCACGACCTAAAGCCTGGGCACTCCTGAATGCCGGCGTTGAAGCAGCCTGCTCTTTTCTTTGGTTTTCTCTGCAGTTTGCTACTCTATTTTTGTTCATCAAATTTAATCTCTTTTGTTCCTCATATTGGACTGATGGGTGCAAATCGGACAGTTCAACTTTTTTCTTCAATCTACTTTTATTTTGTTGAGCTGTGTTTCTTTCCTTATATGATGCATAAGCTTCAGGGTCCTGTTTGAGCTTTTCCCTGCGTCTGCCTTGTCTCTCCGCAGCAGTCAACACCATAGCTAGAAAATAAGATTTTATTAAACACAGTTCTAACATTAAATTGCTTAAGAGTACCAGTAAATACCAGTATGATCTTCAATATTATCCACATTGGATATTGTTTATGAAAACATTTCAATCGGCTGAGTAATTATTGCCACCAAACACCGCAAATTTTAAAATAGGTTTCAATTGCATTTTTCACTGGTTTCAAATGCAAAAGAGGCACATTTTACCCAAACAAACTGACTTTCTTCCACATTAAATATAATTTTCAAAATGAGAAACAATGGATATCATTGAAATTGATACAATCATTATGAGTGAACAGTAATTAACCAAATAAACATTGAAAACTTGAAACGAGTATCTTATTCCAATTTTCTCTGGAGTCAAATGCCAAACAAGTAACTTTTTGCCTAAAACAGTGTTTATCACAGTAAGTATGAATTTCAAAATGAGATATATTGGATTTAATTCATGCAAACAAGTTTATGGGGATACCGACCTAATGAACACCCCAAATTGGAAATTAGCATCAGATTCCAATTTTCACCAGTTACAAATACCAAAAATACAGTTTGTGCCCAAAATTAGAGCTCTGTTTCACAGTAAATATGATTTTCAATAGTATACAACTTTGATATTGCTCATGCACACATTTCGATCAGATTAGCAACCTACCAAACACGGCAAATTGAAAATAGTTTAAATTTAATTTTTCACTGGTTTCAAATTCAAAAAAGGCCCATTTTGCCCAAAAAACTGAGTTTCTTCCACATTAAATATAATTTCAAAATGAGAAACATTGGATATCATTGATGCAATTATTATGAGTGAACAGTAGCCCACTAAACATTGAGAACTTGAAACGAGGATCTGATTCCAATTTTCACTAGTTTCAAATGCCAAAAAAAGGCACTTTTTGCCTAAAAACAGTGTTTATCACAGTAAGTATGAATTTCAATATGAGATATATTGGATTTAATTCATGCAAACAAGTTTTTAGGGATAGCAACCTAATGAACACCTCAAATTGGAAATTAGCATCCGATTACAATTTTCACCAGTTTCAAATTAAAAAAATGCATTTTTACCCAAAAATAGAATTCTGTTTCAAATTAAATATGATTTTCAAAAGTCTACACCTTGGATAATGTTCATGCAAACATTTCTGTCAGATTAGCAACCTACCAAACACGGCAAATTTGAAAATAGTTTAAATTTCATTTTTCACTGGTTTCAAAAGCAAAAAAGGCACATTTTGCCCAAAAAACTGAGTTTCTTCCACATTAAATATAATTTCAAAATGAGAAACATTGGATATCATTGATGCAATTATTATGAGTGAACACTGAACAGTAGCCCACTAAACATTGAGAACTTGAAACGAGGATCTGATTCCAATTTTCACTAGTTTCAAATGCCAAAAAGGCACTTTTTGCCTAAAAACAGTGTTTATCACAGTAAGTATGAATTTCAATATGAGATATATTGGATTTAATTCATGCAAACAAGTTTTTAGGGATAGCAACCTAATGAACACACCAATTTGGAAATTAGCATCCGATTCCAATTTTCACTGGTTTCAAATAAAAAAAATGCATTTTTACCCAAAAATAGAATTCTGTTTCAAATTAAATATGATTTTCAAAAGTATACACCTTGGATAATGTTCATGCAAACATTTCTGTCAGATTAGCAACCTAGCAAACACGGCAAATTTGAAAATAGTTTAAATTTCATTTTTCACTGGTTTCAAAAGCAAAAAAGGCACATTTTGCCCCAAAAAAATGAGTTTTTTCCACATTAAATATAATTTCAAAATGAGAAACATTGGATATCATTGATGCAATTATTATGAGTGACAGTAGCCCACTAAACATTGAGAACTTGAAACGAGGATCTGATTCCAATTTTCACTAGTTTCAAATGCCAAAAAAGGCACTTTTTGCCTAAAAACAGTGTTTATCACAGTAAGTATGAATTTCAATATGAGATATATTGGATTTAATTCATGCAAACAATTTTTTAGGGATAGCAACCTAATGAACACCCCAAATTGGAAATTAGCATCCGATTCCAATTTTCACTGGTTTCAAATAAAAAAAATGCATTTTTACCCAAAAATAGAATTCTGTTTCAAATTAAATATGATTTTCAAAAGTATACACCTTGGATAATGTTCATGCAAACATTTCTGTCAGATTAGCAACCTACCAAACACCGCAAATATGAAAATAATTTTCAATTTAATTTTTCACTGGTTTCAAATGCTAAAAAGGTCACTTTTTGCCCCAAAAATTGAGTTTCTTCCACATTAAATATTATTTTCAATATGATAAACATTGGGTTTCAGTTATGAAAACAGTTTGATTTGAACATCAACCTACCAGACATTGAAATCTTCGAACTAGAATGTGATTCCAATTTTCATGGTTTAAAATGTTAAAAAAAACCTCTTTTTGCCACAAAATAAGTTTCTTATGATTGAAATAACCCGAAGTAGATACATTAGTAGTTATGTAGTCATTGAAATAAACATTTTTGTAATCCAAGGCAAACAATGAAGATTTATATTGGGAATTATACACCAATTTCAATTTTCCTTTTTTTTTAAACAAAAAAACACTTTCTGCCGAAAAATGAGTTGCATTTATTCAAATAAGCCCCTAAATAATAACCAATACCCCTACATATACAAATTATTTCATGTCATACCTGTATCTATGTCAATACTGTGATAAAATGGTAAAATTCCAATATTATGAAGATAATATCAAGAGCAAATTTGTTTTCCAAACCTGAAGCAGACTACTAAAAGTTAGCATAGCTGGCATAGCAACAACAAAATGACATCATTAGTGATGTCATCATTGATGACATTTACTTCATTCATAAAATTGTATGAATGAAAGGGGTCATATATTCAGAAGTATAGAACTTCAGGGAAAGTTGTAACATGCTAAATCCATCTATATATTCAAGTATCAAGTTCAACTCCACAAATGTACATAAAAATGTACGGCACATGTATATGTATGAATCAGTATAATATATATATTGTTGACCCAGTGACATATCCAGGCCGTTTTTGATACAGTTTACCGGTTTGGGCGCCCAAACTCCAGGGGTAAAAAAATAAAAAAATTAACAAAATAAAAAAAAAAAATTTAATTTTGTTTTTACTTCAGGTCCCAATTCATATCATAACAAGATCTATATATTTATATATATTGTGATAATTTGGAAAATATGTAGCATACCTTTCAAGTCTGGTCCGATTTTCCATGTCATCTTCTTGTGAATTAATATTAAAATCGCAAACACACATCTCAGGAGATAAGACGACGTGTACGACTTACTCACTCGCCATCTATGTTCTGAAACTTTTCTTATTATATTAAAATTTAAATACCACTACGCATACATTCAATGCTCACATACATGTACATCATGAGAACAATATTCAAAATTACTAGTAGTAGATGCACCTATATATGGAACTGCATACGTTTACAAATCCAATTACTACATGTAGTATGTTTTCTTACAAGATTTTTATGCCATCTACCAGAATAGGAACAAATTGCAAAACGTGACTGACATTACATGCCGTGACTGACATTACGTGTGACTGACATTACATATTTCAACGCTTGCTAGCGGTCAACTTAGACATCGGATGGTGCTTATATTGAACACAGACATTGCGGCTCAGGTTTATTGAGCGCCTCTAAGATATGGTTGTTATATTGTCATGCAATATTGTTTTATACCAAAAAAGGTAGTATTTTCGTGACTGACATTACATATAGTATGTAGATTTCTGAAAAATATTTTTCCCCAAATGGACATCAGTCACAGAAATATAAACCCAAGATGTGTTATAGCGTGCATCGACCTATTTAAATACTGAAATACTACAGGCCAATATTAAATAATTGTTACTATTTGCTCAATTTCTTACAAGCCACTTTTGGCAAATATTTTAGTAGCACACGTGTGTTAAAGGTACGGTTGGCCTTGGTGGTGGGTATCCTGTGAAAATATTTCCACCCGTCAAAAACCGTCACAAACAGAAAGAACATCAAAATGTAGACAGACTTTTTCCGTATACAAATAAGAAATATCGCATAAACAGTATGTTATTGTCATATGTTGACCATTGTTATGTAAACAAAAGCATAAAAAAGTTACTTTTCTGGTGTTTGTTTATATTATGATGGTAAACATAAAGAGCGTTCTTTGTTGGTGAATTCCTGATATGGAACTAATAAAGAGCGTTTATGCCATTTGTGTGTGATTAGCCAGTAGCATTGTGCTGTCTTCTGTAACACAATCAGGCTCTTGCTTAGGTAAAATATAGTAGGTCTTTGTGATAACATGTTGTTTACGCGATGGTCATGGTAAATATGAACGAAACTGTATGCGTTTTAATGATTTTCTGTTTACGGTGATTGGAACAAATATGAATATTTTCGACAACTAAGGCCTCACGTGCCTTTAACAATGGCATAAGCTTTCAGCACTAAAATGATAAATATGAGAGAGAGAAAAACTGTTTTCAATAACTTGAATACCATGACTATCAGATTTTCAAACTGTTTAGTCAATATTCAAGATTTAATTTTTTCACAAATTTCATTCTCCGTCGTGGAATTGCCCTACATGGGTTTCTCATATATACCAAGGCTGTGATATGCCGTTTCACAGAACCATTTAAAGTGTGCGATCAGGTCTATTCGACCAAATTGAATGCCAATCGGTTACATAATAATTATATGTCGTATAGCAGACCAGATCTGTGTTGACATAAACTGCTCAAATATTTAACCATGGTAGACTTCTTCTATCTGTTACATAAAACACAAGCCATGCACTGTGCAATGCAAAGTCTGGTGTCAGGAGAATCAAATGACCCAGGCGTTCGACAACAACAAACATATTCTTTTCTGCAAACACTTCAATAGTGTTCAAGTTGTAAATTATGTCAATTAAGTTGGATATGTTGCATCTACTATAGTAACACCACTGACACGGCAACACCACATACATTTCAACAATCAAACCTACCTCCCTTTGCTTTTTACCAAGGTTGTTTTGTTTGCTAAAATTTTAAATTATACTCCTTATTTGATAATTTTATGGTGTTTTGTGTCCAAAATGTTATAGCATGCTGTATACGGGAGTTATATAAGATACAATATTTATTTACCTGTTTGATGGTTTATTTCCACTTTAACCTTCTTGGATATTTCAAAACTCCCCCATGGCTTTCAAGAACGGCTGCAACAGAACTTAGCAAATATCAGTGGCTCTATCTCAATAACTTTGTATTGCCATAAATACCAATTATATCTTGGTAACACCACTGACCACTTTCCGTTGTACAACACCATCATTCATCCCGCAACAAAACTCCGTAGAAAGATAGTGCAAGTAGCAGCATTTATCGAAAAATCAAAAGCGAATATTATTAGGTTTATTTTGGAGCGCAAATTGCCAAGTGGCTTTAAAAAAATATATTCCTATACCCCTGTGGTTACTAAGTGAGAAAAATTGTCAGTTTTCTGCATTTCACATAAACACTCTTTATCCTTACCTTATGAGGATAATTATGATAACGAACGCTCTTTAATATTACGTGTTATTTTCTTGATGCAGATTAGTCTGACAGCCGCCGTTAGCAGAAAAGTTTTATAACATAACATACCACGTGGAACAGATGCCATATGTACACATACATTACACAAATAAATGACAAAATTGTACAATATTAATCAGTATGCCGACGACACTACACTCGATCGATCGATCCTGGACGGAAGCGAAGAATCCCTTAAAGGCACGTGCGGCCTTAATTGTCGAAAATATTCATATTTGTTCCAATCACCGTAAACAGAAAAACATTAAAACGCATACAGTTCCGTTCATATATACCATGACCATCGCGTACACAGCATGTTATCATAAAGACCTTCTATATTTTACCCAAGCAAGAGCCTGATTGTGGTACAGAAGACAGCACAATGATACTGGCTAATCACACACAAATGACATAAACGCTCTTTATTAGTTCCATATCAGGTATTCACCAACAAAGAACGCTCTTTATGTTTACCATCATAATATAAACAAACACCAGAAAAGTAACTTTTTATGCTTTTGTTTACATAACAATGGTCAAACATATGACCACAACATACTGTTTATGCGATATTTCTTATTTATACGGACAAAGTCTATCTAAATTTTGATGTTCTTTCTGTTTGTGGCGGTTTTTGACGGGTGGAGATATTTTCACAGGATACCCACCGCCAAGGTCAACCGTGTCTTTAAAGAAAGCTTGAATGTTCTCGACACATTCGCAAACATGTCAGGATTGAAAGCCAACCTGGAAAAATGTCAGATAGTTTGGTTAGGCGCAAACAAAGATACCGACTGTGCACCCTTTGAAAATTGCGACATTCGTGTAAGAAAACAATTCAAATTGCTGGGAAGAACATACAGTACAGATTTATCACAATTGCATACCCTCAATTTTGGAAACAAACTTATCGAAATGAAAGCTGGAATTGAAAAATGGAAGCATAGAGCCTTAACTCCACTGGGTCGTATTGTAATAATCAAATCTACCATAATTCCCAAATTAGTCCATCCCTTCCAAATCCCACCCAAAATTTTATTGACGAAATAAATACCATGTTGTTCAGGTTTATTTGGAACGGGAAACGAGACCGAATTAAAGGTACGGTTGGCCTTGGTGGTGGGTATCCTGTGAAAATATTTCCACCCGTCAAAAACCGCCACAAACAGAAAGAACATCAAAATGTAGACAGACTTTGTCCGTATACAAATAAGAAATATCGCATAAACAGTATGTTATTGTCATATGTTGACCATTGTTATGTAAACAAAAGCATAAAAAAGTTACTTTTCTGGTGTTTGTTTATATGATGATGGTAAACATAAAGAGCGTTCTTTGTTGGTGAATTCCTGATATGGAACTAATAAAGAGCGTTTATGCCATTTGTGTGTGATTAGCCAGTAGCATTGTGCTGTCTTCTGTAACACAATCGGGCTCTTGCTTAGGTAAAATATAGTAGGTCTTTATGATAGCATGCTGTTTACGCGATGGTCATGGTATATATGGACGAAACTGTATACATGCGTTTTAATGATTTTCTGTTTACGGTGATTGGAACAAATATGAATATTTTCGACAACTAAGGCATCACGTGCCTTTAAACGTTCACAAATGTGCAAAAATTATCAATAAGGCGGCCTAAGGATGCATTTACATTGCTATAGAACTGTACACAGATCTACACGCAGACTAGTGTAAACGGGTTGATATAGAAATGCACACAGAAAGAAAACGGTATTAGTTCGTGTGAGCAAAAATCGTGTCCGCTATACGTCACAGTCAACGCCGAACCATTGCGACAGGCAAATATGTTTTGATTAATTGTTGCTCGGGCTTGGCGAATGTGTTTTAGTTTTCGTTGTCATTTCAACCCGTGTATTTCGAATATTGAACACGGACGTGGCAACTTTGGTAAAAATTTTCAACAGTTGAAAATTGCATACCTGACACAACATTAGTGTAATTTCCAAACCAACAATAGGTTGAACATGATCTTGTAGTTTGATTTTCAAACATTTTATTTGGGGTGGGGGTATTGTTTTCGGACCAATATTTGCATACTTTTCTACTTTTTATCAACATTTTGGGCTGGAATGGTCATCAGCTGGAAATTTTCCAACCTTATCATGGGGGCGGGTGTCAGGTTGGAAATTTCCAACACTTGGAAAGATTGTCAAGTGGTATAAGGATACACTTTAAATACATGCGGCACATACCAAATCGCTGTTATCTGCTGATATAGTTGATCCATTTTTATGTCTGGCCTAAACTGAAACGACTCGTAGTGAATTGTCAATTACCAGAGTACTGATGAGCGCGCGTTCACTATTAGTAATCATATTGTGATCACAGTAATGCGCGACACGTGAGTTCATACAGATCTGTATACAGTTCTGTATCAGTGTAAATGCACCTTTAAAAATGACAAAAATTAAATAATTTATCGAAGCTCTAAAAATAACCTGGCTCAGGAGATTTACCACAAGACAATCAAAATGGATAAGTGTTGCCCCCGAAATATTATCTGACCCACTATTTGTCACATACGGTGCAAAATACCTGGAATCGATCAAGGATACAATCAAAAACCCATTTTGGTGTGACGTCATCGCGGCTTGGAAAAACTTACTCAAGAAGCTACCCAGTGAAAATTCACATATAATCTTAAATACTTTATGGAAAAACGATAATATTAACATAAACCAATACTCAAGGCAAACTAGTATATCATATCTACTCCTTGATGTATGATTTGCATGGCTCAGGCCAACTTCAATGTGATTGGATTAACAATATAAAAAGTACATTATGTGAACTATAGGTATGAGCGATAATTGGCTATATCAATGTGTATATGGTAATACCTGGTTTAATGGAGCTTGCAAGCGCAAAGTGTATGACATATAAATGAGTGGCTATGCCAGGTCGAAATATCAAGTAAGAGTGATTTTTATAAAATAATCAAACGAGAATTTGGTAGAGCAAATTATTTATCATCATTGAGTATTCGTAATGTAACACAACTTATGAAATTCAGGACTAGAAATCATAGACTACCTATTGAAACAGGCTCATGGACAAATACAGATGCTGCGCTACGAATTTGTAATAAGTGTGGGAATGCAGTGGGTGATGAATACCACTTTATTTTGATCTGCGAGTCTCTTACTGAAGTACGCAAAAAGTACATTGATACATATTTTTATACGAAACCAAATTAATTTAAGTTGTACGAATTATTTAACTCTGGACATGAAAAGATAAATGATGGTCTTGCACTTTTTATCAAACACGCTACTGAAACGCTGTAACCACCTCGAGAGCTTACACTCGTATGTGTGCACCCGGAGGGGAAATATGTGATGACTTATACAACATTCATGATTATAATTGGAATCACATTTAAATAACAAAACAAAGAGATCATACATTTTTGCTTCCATGCTCATTCATTGATATCATCACATATGTTATTACTTGTAATGATCTCTTATGTCAATCATGATAAGGAGAGATATTAATAATAAACTTGAACTTGAACTATACAGGAATGGAAGCGCAAAGGCGTGATATTTGTGAATGACCTTATTTCAGACAACAATGAACTCCCAACTGTAGCTAGGATGAAAGAAATTTATGATATATCGACAAACTTTATTACAATCCATAGTATCAATAAACAGTTGATCAATCTGTCGCATATGCTTGACCAAAGACTATAAAAACAACAAAGTCCCATGATTCCCGGGCAGTTATCATTGCTTCTAAAAAGTATACGGCCAACATACCAGATATTCAAATTACAAAATGTAATATATTATTTGGTGTCTCGCCGGAAAAGGGTGCCAATATAAGAAACATTATTTTAAAATACTATATTTATAAAAACGAAATTCGACCCCATTGAATTATCTTTAAAAGCTTTTGTGAATGAATTAGTTAACAGAACTCATATGGAAAAGATCAGTGCTTTGAGAAACGATAGACTGTTGAATTTTCAGGAAGAATGGGGTACTTTGACATTAGCGTTAAACAAATAGCCCGATAAAGCAATAAAAACTATTTTGACATATAACCATATACATCAATTCAAGAACTGAAACCAGGTATCAATCCAACATATATGTTGTTTTATTGATATAGGTGTACACACAAACACAATTAAATACCAACATATACATGTATCATGTTTTTGACAGCTGAAGGTCTGTGTTTGTCTATCATTTATAAACACTTATTGATATGCATGTAAAACATAAATTATAGGATATTTAAAGATGAATACAAAATTGAGCCATATGTCATTCACCCACGATCACAAATTGCTCGCGAAATGTTTTCTAGATTGCGCGTGAGCAACCACATATTGGCAATAGAAAAAGGGAGGCATAGACAACCAGTAATACCATTAGAACATCGGCTGTGTTCCATGTGTCGAATCTGACATGCATTTTATCATTGAATGTAATGCATACGATGATTTAAGACCTAATTTATTCAGCGAAATTGAGAAACACGATAGTGAATTCAATAATTTGAATGATGCAGATAAATTTGCACTGATTATGAGAAAAGTAAATATTAAATTAATTAACAAGGTTTGCAACATTGTCCGGCTATTCTTCCTTCGGCGGAATAATAAAACTTGAAGAAATTGTTGAGGGAATGTTGATAAGAACTGTGTTTGTTATAATAATTTTGTTATGTATTGTTTATTTATGTATATGATATTCATCAGTATCTTGCAACTGCCCATTGAGGTGTTTTGCAATAAATTCGTGTATCTTGTACTGGATGGTGTGTAAGGAGAGTGCATGTTAGTGTACAAGGACCCCACCCGCCCCACATGTGATGTCACTCTAATTAATAACATGATTGTTTTTGTAATACTTACATATTGTTTGTATGACATCACCCTATATAATGTACATAAATGATATAAATAAAAAATTATTAAAAAAAAAATGTACAATATAATCAAAGTTAATTTTAATTAATTAGATATATATATATCTATATTTATATAGGCCGGATGGTTTATTCCGAGTTAATATACCATTTTTAAATCGCTTCAGGAAAAAACACCGGACCATGTTGCTCAATGTTTCACGAGGAATAGAAACTTGTGATCATGGTTCGTAGCACGAAAACTGGAACTATTATTCGTATTTCACCAAAGAATGTTTCTGGTCCAACTGATAAAGTGCTATATACGGTACTTTAGCAGTTCGGCTAAAGTGCCGTATACGCTACTAAAGCAGTTTGACTAGAGTTCGGCTAAAGTGCCATATACGGTGCCGTACTTTAGCAATTGACTAGAGTTCGGCTAACGTGCCGTACACTCTTAGAAAAAATCGGAACCCAACTGTTCTTCATTGGTTCCCCACTTGTCCTCCAGGCGGAACCAAATGAAGAACCGACTGGTTCTTCAGGTGTCCCAGAACCATTTGGTTCTTCAGAATTGGGTCTATCGGGAACCAAACCAAGAACCATTTGTTTCCTCATGATTGGGACTATTGAGAACCAAATCTAGAACCATTTGGTTCTTCTTTATTTATACATATATCACCATGGTATCAATTGTTTTCCACATGCACTGTCGGGAAATCTTTTAATTATTTGCTGTTAAATAATTTCAATATTTCGCACTTGAATATAGTAAAGTATTCAACTAAAAAGTTTGACGATAAATTTCGTTCCAATTGAAAGTAAATACTATTTGAATCAATTCTGAACATCCATCGTGGAAATTAGGAGTATTACAGTTTATTCTGACTGTTTTGCATTTGGTGGACCAGAATTGGTTAGCGTGCAGCTCATCTGTACAAAATCTGCAGGTCAGAATGCAGAGCCACCTCTGCAAACGAAAGACATAATAATCTTTGAGCGAACCAAGCCACCTCTCCACTCCGTTGGTCGGAGGATCTTCTGTATCTGAACATAACTGCAAATTGAAAATCATTTTTGAAACAATTATGAATATCGATTGGGGGAAATTCAGAGTATTTCAGTTTATTCTGACTGATTTGGTGGACCAAAATTTAATGCTACACTATTATTAAAAATTTAGGTCTAAATGACTGTGTAGAATTATTTGCATAAACAATATCGCAATATTGTGGGGTGGGTCATGTTGTAACAGCCCTTTCTTTGAAAGACGAATTCACCACGATGGTAAATTTGAACCCTCTTCAATATTTACTTACAGATTCTGAATTGATATTTTTTCCACTAAAGTCGCAACCAACTTGCTCCTGAGCACATTTCGTCCGCTTCTGAAAACTTTGGCAGCTTCTGCTGAGAGTGTGGTCTCTACATGTGGGTCAACTTTAGGAATCTTGAATGCCCGACACCATGTGCAGGAAGCTGCTGGCGATGAAGTTTCAGTATTCAAAGTTCTACAAATATTTTTGAGGACATCAAGTAGTTGTTCGCAAGTGTTTTTGGTGCAGTTGATCGACCTGTCTGATGTCTATGTACTGCATAGAGTACAGTTCGGTGTATACCACACGCCAATACATGCATAAAAATAATTTGTTAATGCAATATTCTTTTTTATCGGAATTGCATCCCTTTAGTATTTATAACAGATATGGGAGAATTTAGGTTTTCAACATCGTTGAGTTTCAACAAGGGGAAAATTTTAATTATGTTGAATCATGAACAAGTACTAATAATTACTATTTACATGTGCACTGGGATTCTAATTTATACAAACAACTCGTACTCAGCAAACAATTATGACATGCTTCAGGTTTAACGGGAAGCACTGATTGACAGTGACTGGTGTCACAATTTGAGAGGTTTATTGAAAAATACCTTACTTGCCTTTCATGGCAGCCCAATGTTTCATTACTATTTCACAAATGATTAAATAATATATATTCAGTTCATATTTATTTTCATTAACTTTCCTTGGTGTTGCTTCCGCAGAGGAAGTCTTTAAGACTGCAATATGTTTGTTCAGCTTACACCGTAACCTTAGATCGCCCTTGCATAAGTCCTTAACCTTCAGCTCACTTAGCCCTAATAAGAACTCCACATCAATGGGATGTTCTGGAAATAAAACAGAAGTTAATGATAACATGTTAAATAGTATAGTAACTGTTGCCCATCGGTCACGGAGTAAAAGGGAGTCCCGCAAACCAGATAAATCAATTCCTGCATCTGAATTATAATTAGATTGTCCATATTTTCAGCGTTCAGCTGACCCTTAAAAGTTGAGCCCCATTAGCACTGGTGATTAGATTGGAGAATATGACTTGGTTTGAGAGATTTTTTAAAAGCAAATAATGTGACTTCTGCAAGAAACAGAAGTGTATATTGTGAACTAACGTCAATCAACCAAAAGTAGTCAGTTTTTTAAGATTCTCATTTTAATTACGACCAGTTATCAACATTTGCGATGGATTGTTTTTTCTTTTTGTCGCAAGACAAGTTCTTCTTTACGGACAATTAAACATGATGCCAATTTGCCCTTCTAACTGTGTCACATTGAGTCGTCATAGCAAAATTCAATGGTCGTCACCCAGTTTCAAAAGCTTAAATAAGGTGTTTAACTAAAAATCTAGCATCAAAATATGGATAGAACACAGGCAAAATATTTTGTATCACACTACTGACAGTGACATGTGTCAGATAAGCTACTATTGGTATGACACACAAGAATTCAGAGGATGCTGCATTAGCCCTCACCACGCTAAGGTAACACAACTGGCGCAGGCATTGGGCAGGGCTCTTGAAAATTGTGATGGGAGGGAGACAGACATAATTACTGAAAATCGAGCCACGTGTTACCAAAAAATAACCTGTTTAGATCTTAAAGACATTATTACGCCACCATGTGGTGTTTCTAGTGTGGCTGTTTTTCATATTCAGTGGTAGTCTCCAATTCTGTGGTCGAGTGGGCGAAGATTTTTTTTTGTACCTTACTCAAATCGTACCGATAGAATCGCGTAGATGCTGAAATTGTAAAGTTAACGCCACCGGTGTATAATATGTTTTGGAAAATATGACTCAATCTATCGATAGTCAGGACAGGCTGAAATTGTAATCTTAAAGTCACCGGTGTAATAATATGTTGTTGAAAATATAAATAATCAGATAGCCTGAAAATAATATATAACCCATTGGGAGCCCCCTGGTATAGTGAGGTGAATTATGGGTAAGCCCCCTGGTGTAGTGAGGTGAATTATGGGTAATATTATGCCTGTTCTATTGTGATAACCGCCATCTTTTATCTTCTGGAATTATCGGCGTGTTTTATGAAAATGTCACCAAGATTTCTCCACTCGATTCTTTTAAAATGCACCCTAATCGGTCAAATTCTTTTGATAATTCTATCTAAATACATCTTAGCTACTATTCGGATCTGCTTTCCCGGTCGAAAAAGGTTTAGTTTCACCAAAACGGCTATTGACAAAAGTTTGTTTATAAAATAGCGTACTCGATAAACCCGTAGTACGGCCGTACATGCTGTAAATTTGTTATCGAAAACAAATTCAATTTCTTCCATCTAAAACATAATTACGCGCTGGACTCTGTCATTTTAAGAATATATAAGTATTACACAATAGACACACGAATTCTCAACTCAAAATTTTGAAAAATGACAGTTTTATCGACATAAATCGATTTTAATTGCAAATCCCATGTTAAAGTTTATCATCGAAAAAAATTCATTTCTTCCACCTAAAACATAATTATGTGCTGTATCCTATCATTTTAGGAATATATACGTATCCCACTCAGACACACCAAGTCTCAGCTTAAAATTTTGAAAAATAAGAGATTTATCAACATAAATCGATTTGTATGGCAGATCCCATGTTAAATAAATTTTAGGGCCCTTCAAATGTTTTCTGAGCTGTTCCGTATTGGGCACCAGAGTCCATATTTGACCGGTTCTACATGATAATTGTGCAACAGTACAGTCGCGTTACTTTATACGTCAACATTGGTCATTATCACTCGACAAATTTATTTCGGTCTATCGTATCAACCCCTATTTCCCCCGCGTAGCCTGACTAAGTGTCAACATTGGTCTTTATCGCTCCACTAATTTGTATCATTTCATCAGTATGAATTCCATATCCAATTATCCACATATAACCAACCCAATCTCTAATCCCAGTCCAATTTTTTATTTTTTTTCATCGCTATAGTCACGTTACGAAATATTTTATTGCGTGATACTTGTACTTATATGTCTATGGTATTACTATAGTATACCGTATACGTATATCAATTGCTATTCCTTTCTATATAATTCTGGTGCGATCTATAGAGATAGAGATAATTTCCGACCCCCCCCCCCCAATCATTGCTGCTTTAGTACAGTCGCGATGCATTACATGGCAACATCGCTCCACTAATTTATGTCAGTTCATCGGTACGAACCCCTTTTTCTCCGAGTCCATATAACCAACCCAACATCTTATCCCGGCCTAAATTATTATTTTTATTTTCATCGGTATAGTTGTGTTACATACATATTTTTATCATTTGATTCTAATTTGTATTGTACCACTATAGAAGTCCATAAATGACTATTCTGGCACTATATAGAGATGACTAAGATTCTGACACCCCCCCCCCCTATTTTATAACCTTGTTGCAACAGTAGAGTTGAGATGCATAATATGTCAACATTGGTCGTTATCGCTCTACAAATTTATATCGGTTCAACCCTTAGTTCCCTGTAATGCCCACCCCTCCCTCAATTTATTTTTTCATTTGTATTATAGTCTCGTTACGTACACATTTTATCTCATAACTTTTGCTTCAAATCGCCGAGTTCTGCTGCAGACAATACAAAACTGACAACATATTGAAATGTAAGCAGGCTTCAAACTCATATTATCCAAGAAAAACTCTGGCTACATCAGAAATTTGTGTATAAGGTGTACTCGCATTAGTTGCGTTAAAAACCAAAGGTCCCAAGTCAAGGTCCAAATCCCCAACAAACTGATGTGAGGTTTAACTCCATCTACATACAGTAATGTCCAAAGTAATTGATCACTTAACCACAGCAGAATTATGGGTAATTTTTCAAGATTTTAAATCCTGAAAAATTACCCATAATTCTGCTGTGGTTAATTGGTCAATTACTTAAGGCATTACTGTAGCCCATATAAGGATGTGAGGTCTAATGCTAACTCCATACACATACAGTAATGTCCAAAGTAATTGACCACTTAACCACAGCAGAATTATGGGTAATTTTTCCGGATTTTAAATCCTGAAAAATTACCCATAATTCTGCTGTGGTTAAGTGGTCAATTACTTTGGGCATTACTGTATCCCATATAATGATGTGAGATCTAATGATAACTCCATCTACATACAGTAATGTCCAAAGTAATTGACCACTTAACCACAGCAGAATTATGGCGTTCAATTCTGCTCCAAAAACATGTATATTGAATATATGGATGTTTATTGGGGGGAAACCGATTATTTCAATGATATTTTCATTAACTGGGATCCAAAAACCGACCTACGGGAGCGCGCGAAGCTCGCTCCCGACTGTTTCTTAAGCATATTTCTATGTGCATATTTAATAAGTCAACAATTGGAATCACAACAGATAAGATTGGCGGGGGTCCCTTGCGCTTGCGCGATCTGTCCATCAAAGCATATTTAGACATCTCAAGACACGTAAGACCCAATAACTTAATATACAGAATAGATACATCTATTGCCTGAGTGACTAATATTTATATTTGTTACAATGGGGTCAAATAGTTGCGAAGCCAGCACCACAATTATTTCCCTCCATAGTAAATCTTAAAACAACTTCTAAAGAATTATTTATTTACCTTATATTTGGTATGGAGCGTCCTTTGTTTACTGGAGTTCAGATTTGTTAACATCACGTCACCAAGTCAATTACTTGCGAAGCCACAGCCATGACTATTTCCCTCCATTGTAATTCTCAAAACAACTTCTTAAGAACAATTGACCAGGTCAGTCGCGCAATTATTGGAAGAGCCACGGTCAATCATTTTTTTTAAACCAAATTTTACATTTAAATTATTCCTTTATTTAACCAAAAAATAAAATTAAATGAGAAAATTAACTTTTACTACTTGCTAAATTTTATCTTTTAATTATTTCATTTAAATTTTAGACTAAAATTTAAAAATATACAGTCCCAGTATTTACAGTATACTAAGTCCAAGTCTTTATAATCTGTTGAGTGACCCCACAGTCATTTACTTGCTTTGTTAGTAATAATTTGAAGGATTACTTGTTTAAACGCAATTGTTATCAAAATATTTTATGTATTTTTTATAATTTCTATTTATATGTAATACTATAATCTTGGTGGCGTTACCATTTCTGACTATGGTTTTCTTGTATGTACTTGTTCGGGTGCGTGAAACTGATAAGTTAGTATTAAGAGGCTATGACAACTGGAGGAATGTAATATTCTACTTAAGCAAATCGATAAACGACTGAAAACGATTTCGCCATCGAGAGTCACTGCATCTAATTGATATATAAGAATGACGGTGTGTGTTGTCAATTTGGATATTATATTTGTAAAAATTACTACTTTTAACAGGGGGGGGGGTCGGTAAAATGTCCAGGCACGTATGATGGGGTGGGTGTCTCTCGGGTCCGAAAAGCAGTTGTTTCCATGTGCCAATTTTTTTTTCCATTTCTGCTATTGAGTCTTATTTTGATGTGTTTTGAACAGAAACAGGTCATATATAGTTAATAGCAATGCTATACTATATATATAGAGGTTATCAGAAGTTGGATCAGTTGCACAATGGCCAACAATAACCCAAATTCAACTTGATAGAACGAGAAACTGCGCTATTGGAAAAATAAATTTTAATCAGGATTCCATCTACTGATACAACAAAATAAGAATAACTATGCAGAACTCAGCTGAAAATAAGCAATAGAATGAAAGCACACTTGACCATATGTGACATGGAAATAAAGATATAATAAATAATGGAATAAAATAAACTTTTGACAACGTAAAACATAAAATCTTAACATATAAATTGAAGGCCAGCCGGGCCAGCTTGAACAATTTCATAATTGTTTTCCAAGTTAATGTGGATCAGCTTGTAATGTTAATCACAGTAACAAAGATTTTATCGTCACTGATATCGTGAGCAAAAAAGAAGTGAGATTGGGCTATCCATCCATATGTTATTCCCAATTATTACGAAGCCTATTACTTCAGGCAATGGCTACCAGCCTGCCATTACACGCTATAACATGTTTCATCAGTTCTGGTTCCTGAGATGCCCCAAGAAGAGTCATGCGGGTATATAATGGTTATGTTTGGTATTAGCATTATTCTTCGAACTGGGATGAACAGTTGTATTTCCACTTGTTTTGATAAACAATTTGGTTCCAGCAATATATCACATCAAATAATCTGAAATGTGTTGTACCATGTAGTCTGTAGAATACTCAAATGTGATTATGTGACTATATCATGTGACTATATATTATGAAAATGAATGTTAATAAAAACTTTGGCACTCTGCCTATCGCTAGAAATGTGATTATGTTGACACACTTCTTGATTAATGACACTTATATGATAAATTCAAATAGTATCGTTATCTTCATTATGCTCTGTACTATGACAGACGGCTCTCAGACAGTTGTCGCAAACTCAGTCAAACTCCTGTATTTTGAATTGTTCTTATACAATATTGCACTTTTATTTCATGGTTCATATATCGTTGTAATGTTCATATGATGAATTCAACGAACAACCATATGTTGTTTCTTGAAGTTATTATATGAACTTTTCCTATATAACAGTTCTACCATATCCACGTTTGAATGTGTCACTATTGATGGATCAGAAAAAAAGGCAAAATAGGGACGCATGGATTGATGCCACTATGTTTTTTAGCATAATGTGTGGTCATGTGATAAGACCAATATACAACATGGCATTCGGTGCATTGGACCGGTCTGTTAGTGCATGGTGCACTATCCTTTGACACCGATGCTGGCTTCAATCTGAATTTGCTGTATATATTAGTTTGAGACAGGTATTTGAGTCTTATGTGAAGTTTTCTTGAGGTCGATTGAACATCCAAACTGCCAACAAAATGGAATTTTAACACACTGTTCCAAGATATGTACAAATGTTTTCATTAAAAAAAAATTATGGGCAATAACTTTAAGAAGTTTTTTCTTTATATATGCTTTAGCTATGATAATAGTTTTAGCTTTTTGCAAGAACAGATTGTTGAAAACTAGAATATACAAGCTTTACTTACCATAATTTGATAGAAGATTTGTTGTGTGTTGTTGCCACTTTCAGTTTGTTTATTGACAAAATCAGCGGCAGTCAATCAGCTATTTGGTTGGTCAATTGATAATTTTCTCAAATTTAGGGGGTTGGGTGTCCAAAACTGACCGGAAAAAAGGGTGGGTGTCCAAAATTGCCTGGGAAAAAAGACCGGAAACGGACGAAATTGGGTGGGTGGTCCCCCGAGGCCGGAAAAAATTAAAATGATCATACGTGCCTGGAAAAAATTTCCGACCCCCCCCCCCCCCCCCCCCCCGATTGGAAGAAAATAATATTTGAATCAATTGTGAGCATCGATGGGAAAATTCGGAGTATTACAGTTTATTCTGACTGATTTGTATTTGGTGGACCACAATTGTTAGCGTGCAGCTCATTTGTACAAAATCTGCAGGTCAGAATGCAGAGCCACATCTGCAAACGAAAGACATAAGGATCTTTGAGCGTTGGCCTGAGGATCTTCTGTATCTGAACATAAAAGTTCAAATTGAAAATAATTTTTGAAACAATTGTGAATATCAATCGGGGAAATTCAGAGTATTTAAGTTTATTCTGACTGAATTGGTGGACCAGGATTGTATGCTACACTACTAAAATTTAGCTCTAAATGTGTAGAATTATTTGCATAAACAACATCGCAATATTGTGGGGTGGGTCATGTTGTGACAGCCCCTTTCTTTGAAAGACGAATTCATCACGATGGTAATTTTGAACCCTCTTCAATATTTACTTAGATTCTGAATTATTTTTTTTTTTTCCACTAAAGTCGCAACCAACTTGCTCCTGTGCGAATTTCGTCCGCTTCTGAAAACTTTGGCAGATTCTGCTGAGAGTGTGGTCTCCACATGTGGGTCAAATTTAGGGATCTTTCAAAAATGCCCGACTCCATGTGCAGGAAGCTGTTGGCGATGAAGTTTCAGCATTCAAAGTTCTACAAATATTTTTGAGGACATCAAGTAGTTGTTCACAAGAGTTTTTAGTGCAGTTGATCGATCTGTCTGATGTGTATATACTGCATAGAGTACAGTTCGTTGTATACTGCATAGAGTACATTTCGGTGTATACTACACGCCAATACATGCATGCAAATATTGTTTTAATGCAATGTTCTCTTTTATCGGAATTTGCATCCCTTTAATACTGATAACAGAAATGGGAGAATTTCGGTTTCCAACCTCGTTGAGTTTCAACAAGGGGAGAAATGTAATTATGCTGAATCATGAATAAGTACTAATAATTACTATTTACATGTGCACTGTGATTCCAATTTATACAAACTATTCGTACCCAGCAAACAATTATGACATGCTTCAGGTTTAACTGGAAGCGCTGATTGACAGTGACGGGTGTCACGATTGGAGAGGTTTATTGAAAAATATCTTACAAGTTTGCCCTTTGCAATGGCAGCCCATGATGTTTCTCTATTTCACAAATGATTAAATAATATAAATTCAGTTCATATTTATTTTCATTAACGTACCTTGGTGTTGCTTCTACAGAGGAAGTCTTTAAGACTGCAATAGGTTTGTTCAGCTTACACCGTAACCTGAGATCGCCCTTGCATAAGTCCTTAACCTTCACCTCAATTAGCCCTAATAAGAACTCCACATCAATGGGGTGTTCTGGAAATAAAACAAGTTAATGTTAACTTGGTCCTCACATGTTATATAGTAGTAGCCGTTGCCCATCGGTCGCGGAGTTATAAACAACTCGTACTCAGCAAACAATTATGACATGCTTCAGGTTTAACTGGAAGCACTGATTGACAGTGACTGGTGTCACAATTAGAGAGGTTATTGAAAAATACCTTACTTGCCCTTTGCAATGGCAGCCCATGATGTTTCTCTATTTCTCAAATGATTAAATAATATATATTCAGTTCATATTTATTTTCATTAACTTACCTTGGTGTTGCTTCCGCAGAGGAAGTCTTTAAGACTGCAATAGGTTTGTTCAGCTTACACCGTAACCTGATATCGCCATTGCTTATGTCCTTAACCTTCAGCTTAATTAGGTCTAATAAGAACTCCACATCAATGGGATGTTCTGGAAATAAAACAGAAGTTAATGTTAACTTGGCCCTCACATGTTATATAGTAGTAACTGTTGCCCATCGGTCGCGGAGTTATAAACAACTCGTACTCAGCAAACAATTATGACATGCTTCAGGTTTAACTGGAAGCACTGATTGACAGTGACTGGTGTCACAATTAGAGAGGTTTATTGAAAAATACCTTACTTGCCCTTTGCAATGGCAGCCCATGATGTTTCTCTATTTCTCAAATGATTAAATAATATATATTCAGTTCATATTTATTTTCATTAACTTACCTTGGTGTTGCTTCCGCAGAGGAAGTCTTTAAGACTGCAATAGGTTTGTTCAGCTTACACCGTAACCTGATATCGCCATTGCTTATGTCCTTAACCTTCAGCTTAATTAGGTCTAATAAGAACTCCACATCAATTGGATGTTCTGGAAATAAAACAGAAGTTAATGTTAACTTGGCCTTCACATGTTATATAGTAGTAACTGTTGCCCATCGGTCGCGGAGTTATAGTCCCGCAAACCAGAAATGTCCTTGTGGATGATTTGCCAGCCGAACATGACGGCAGCGCTACATCGCCGCAAATAATACAATAAATACATTCTATAAAAAAAGTGTTTATCGATTCGTAACAGAAAATATATCAGCTTCGTTATTATACACACATCAAGAAAATCGGCACACTAGTTCCAAGGTCAAAAGCCATCGACTGCATGGTAAAAAAGCCTTTTGCCGCTTATCAGTGAGTGTTACGTCTTTACCTCTGCCGTCATGTTCGGCTGGCAAATCATCCGCAATGACATTTCTGGTTCGTGTTATTATAACTCCGCGACCGATTGGCGGATTTAAATAAATTTGGTATCAAATTGAAGATAAATCAATTCCTGCATCTGAATTATAATTAGATTGTCCATATTTTCAGCGTTCAGGTGACCCTTAAAATGTGAGCCCCATTACCCCTGGTGATTAGATTAGTGAATATGACTTGGTTTGAGAGATTTTTTAAGAGCAAATAATGTGTCAGTGAAATATTTTGAATCGCCATGCTGTTTTCCCGCACCCACATTATTTTATTAATTCATGTTCCTTATTACCATGTATTATTGGTTATTGGAATAAAAGAATCAACAAAAAAACTTCAAGCACAGCAGTGTATATTGTGAACTAACGTCAATCGACCAAAAGTAGTCAGTTTTTGAAGATTCTCATTTAATTACAACCAGTTATCAACATTTGCGCTGGATTGTTTTTTTCTTTTTGTCGCAAGACAAGTTCTTCTTTATGGACAATTAAACATGATGGCAATTTGCCCTTCTAACTGTGTCACTATGAGTCGTCATCAAAATTCAATGGTCGTCACCCAGTTTCAAAAGCTTAAATAAGGTGTTTAACTAAAAATATAGCATCAAAATATGGATAGAACACAGGCAAAATAATTTTTATCACACTACTGACTGTGACATGTGTCAGATAAGCTACTGTTGGTATGACACACAAGAATTCAGAGGATTCTGCATTAGCCCTCACCACGCTAAGGTAACACAACTGTCGCAGGCATTGGGTGGGGTGTTAGGCAGGGCTCCTGAAATTGTGATGGGAGGGAGACAGACATATAATTACTGAAAATCGAGCCACGTGTTACCTAAAATACCTTGTTTAGATCTTAAAAGACATTATATACTTGTTCGGGTGCATGAAACTGACAAGTTAGTATTCAGGCGCTATGACAACTGGAGGAATGTAACATTCTACTATACAAACATCGCCGAAAATTTGAAGCAAATCGACTGTACCACTCCATAGAAAACATGTCAGAACAGCGCTCAATTGTAAATATTTACTACTCGATTCGGGACGCATCTATCGGCGATAAACGACTGAAAACGATTTCGCCATCGAGAGTCACTGCATCTAATTGATATATAAGAATGACGGTGTGTGTTGTCAATTTGGATATTATATTTGTAAAAATTACTACTTTGAACAAGCTTATTCTCCACTTCTATTTGACAAACATACCGGAGCGTTTCACACTTTAAATGCGTAAAAAGTTCAATTGACGACTAACGGACGGTCATGACTTTAGGTCAATTGACGTATCTCTAAAATGTAATGCAATGCCATCACCATGAACAAACATCATTCACAACTGCTTGATGAAGAACGACAAATGTCTTTCCAGAGACGTGGTTGTACAGGTCCAGTGAATGATTGACTATTTCTCCTCCCGGATACAATAGTATTACCTCATATGCAGAGCGGCGACTATCATACTTTGAACTTATTAGGATTTTGCCATATAGTTAATATTCAGATCTCACTTTCAATACTTGAAGGATATGGAAGAAAACATGAGCTTGTTCTGTTGAGCAAGTATAAATAATTAGGACATTGTTAATTTTTATAAGAAATCCCATGGAGACTCAGGCTACCTAAACTCCACACAGTTTCAGTATTGTCAAAATATTCATCTGTAATATTGTGCAGATGTTCACGCACCTCAAGGGACAAATTTCTGAACTGGAGTTCTTTACTGTTTGTTGATGATTGTTCGAGTAAGTCCTCTGTCTGAAATTTCCAGCCCTGACGCATTTGAAATTGGTTACCACATGTGTAGGCAATAATCCTAAAGTTATTGACAACACCATACAAACGTTTAAAGTACTGGTGTCTGGCCTCGAACCTCATACACCAGAAGTTTCTAAGTGGACCACACTCTATTAAAAGCAGTGGATAATGAGTCATGAAATGCATCTTTGGTGTCATCTTTCCAGGATACAAATTCTTGAAGCAATCTATGAAATCAGTAATAAGAATTTGGAGATAGAAAATGCTAGTTTGTCGAATAGCTGGTGCCCTTATCAGTTCTACGATTTCCCTGAGACTATTATACAATAGCCAAAGGCGATTATCTTCTGGTATATAGTCCATAATTATCAATTCCAATAACCGAAAAAACACCCACTTCTCTGAAGACTTGCCATGTATATGTCCATCATTGAGAACTTTCTGTGGCATCACAACAAGTTTGTTCTTCCCATCATTTTGTCCAAACTTAAATTCCAACAAAAGCTCATTTACATTGTTTAGCATTATTACCCTGTCTGCATGCAATAATTTAAGTAATAGCTGTATGACTAAAGGTATAACACCAAAAATATCATGCATGATGTCCGTTAGAAACATTTTCGTTACCTCGAAATAGGGCAGTTCGGTAAACACATTCCCTTCACACCATAAATCCGAGAATTTTGAGGATCATTGGTTACATTTAAACGCTTGATGTGCGCCTTCTCCGGCCGAACAATACACAAATCCTCATGTACTTTAGATTCTACCTCATTGTATACTGTCATACAGAATCGACACATTCTACCTGCATTGAAGTAGACAGTGAAACCACCTAACGTATGTGCTGACCATCATCAAGAAAATGTTGAATCGGCGCAATGAAATCCAAATTCTTCTCACAGTACTTTTAAAAAAAAACAATCAGCCATAACTTCTTTTGTTTCAAGAGGCGTCGAAAATCGACGTTTTGACTAAAGTTATATCCATTATCAATGAGATTTTGATGGAAAATATCCTTAATGTTATCCAACAAAACGTTTGTGATTGAGAGTCTCATTTGAAACCGTCTCCTGAACAAGCTTTGGCAGGACATGTTTTTCTCTGAGCTCAAAAATAAACAAAGCCATTCGATTTCTAACTTTTTCAACTAGTTCCTCTTGTGTCAATATTACCGAGAAATCTCATAATTTGACGCACTTAGAACTTCTTGCTATTTTGTAAAATCAGGATGCTTTCTGCGCAGATGTTTGCGGAATGAGTTGGTGTTTCGGTATGTCCTCCGACATAGCTCAAGTCACCAGGAAATGGGGATGGCACTCACGAAGAAGATGCAGATGCACTGAATATTTATTGGCATATGGCAACTTGACCAAACCATGCTGACATGTGAACTCCATTCTAGAAAACATTCAATATTCAGCAAGAGGAAATTGCTTCCTCCAAAATGAGGACACCAACCCATTTTAATTTACTGGTAAGATTGTTCATAGTATCCTTTGTAATTGCATTTTCAAGTTCAGATTTCAGCGAGAATATATCTTCATAATTAAAATTACTCTGATAATCTTCAGATAATTCAGGACATTTAGACTTCAGAGCTACATAAACCGAATTCTCAGATATGAATCATCTGGACCTGAGACATTGCAAGCTCTATTATCAGATGAGTCAAGTTCTCTTAAACATACACTAGTATGAACATTAGATAGTCATTTATCGAAATCATCAATGTTAATGTCAAATAGATGAAAATAATTTAGGCACAACAATTATGTAATCAATAGAGCTACAACATTTAGCGATTTGGCAGATGAATTCCACTTTTCCTTCATCAGAGCCAACACGAACATTTAGAATACATATTTCATGAGCTTTGCAAAAGCTTATCAGTTTTCGGCCATTATTGTTAATGTTTATACATATTGTTTCTCGTGGTGTTAATACCATGTGAAACCCAGTGTATGCTTCATTCCACCTTCAGCATTTTATAAACTGAAATGGTTGGCATCGCCAGCTGTAAAATAAGAATCTCCAATATATGTGTCAAAATCATTTGATGTCCCCGTAAAATAAGTGACTGTCAGACTCACTTAATAGAAAGAATGTCTTCTGCCAATGAGTTAAATATTTCATCGTCATAATGTAAGAAAATTAAATATAAAAGATATCGACATAAGTTTATATGAAACAATCGTTCCATGAAATAATATTGAAGGACATTCTCGGCATAGCAATTATATATGCCCCCCCCCCCATAGAAAGGATGTCTTCTGCAAAGGAGTTAGATATTTCATCGTCATAATGTACAGTACCTCATAAGGGAAATAAACAGCCCTAATGACTAAATCAAAACCAAATTCATTTTTGTCAATATGAATCCAGAGATAATTTTCCCATTACAAAGACGGGCTTTGCATGATCTTGACATGCTTGGAATAATTATCTTTAATCAAAATACAGAGACCATGAGTGCCACCCAATGAATATTGTTTCCTTGCATGCTACAGAATGAAAGGAGGGAATCCCGCAACATCATTTATGTAAATTAAATTGTTTTTTGTTTCGCTTAAACATATTATGTCAAATTTCTGAGTAGGATTTAAATACCCCAATTTTAAAGGCACGTGAGGCCTTAGTTGTCGAAAATATTCATATTTGTTCCAATCACCGTAAACAGAAAATCATTAAAACGCATACAGTTTCGTTCATATATACCATGACCATCGCGTAAACCGCATGTTATCATAAAGACCTACTATATTTTACCTAAGCAAGAGACCGATCGTGTTACAGAAGACAGCACAATGCTACTGGCTAATCACACACAAATGGCATAAACGCTCTTTATTAGTTCCATATCAGGAATTCACCAACAAAGAACGCTCTTTATGTTTACCATCATAATATAAACAAACACCAGAAAAGTAACTTTTTTATGCTTTTGTTTACATAACCATGGTCAACATATGACAATAACATACTGTTTATGCGATATTTATTATTTGTATACGGACAAAGTCTGTCTACATTTTGATGTTCTTTCTGTTTATGGCGGTTTTTGACGGGTGGAAATATTTTCACAGGATACCCACCACCAAGGCCAACCGTACCTTTAAGCTTCCCGAGTAGGCCATATACTTTCAAGCGCATAAAATTAAAACATGTAGAGATTTTTTCAGCAACTTGCTCTCTTGTATTATGAATATTTATAACAATGACTGGAGAGATGCAGCATCCGTAGCCTTGATATTATAGTTAATTTTATCTGACATTTCTTCTGACTTCAGTGATTGGGAAGAGGAATAGAGAACAGTTTTCTTTTTGTGAATCAGTAGAACCTGTTAGTTTTAATAGTTTATACTCATGCATAATTTCTCTACTGTGCGTTTCCGTGGATTCACAATAATTACCATTACTCTGAATAAATAGCGAAAAGGAACAGAATCCATACAATTTTCTGTTGTTGCGATTGTTGCGCAATATCTGAATTGATGGAGAGAAAAGTATATTGTTTGTGTTTCAAAAAGAAGTTTCATTACATGTACATTGTACGCCTCTACTATTAGGGTTGTCAGCAACATCTACTAAAGAATCAGGGTTTTTGCTTTCTAATGGATATTTACATGTGTTATAACATTCAGCGATAAGGGGTCTTGTCTGCCCTTTGCAGAAAAATTTAATGTCAAGGCCATTGATCTGGAGAATTTACTATACGACCTTGCCAAAGCCTACATACAAGGCTCGTCCTGATTGGTCAGTATCATGTATTCCCATGGAGACACGACCGTCGATTTATGGTACAATTCTAGATATTCTGAATTGTACAACAAAAAATGTGGTACAATAAGTGAATTGCTGCCAACGCCTCAAACTTCAGGTCTCTTCTGATCAGTTTTGTGATTATCGGCCTTGGCTTACCAGATTTACCTGGTAATATGAGATTCATAAAAATATCTGATTCTCCCTCCGTAATCGCACCAACAGTGTCTTTTATTACATCAACGATAAACTTAATCATGTTTTCATCAGGGTGCTCTGGTATCCCGAATACACGTATTATGTCCTTTCTCCCATGGTGTTGAGATCGCCTAGACGAAACTGCATGTACTGTCTTAAGCATACGCCTGGGGTCTGTTGTCTGTTTTCCTCGGAAGTTATGAGTTGCTTTGTTGCTTCATATACAGATGCTACCACTGCATTTGTGATACTTGGCTGTATTGCACTGAAAACATGTGTTACAATAGCTGCAATTGAGTCGCTGATATATATAATCTCAACTTTATCTTTATCTTTACTGTTATTGGTTTTCTTTCCTTTTGGATGAAGCACCGGCAGTAGAATTTGTTTGTATCATGTTCATTCCTTGTAAAGCATCTTGCACTGCTTGTAAACCATTGGGATCGTCCATGACTATTTCTCTATAATACAAGTACTATCAATCTCAAATACTACAAGTACCGGTATGACGACAATAGGCAACTTCTATATGTAACTAACAGGCAAGAAAGATGGTAGGCCTTTTAATTTGTGATTTATCATCACAAAACTGTCATTATTATTATCTAACAGACGTTAAGTAGTTGGTAGGCACACAAGTAGTGTTGCACGAACACATAACATGGATTAAATTCGAATTGTGTTGTGGGGGAAAATGCAAGTATTACATTGCCCAATCTACATATGTAATACGGTAGTCTGGGTCAAACCTAGACTCTTGAACTAGCCACGGTTTTGATAGTCTGAAACACTTAACACCTTTCTCATTACCACCGCTATACATATCTTTACCGGCTATCCCCGTAGTTTGACGTCACCGCCCACATTCTACATTAAAATAGTTTTACGATTGACAGTTACTACTTCCGGTTTTCGGTGGTGAATTCTTAGAAATCCTTATATTGTGATCTCTTTATTTCGCAATAGTAGTCAATTGTGCACTCTTCGTGAATAGAATAAAATACCTGAAACCCTACTAGTGACCTAACACTTATAAATTAGCCGCTCTTTTCAACTCTCGAAATTAAAATACCGTTAAAAATATATCAGTGTTTATTAAGGTCCTAGCAATATTTATGTCCGCCTGAGGCTTATTTCCATCCGCCTGGCGAACTGAAACAATCGAATACCGACACCCTTTCTATCTTCTATTAGTATGCCATGTGGAATATATACTTGTACTGAAATGTATTGCATAGTATATCTCTGTAATGTCTCAACTTGACGATCAAAATAAACTAGTTGAATTGGACGGTTTCTATTTTTTGTTTGTTAGTTATCGTAATCTTGTAAGCACTTTGTGAAATGAGCCATGTGACATATAATTTGTTACACCTTTTGTAGTAATTGATTACGCCTTTTGTTACAATGTGGCGGGTTTGATAGAAGCATGTTTGTGAAAGGTGTTCCACAATCTTCGGATTGGCTTCATGGGTTTACTGTAGAATGTTGTAATTGGCTGACATTCATGGTTTTACTGTAGAATGTAGTGATTGGCTGACATTCATGGTTTTACTGTAGTATGTTGTGATTGGCTGACATTCATGGTTTTACTGTAGAATATTCTGATTGGCTGACATGCATGGTTTTACTGTAGAACGCTGTGATTGGCTGACGTTGACGTAATACTTCTTGGAGGTAATGGGATTACTTGCTATTTGTTCAAGACCAAGTATTTTTTATGCAAGTTCAACGTACATGTTTCACACTATGGAATGTGCAGCTAGTTCAACAGCCATGATTCGTTCGAACCCAAAAGTATGTATACATAATTTATTGAGAGGTATCTCGGGACATAATTGCGCACAAGATTTCTGAGCAAATTCGTTGATATAGCACCGAAAACGCGTGACTGTTCTTACAGTTTTAAATAGTTTCATGTTAAGATAATGCAATACATACTTTTTCCGGACAGTTGCACGTTATTCAGATCCAGAATTGCAACGAATACAAATGTCGCAATAGTTATTTGCATGGGGTTAGATTTTTGTATTCAGAACTATATCTTTATTACTGCAATTCATCTTTCTGGGACATATAATGCTCATAGAAAGGTAGTCTAGGTATTTATGGACCTGTTTCAACAGAGAAAAATTGTTTTGCGAATATTTTTTATCAGGTTTATTTGGAGCGTTAACCGAAATGTGTCTTTCAGTAACCTGGGTTTAATACATCTTTTGCGATCTCTTCGTATATTCTACTTGGAAATATATTTTAGAACATTTACACAGGGTGATCATTTATGGCGGCGTATTGACCACTTATCACTCATTCTGTTGGTTGGTTGTTGATAAATCTTGCTCGAAGAATAAATTATTTAAGCAACAACCAATTGTTCTACAGTATTCCATGAATTGAAAAAAAAAATGATTTAATTATAAAATTTATTAGAAAAATGTTAGATATGAAAATTATGTTTACAGCTTGATCACTATATTCAACCACTTATAAATTAAAGATGGTCTATCTCTTCCCATAACAAGTTTTATATAGTGTCCTCATAATAAAATAATAAATATGAATAGAAGACCCCTGTGCGGAAACGCTAGCTTCTATCAATTAATATTGGGAGATTTTATTAGTTTATACCCCGATACTATATGAATTGTATTTAGGAACTGATAGGCCATTTTTGAAGTCAGATTTTTACTTCCAGGTCTTCGGTGGCTACATAATCGGTCACTGATTATGACATCGTCGAAGATCTAGAGTTAAATAATAATAAATTATCTCAGTTTAAAAGTTTTCAATTAATCTGCACTGTCTCCTTATGGGTTGGCGATGGTAATATTTTCCATGCTTAACTTACATCTTTTACAAAGGTTTTGAACCTTGTCGATGTTCTCCTGCCATATGGCTCAAACGTGTGGATGAGCCTCATAACCGTGGATAATTGTTGGTGATAGCCAGATTAAAACATAGTAGGCGGCAATTAGCGACAGTACAGGTACCATTGCTATACTTGTTGACGCCATTGCTGACCACACAGTGTCGCTGACAAGATACATCCCTTTCATATTTTCGTCGCGCAGGAACATTAGTATTCTGGGTGCTCCTTCACGACGAAACCCTCGAGTATATTCTGAAATGCATCTTAATAAATGATAGATAAGGGTGCTAAAGTTAAGTATACATGTAGATGACACTATACTGAAATTCCAATTTGTTTTAAAGGCACGTGAGGCCTTAGTTGTCGAAAATATTCATATTTGTTCCAATCACCGTAAACAGAAAAACATTAAAACGCATACACTTTCGTTCATATATACCATGACCATCGCGTAAACAGCATGTTATCATAAAGATTTACTATATTTTACCTAAGCAAGAGCCTGATTGTGTTACAGAAGACAGCACAATGCTGCTGGCTAATCACACACAAATGGCATAAACGCTCTTTATTCGTTCCATATCAAGAATTCATCAACAAAGAACGCTCTTTATGTTTACCATCATAATATAAACAAACACCAGAAAAGTAACTTTTTATGCTGTTGTTTACATAACAATGGTCAAATATATGACAATAACATACTGTTTATGCGATATTTCTTATTTGTATACGGACAAAGTCTGTCTACATTTTGTTGTTCTTTCTGTTTGTGGCGGTTTTTGACGGGTGGAAATATTTTCACAGGATACCCACCGCCAAGGCCAACCGTACCTTTAAGAGCAATGCAGCTACTCAAACATGGTTACTATATATAACATGGAGGATATCAGATATAAAAGACATAGCACAGCTATAGTGTCGTTTTCTAATGGGTAACTTGGTATGTTTCTTTTTCCGCTTGTTTCAAGATATCCGAACAACACACAACTGTTATCGACATCAACAACATGTGACTTAATTTATTTTACATCATATACTAATACTGGTACTACCGTACTACTGGTGTCTGACAAGGTATATTGCCCAATACGAAACGTGCAGACGATTCAACACGATAATTTTGAGTTTGACGGTTTTCGAAAGATATGGCATAGTCCTACGCGGGACATGTACCAATTAAAGTTCCACCATGCACGCAATGGGGCCATTATTCACATTAATCAGCAATATCACACTAACAAGATAGGCCTAATTGTAATTTGGAAATTAATTATTTAAGTCGCTAAAACAATGTCTGTCATACGCCGTGTAAATTTCCCCACATAATTTACGGCCATTTCGGAATGATCATTCATAAGGGGATCGAGTTGTGATAACCTGGGATTTATTTACCCTTCAATGGCTCGAGCTTCCTGACATTCCTGAACCAGCGCAACTCCCGTCATGAAAGTGTTAAGCATGAAGGAAAGCAGCTATACATGCATGAATCGTCAATCGCAGTCAATCGTAATCTGAATGTGACTGACAAAATCGATGCTGTACATAATGCACCTAATACATAGACAGAACCCCACAACATGTGAACGTGGTGAAAGATATCGCTCGAATTGGTAGTGGTTGTCCCGCTCTGTCCCAAGGCTTTCTACATGGGACAAAAACATACCCCCATAACTTTCTGCTCACGTTTCTTGCCATATATGACCCAGAATGAAACAAATCATCCTCGACTATAACCATTATTGCTCATCAGTGTACCGGGTAAAGATGTATAATCCAAATTAACGCTCCAAAATTACTATTTCTTTGGCTTCGGTGGTAACAAATATTTGATTCGATTCGAGGAACCCACCCTTCATAGCTCATAGTGATCAGATATTGATTTTTGAAATTTATTTCCCGAGATATTTAATTTTTGGCTGCCTGGAAAATATTCTTCAAGCCGACGGTCTCGGGCCGAATTGCGGATGAAGATGGATAACTCTAAAATCAAGTGGCTTTGTGTGTTATAATAATGCTAACCAAAGTAAAACTATAGTATAAAATTGCCCAAAACGTGTTATTTAGCAACATTTTGTTCAACGAAATTTGACCGGTTTGTCAAATAACTAACACACAAAGCCACTTGATGTCCGATACGAAATATGATTAGGCCAATGCATTATCTAATTGAGTGTAATTTGTAATTGGGCCATTTCTCAATTACAAGTAATTGAAAGTAATTAATTACTTTGATAAATAGCATTTAATTCAATAACTTTTTCAATTTCTTTCCAAAATGATCATGATTATCATTTATAGAGGACATAATAAGCTTTTTTACATTTATTGGTGATGTTTCATCAATCAGTTGTGCACCAAAATATTGAGAACATACCATGTTTTATGTGTATTTATTTCAGAACATATTTTTTTTTATTTTCTTACATGCATTGCAACTAGACGATGCATATGATATGTATAAAAACAAGAGCATCGCCCGTGGTAATTCCAAACAAAGGGCCATAACTCTGGTGAAAATTGGCACCCGGGAGGAACCCAAATTCCAACTTGACCTGAATTTTAGGCTAGTAAACTCACATATACCAAATTGCATTCCATTCAGTTCAGACTTACTAAATTCATCATCCGGAAACGAAATTTGAGTGCAAATTCCAACATTGGCCATAACTCTTGTGAAAATTTGCCAGGCGGAACCCAAATTCGAACTTTATCTTATATAATTTGGGCTAGCAAACTCACATACCAAATTTCATTCCATTCAGTTCAGACGCTTACCAAAGTTATCCGGAATCGTAAAAGGTGGACGGACGGTCGGACCAATACCATAATACGTCCCGTTTTTTTTTGGACAAATCGGGCGTATAAAATCATTGAAACGATCCAATTTAAATAAATTTATTGGAGAATGTATGTCACTTTAATTGGCATATTGTGTATCAAAATGTAGGAACGCATCAATGATTTATAATACAGTGGCTATAGAACCCACACAACATCAGAATATTTGCAAAATGGTATTATTCCATCAAAATACACGTGGAAACACATATCTAAGTCTTCCGTTGATGCAAGTGAGCTGTCGCAGTGGAGACTCAGAGTGCTGACTGATGTTAAGCTTGAATGTTTCTCTAAAGCACATTGTACACTGACTATGTCACATATATGGTCCGCTTGTCGAACCTTCCCAAAAGACAAAGCATCATTCATGCTATGTGCAAAATTACTTGCTAAGACAGCCTACGATGAACCAGATATCTGCAAATTATGTGGTACCAGATTTCCGTTGTTGGTAAACCATGTTATTTTATACTGCAATGACACATCGCTGTCAAATATTCGTAACAATATCTGGTACCACATCACAAATCACTTTGGCGTGAACTGTTTCATTCACATTGATAGTCTGACCGAATCAGAATTACTTGCCACGTTCTTTGGTTGTCCGTCACCAAATATTCTGGCCCATGTTGAAAACCACAGCCAGTTCATTCGTTTCTTTGCTAAATCACCAGAACGCTTGTGGCAGACATTCGACACATTTGTTGGGCAAATGTAGAGGACAGAACATAACATACATATGTAAACAAGTATTTATATTCATATGTGTATATACTGTTATGCTGAGTTGGCCCGTGACTCATTGATTGATTTCGCTATAACGGTGACGTTGGCCATTGGTTCACGTACATTCTGTGTCGTGAATCGAGGGCCACAGTCGGTTCGTTGAACGTAGATTTATTTCTCTTGGAATACATGGTGTTCGTTGACATGTGGGTCGTAAGCAAGTCAAACAACGGGTCTAAGGACATTGTAACTATGTTGTTGCCATATATAATTATGCAACGTTGGAGTTTGTTTGTTTGTCTTTTTGTTCTCATTGCTTTCATAATTGTGAACTACATGCTTTGTATATACGTCAAAACTTTGTTAACCTAAATTGTCTGTATATATCTCTCCGTGAATGGAGGACAATAAAGATATATATATATATAATACGTCCCCATTTTTTTTGACAAATCGGGCGTATAAAATCATTGAAACGATCCAATTTAAATCAATTTATTGGAGAATGTATGTCACTTTAATTGGCATATTGTGTATCAAAATGTAGGAACGCATCAATGATTTATAATACAGTGGCTATAGAACCCACACAACCTTGACCAAATTTCTAAGAAATTAGACCGTGACTTTATGTGATTTCATTGTCAAGATATTATATAGTAGGCTATATAATGCGAAGTTGTATCGTTGTCGGTGCAAGTATATAGATACCCGGAATGAGAGCGTAACGAATATCGATACGAGAATGGCTGGCCTTTCGGATGGAGTGTCCGTTCAATCCGTCGACAAGAAGAAATTGCTTGCTATAATCGTATTCGTATTGTGTTGTTTGTTTTTCGCTGTGATCATTATAGTGGGAATCGTAGAAATCGGTAACTTGAAGTCTGACCTGAGACATCTGCAGGTAAGATCAGTCGTAATACGATATGTCAGTAAATTTAAATACCTGTAGCTGTAGTCATTAGTGATAGAGTATTCAGTACGGCAGTATAGATCATGACACTCATGAATATCTACAAAACCTGGGAACCTGATGTTCTGACAGGGAACTTTATAATATTCAACAAACAAGGCAGGGAATATATTTCTTTCCTAATACTTGTTCGTCGATAATCTGCTTCACACCAGGGAGTGGTTCCATCTCGAGATTGCTTGCTTTTTTTTTTACTTTTCAGAGCCGATATCGCTATAAGAATTAATTACCCGGGAGAAATTCCAAAATTGTAAGCGATGCAAAGCAAAATCGCTCACAAAGTCACATAAATCGTGTAATTTCGAGTTGGGACCTTCGCCTACCGTGAAGTACATTATTAATGAACAGATAACAACTAAGAAATATGTTCCCCGCGTTATTTTTTCGACTTATAAGGTTCCCTGTTAAAACATCAAAAACTTCCATGCAGGTTTGTACTGGTGGAATATGATCTCTATACGGGCATAGCAAGAGTAGAGACTCATGGCATGCTCTAGCACTGTAATAGTTTTCTCTTCAATAACACTATATTCATTCGTCATATGTTCAATATCACTGTGGGGGAACTATACTCCTTCCGATGTGGCATATATATTGCAAGTGCATATGTGCTCTATTTTATTTTTTTTGCTCTACCGAGAACAGTTTCCGGTGCTCAGTCACATCTGCTCTTCGCCGTTGTACAGCGACAACCAAAGCAGAATTTTCGTTAGATAATTAATGTTTTACCATCCTCATATATGAAGCGGCAATGGAATCGGAAGAGAATGTAAATATAATTTGACCAATTAAATAGGTCGTTCTAACCTCAGCATTTCCATAATAATTGGTGAATTACTCTAATCGGCATCCGATCGGGACATTTCACCATGTACTAAATCGCATCAGCCAAGCAAATCATCACTAAACTCAAACTTGCTGTGTTTCGTTCCAAGTACATTATATATTTTCGGACACAAGTAATAATTCTGAGTATAGATGACAACTGTACATAAACGTCTTAGGAACTTGACTCTGATTTCTCTCTTTATCTTTGCCATGGATGACCACCGTATATGACCACCGTATCTTAGCGCGATCAGAAACTTTCGATTTATATAAGTTCAATCAAGTTGGAGATACTATATATCAGCAATAACAAAGTTTGCCCATTATACACGCATATGTCATCATAAATTATTGTTTAAAGATACGGGCGGCGTTGGTGGTGGGTATGCTGTTAAAATATTCACCTCCGTCAATAACCGCCATAAAAAGAAATAATAGTAAAATATATACAGACTTAGTTCTTATACCAATCAGAAATATGGCACAAACAGTATGTTATTGTCTAATGTTTTTCCTTTGTTATGTAAACAAAAGCAAAAAAAACGTTACGGAATCGGGCTTTTGTTTAGATCCGGATATGGTAAACATAAAGAGCGTTCTTTGTTACTGTTTTCCTGATATGGAAATAATAAAGAGCGTTTATATCATCTGTGTGTGATTAACCAATAGAATAGCGCTGTGTTATGTAAACATAAGCAAAACTTCTGTAACACAAGCAGACTCTTGTTTACGTACACCGTCGTAGGTCTTGGCGACAATATACTATTTACCCGCTGATTATGTTTGGCATATGAACAAAACTATATATATTTTAATATTCCTTCTGTTGATGGCGATTTGAACAAATATGAATATTTCTGCAACGAACGCCGCCCGTGCCTTTAATACCATGTAATTTTGTTCACTTGAGTGTATGGTAATCGGGAGAGAAGTATCATATAAGTTGCTCGCACATGTTCTTCAATCCCGCGTTCCCGTGCATATGTGGCGAATAAATATGTTTAAACTAAATATCGGACGTCGATGACCGAGTAATTTCGCAATTACTATGAATGGGCATTTCTGGCGATGGAACGACTCATTGTTGGGTCAATTCAATACTACTTAGATTGACTTGCACTTCTAGTGTTGCTCCATATGTTGGGTTGGTAGAGCGTTGTGTAACGAAAGTCCTGCTTTGGTTGCCGTGGTACAACAATGAGCAAATATGACAGAGCATCGGGACATTTCTCGGTAGAGCACGTAAACATAACCAATAGAGCACCCTTGTCATATCTACAAAATCGTCAGGAGTAGTTTCTCCACACTTATCAGAGTGCTAATGACAAGTATTCGCCATGGTTCTTCGTTTCAAATCCCACCCAAAGTCGTATACAAGCTGCCAGGCAGAGTTCTTTCCCCTCGCTATGTTGATCTGATCGCTGCTGCCTTCACGTATATTTCCGTAATTAAATCTAACATTTTTTTTATTTAAGTATTTTGTCAGTTACAATTAATTCTGGCTTGATCTAGCCAATTTTTAAATGAATATGGGCAGTTTGGTTTCTTAGAATAACGCAGAATTAATTGTAACCGACAAAAACTTAAATTAAAAAAATGTGTGATTTCCTCACAGGCAGTGGTCGGTCCGCGTAACAGGTGACTGAACTCTGCCTTGCAGTTTGAGTCGTATATAGAATTATATACCTTTATTAACGAAGATATTTAAATGAGAGATGTTCACCTTAATTGTAGTTTCATCGTGTCACGGTAACGAGAATACAGTGATTTACATTTCTTGAGAAAAGGCAAATTTTGATACGTTTAAAAAAACAGATATTTACACTAACCTTTTAAAAATAAATTTCTCGTATTATGCTTCACAGTCAGTGTCTCGAAAGGGTAGCAATCAGCACGTCATTGTTAGCATATTGCCCCAGTCCATTTTCCAAACCGTACTAGATTTAACCAATTATATACAAAATGGAATCTCCCATTCAGTTACAAAAGTATACATTGGAATGGTCTATTATTCATTTGGATGGATGTTCGGGTAATAAAAGCAGACAGCAGATAATGCAAGTACAGAAGGAGTCTTATTTGTTGAGGGAAGTTCATGGCCGTTTGTTGAACTTATTATCTGAACATTTCCTGGAGGATATAAACTACTAATCAATGACTGTTTATAAAAAATGGTGAAAACATCGCTTTTATCAGAAATTTTACTTTCACTTCCTCTCTACATTTACAGACAGAATACTCGTCCGCAAAGAACACAATCGGACAAATTGAAGTCAAACCACTGCCAGACCCAAGTGAGTGTAGTCTTCAGGCAACATTTGTTTGTTTTATAATAAAATATAAACATTTTACTTGACAACGATTGTGTTTCAGGGACGTGGATAGAGGGTTCAAAAGCTGGGTGCTCCATTGAAGACCAAAAGTCAAAATCTTGAAACCTCAAGCTTTCCAAATTCTAACTATCGGAAAAATTTCATTCAACTCTAAAATAATTTTGACCAAAAGTAGGAACATATTCGATTCGTGGTCTAAAAGGGTTATACTTTGTACTAAATATTGATTGGGAATTAACATGATCAATACAATCTGAACGTATTTTCGTATTAACCCTTTCGTGGCGGGAGCTGCGCTGGTGCTGCATTAAAGATCATGTGCTAGTGCATTTTCTTATATATGCGAGTCTCCCATAGTGAGCCTCCCATATATAAGAGATTGCACTGGTTTACAAGGTCAATGTAAATAGTGTTAGGCCAAAGTATTCTCTTATATGGGAGACTTGCATATATACGAGAATGCATTGGCACAGCGTTTTCGCAACATTTCAGGAATCTCTTTAACAATGTTTTTTATTTTGTTTCAATTTCTGAATATCTCCTTTATTTAATAAACATAATCAGTCCAAAGGGAAGTATATAATCCTATCATCGCGTGGTACATGTTACTCAGATTGAATATCAATCGCTATATAATCGTGTACCTCAATTAGATATTGATTTATATCAAATCCATCTACTAATCCTTGGCTGACTACAATTATCTCTGATGGGATCTGAAAAGTGCACCTTAAAGTAAACCCAACTTGTTTTCTAATGGACAGTGGAATGACCGGTCCTACACTTGAACAGATCTGACAAAGTAATCAATGCAACGATTTTGTTCAACTGACCATCAATTTTCTATTTTTTTTTATTTATATCTATACCACACATACTAATATCTCATCGTCTGTTTTTTTTTTATCATCCCAGAATCCATCGGAAACGTCTTTGTGAGGTGGGGTCGCACATCTTGCGGCGTCGACTCCACGAAAGTCTATAAAGGTATGTAAGTTAGAAATTGTATATTATTATGATATTCAAGCCTCAAATTTTATGACATTCAAACCCTAATTTAAAGCCACATGGCGGTTTGCGCTCCAAAAGACACCTAAAAATATTCGCTTTTGAATTTTACCCGTTATCGCAATACGTCGATAAATATATGAACTACTTTTCTTCGGGCATTATATGGCGTATGTATGTCCTATAGAAAGACGCAAACTACACGGTTTTTGGGTACCAAACAAACAACAGCCATGTTCACGGCATGATTTAACAGAAAAGAGCGTTCAGTGTTAGTCTATTCCTGATATGGTAAAAATAAATAACGTTTGTTTCATTTCTGTGCGAAAAAATTGAAAACAGCTGGAAAATGACTGTGACCAAGGCATTTTTTTCAGATCATATATATGAAGCCGGTATATCAATATTTCGTGTATTTGTCAACATATCTTATACTTCCTTCCAAATTACGTAGACAATTTTCGGAAGCTCGAATAAGCCATGTCCGTTTAAAGAGATACACGGTCTGAGTTGACACCCTAAATCAGCCATCTGTGTGTCTTCTATATACCAGAAAATAGTTAGATCGGACCAATATCGACTTCGAAAAGGAGACGTTTTAACAAGTTTTGAATATTTGTCAGCGCATATAGCAAAAGTTACAATGGTCGTATCTTATAAAGAGCGTCCATGATTCTGTCGAACAAAGGCGGTAGATAATTATAATAATGGATGTTTTCAATCGCGATCTTTTGTACTCGATTTTAATGTTAAACTGATTTTGTGTATGTTATCGCGATATATCACGATGCGTGTGCCAAACGCGTGATAATAGTTGTAAGTATTTTTCATATTTCTTTTGCCTGGGGCCTATACTATAGAATTACAATTGCCGTGTTTCTCCACGTGGACAGAGTTAGTCGGTAATTTCCCAGTCTTGTAAAGCTAGACTTGTGTTCTATAGTACTCGAGCAATTGTGTTCTTGTAAATTCCTTGCATTGGATATTGGAATTTAACAATAGGCGATTACCCTTTTTCACACCATACATCGTTGTGAACTGACTTATATAATGTTCTGGGAGAGCCATTCTGTAACTGGGTTTCATTTCAGCAGCAAGCTGCTCGCTTTTTGTGGTGTTTGGAGTGTCCCAACGCTGCATCTTTTTTGTTATTCTATAGTACTCGAATTGTCTAACTTGGGGAAAAACAAGAACTCGCTTGACGGGCTGATAAATTACCAACTTAGGGAGTTCCATAGTACAGACATAACACAAATCGGGGAGAACACGGTGTTAACATTACAAGTATACGAGGCTGAATTAGTGGTTGTCACCGCAATGAAACGCGTGCGAATGTCGATATGTCGGATTGTCGCTTTGTGTATTGAGCACTCATGCATTAACCCTTTCTCGACGTGCGAAGTTTCACCGGGTCAATACAATCGTAGTCATATTGGGATGATGGGTTCAAATTACGCATGGTGTAGATAGATATATTTTGAGATGGGGTTCATAAACATAGACAAATTGGCTTTGATAAATAAGGGTTTGCACATAAATTATGTTGTGACGGGGGCGATTCTCATCAAAATACTCAACAATTGGGAATGTCACGCAGGGACGTTCAATGGGTGTTGGCGCATCACAATAATCTGCGTCCCAAAGTTAGTGATGATTGATTTATGGGGTAAATGGCAATTAGTTCAGAAGTTTCGATCGGTTGGAATTGTTGGTTTGGGGATTTCTAACAGTTGGAAATCTTGAGTAACCATTGCAGAATTTCAACCGAATGGGGTGCAAATATAGTTTTCTGGTTCAGGGGGGAGGTGTACTCGGGCAGCGGAGACCTTATACGTGAATGTTACCGCGATTCCATGGTAGAAAATGGCACTGAATTCAAAAATTAAGACAGGAGAATAGGTTATAATCATTACAATGACTAAATTTTCCAGCTAATGTAACTGCAAATTATAATTTATACTACTAGTATGATGTTTTCCTACATTCAGTGTAATTTGGTTGTTAAATCTAAGTTTCTACTTAAACAAAAAGTTACACCGACCCTTTGGAAAATATACTTGAAATATATATTTTCAACCTTTTAACTTGGAAATATTTTTATCAGTCTATTATCTCCGGCAATTCAGTTTGTTTTCAATACATTGTACATGTATCGAAATCGTACGTATACGACAACCAGTTAAAATTTCCCTGCTCAATCTGACTCTATAATCACCATGTGTAGGTTTTTCTGTCGATGGGGTTTATTTGTGATCACTCTATCCGTCTCTATCCCTTTGTGTTCGTACATACATCGTTAAATATATTTGACCATGAACCATGTAAATACAAGGAAAGTCATGAACAGCTATATATTGTCTTCTATGATGTTGGTCAATAAAACATCTATCTCTTATAAAGAGCGTTTTCGCTTACGATATTTTGTACTCGTATCAGCGTAAAATGTTGTAATCGTTTGTGTATTTTCGCGATGCTTGTGCCATTGGGATTATGGTGCACGCAAGTAGTTTTCGTGTTCCCCATTGCCTATCATAACATTGACTTTATACATCCACTAAACCACTCGCCAAATGACTCAAATATATATAGGCATTACTATATCCATTTATGTATAATATTAGAGTAAGTTCCCTTTACCCATTAACAAGCGTTCGCCTCCACGCGTAGAAAACGAAGATCCATAGTACTGGATTTTGTCTGTTCTTGTAAATGACGGGGAGTCGCACACACTTGTAAATTATCGTATCCATAGTATTCGACAGTTTGTCCACGTGGAGAAACACGGCAATTGTAATTCTATAGTATAGGCCCCTGGTCCGAAAGTATCGATATGCATGTTAACTATAGGCTATTTAACTCGAATATCTACATTCCTTTCATGGATGTGTGGACCTGTCGTCGGCGGCGGATGTGGTCCGGGACTCCACATGTACTGGACATTTGTCCATGCATGGGAAAGTCCGAGATATCGACCGACGCCGACATCATGTTCCGCACATCTATGGGGAATGCTAATAATCAGAGAAATATATATACATAAATTATATATATTAATCCATATTATTTAATATATGCTATTTGTTTATAGCTATTATGCCGTTTATACCCGAAGTCGATATATATTTTGTCCACAAGGATCGACGCAGGCAATTGTTTATATTTGGACCGACCCCCACCTTTATTATGTTGTTCTATAAGTGCATATACATGTCATAATTATCCTTCAAAGTTCGATGTATAATGATTGTTAAGTTAAATGTGATCCAGGGATACTTTCTTTACGTCATACGATGCATGATTTATAAGAAATAAACTATTGAATTGAATCACAATTACAGAGCGTTCGGTTCACTGGTGTGTGCTAAGTTGAATAGAGTCTGTATACATCTTCGCCGATTTGTTTAACCCTTTCTATACTCATTGGTGTGTGAGTACTTCGATCCTTAGGACATGTTCAGATAATAAGGTCGTTTGTTGAACTTATTATCTGAACATTTCCCACCAATTCATAGCAATCCTTCAGCACTTGTATTATTGTTTCGTCTGACTGTCCTCTGGGGATCTTCCCGTTTTGCAGACACCTATTTTTTCGGTAGGTTAGGGTAGAGGTGTGAATAATCCTCTTAATGACTACTTAGGCCCTTCCTAATTGGTTTGATTGGATTCGGTTTTTTTTCGGTTTATTAGTTATGGATAATATAAAATGCATGCAAATATTATAACACAAAAATATGAGGTAAATTAACGAATTATAAACAATGACAACAACATGCTCAGTGACCGCATAACTTGGCCATCTTATCCATGAACTCTATTTCGCCTGCCAAGTACACTCTCTTGAAATGCCGTCTTGAATTTTCCAAGGCACGATACTTTCTTTTCTGTGGTTTCACCTTGTCGCCCGCACTTATCTGTAATATCTTACATTCATTGAATGCTTGTTCCTCTTTATGAAGTCTATCAGCCGGAATATGTTTGGATGGGAGCCCGCTATCATCAGTTGCAGTTTTCTGTGCCACCCTTCTACGTGGTTCGTGGTCCTTGGCCCAACAGTGTCAAAGTGGTTCCACATAATTCTTCCGTGGTCGCCCTCCACCCAGAAGGTTGTCATATAGATGATAAAGTCTGTAACCCGTCCTCTGCTAATTTATCCTGAACACCTATCCAAAATAGACAACTCCAAAGTATACCTTTGTAACTGAATTGGAAAACACATGTAGTATAGAAAGGGTTAATCTTCTGAAAGTCCATGAAGCGTGGATAAGCCCCATAATAATGGCATAACACGTTCGATAATGGATCGAAATTAAATTTCCACTTGCCGCAAATTCCCTATTTAAAAAGACATACGAGAACTGGGAGCGCATCGTGACGTCACGACATGGTTCGACATTCTTAACAGAGAATATAATTTATCACATAATTAGCCCCTAAACCCGGCATCATATATTTTTAGTGAGACACACGTGTATTATCGGGACGCTCCGTGACGTAAGAGTTTATTGCGCAATAATATCGATAAATGTTAATATTAATATGTTAATTAGAATATAGTTATGATATTCAATTTGTGTTGGGTTGTTTATAGTGGTGACTGTGAGATAAACATGGACTGATAAGGGTTGTTGAACAATTTTGTCAACAGGAAAAGACACATTTAAAATGGAACTGTATATTTTCTTGAAGGTGTGTTTATTTCCTCTTTGGTTGTGATAAGGAAATCAATATTACTTTTGTTTTAACTCAGCCGTTTCGAGATCGTTTTTCCTTGCTAAAATGTGATTATGTGAGAAAATGGATGTCAAATTCGTCGCAATTTTGTACGAAATTTATTAACCCCATCCACTAAATTCGATTAATAAATTTGATATAGAATTGTGACTCAATAGAGACCCTCTAGACTATATACTGAAAGTGATAAATTTTGAAGAACTGACCGATTTAAAGAATAACTATATATACTATTAGCGGCAATATTTTGAATAGTTTGATCGATGCCAAATTGGGCTATACTACTAAGTACCCGAAACAACACTAATTAAAAAATATATATCCCTGCAGGTTTCGCAGGCGGTGGTAGATATATCTCCGATGGTGCTGCAGTGAATACGTTATGTCTGCCAGAGGACCCAGAATTAAAAGAAAACACTCTTCGTGAAAGTCTGGCTCAGATATACGGAACTGAATATGAGAACAGGAACAAGAAAAGTTATGATATGCCATGTACGGTGTGCGACACTCGCGACAGAACCGTCGTCTTAATGATACCAGCAAAGAGAAGTTGTCCAGCGAATTGGACTGTGGAATACAAAGGGATGCTTATGGCTGGCTTTCACACACATAGTGCAGGGACCGAATATATTTGTGTGGACGAAGACCCAGAAGCGGACGGAGCCTCGGGTAAAAACTCGAACGGAAAGCTTCTGTATTTCGTCGGTGCTCAGTGTGGTTCTCTCCCATGCTCAAACTACCCTAATGGAAAAATGCTAACGTGTGTTGTCTGTAGCCGATAGTTAAGAGGCGGATGAGCTAGAGGCGTAGCTATATGTGCCACCCCCCCCCCCATACAAAATTCACGCTGGTATTTTTGTTTTATTACCAGGGTATAACCCTAGTATATTTCACCTCAATGAATTGGCCCCATGTACTAGACCCTGAGCCAACATAAAAAAAGGTTTGTGTACAATGTGCGATCAGACACGTGTTGAAACTGAATATCATTTTGTTATCGAGTCTATACAGTGCATACTCAGATCTAAGGGTAAGACTATTTCGATATATTGAAGAAATATTGGTGAATTTTCAAATTTAGTTATTGTGAAAATTTTCAAACGATTATGAGAAATGATGATGCAAATATTATAAATACCGTATATATGCAACATGATCCGGTTGTTCTTCTCAGAAGGGGGTCTTTGAAAGTTTATTATATTATGGAGATAAACCTGAAAAGATAATGGTGGTCGTTGGACGACGATGCTTGAACACAATTTAAGTTCGTTTGTATTTACATGTTTTAAGTTTTTAAACTCATTGTGTAACTTCCAACTGCCTATATAGCTGGTGTATTGCAATAAATAGTCTATACTATACTATTCTATGTACCCCCCCCCCCCCCCACCTCTGCGGAATTTTGAACACCCGATTTTTTTTTATAGAGAATAACATTACGCATCTTTTGAAGATTGTTTGCCATCTGAGAAGTTTCGCATTCGAATTTTATGTCACTTTTTATGTTTTTGTCTAGATTGTACATTCTATTGGGGTTTGTGTATGGCAGCCGTTTGGTCGGAAAATACGTAAAATAAATTAATAGTGCATTGATTAATTAATTGCATGCACCAAGCATTCAATATAGGTATATTCCATTTTTATAGCAATCTTTTCCAAACCCATAGTCTTTCTAATATTCAATATGAAACAATTTCATTCTAATATATGTCGTTTTCTAATCAATGTTGAAAGACGCAGAATTAATGTTCTATTTCAATTCAATAGTTCCATATTCCAACCAATATGCAAAAACTAATTATAATACAGTAATTGTACATTCTAATATAGCTATCGTACATTTAATATATGTCAATTTCGTTTTATTAGCATTTCTATCAATATACGACAATACGAAACTAACAGCAGTCCATGAAAATCTAACAGTCAAAGTCTCAATTAATATGAGTCGATTTAAAACCAATAGACAAAATCGAACAGACACAAGAGGGCATTGCGTCATGGTTGCGATGGAGGAACCACATATTAAATATAGATTATGCGGAGGAACATCGACTCATATTAATTAGGGCTTTGACTGTCAAGATTTTCATGGACAGTATTGTCGTATATTGATAGAATACTATTAAACGAAATCGACGAATATTAAATGTGCGATAGCTGAAGTAGATAAAATAATTGAGTTAATAATTTATCTATAGCTGGATTGATGTGCCGTTACAAATTGGTTGGATTATTAATACTTTTGAATTAAATAGAACATTAATTTTGCGTTGATCAACATTGATTAGAAAACGATATATATGAGAATGAAATTATCTTATATTGATGATAAGAAAACCTATTGGTTTGGAAATGAACACAATTGGTTGGGAAATAATATATTGATTTAGAAAAGATTGCTATTAAAATGGAATATGCCTATTTTGAATACCTGATGCATACAATTAGTTAAACAATTCACTATTAATTGTTATTTGACATATTTCCGACCAAACGGTTGCCCATACACATGGTAATCAATACAATTGACTTTTTTCCAATAAACATTAGTTGACCAATATGGTGTATGTATCTTTATTTGAAGTTTTGGTACAAAGTTACAAACTGAAGAAATTGATAACCTATCCGGTGTGACGATCTTATGACATGCAAGACGCGGCTACAGTTAGAACGTTTTGGTCCCACATGAATTTTACGACAACGAATATAGTTCAGCCATCATACATACAAGGAAAAAAAGATGCATCAGATCACTCATGAGTTATTTACAAAGAATTAATCGCGAATATTTGGGAAATATTATAAATTATTTACACCTTTTAATATGAGTTGGCCGCTTATACTTTATGGTGTGTTGCGATCGGAACGAAACATTTGAATATAATCAACAAATTTGTAACTTTTTAAAACATTCAAAACGTTTATGTATTCCATATCCTGACATACATTCAAAATTTCATTCATATATCCATTGGGAAATAATGGAGAAACCGCGATAAGATCGTCCACTTACACCTTTCATTTTGAGCCGGCTTAAGGCCTTCTAATGTGTCACCAGTCCTGTCAATATATTTGGCTGGTTTAATGCGATTCGGTATGATTACTACATGTATCGAATAATCAACAAAACCAATGGTAATTTGACAGGTATTTGGACTAACGTTTACTGATAATGGTAAACCGAAACATATACAATTTTGCTGGCACGCTAACAGCTACATTTCGCTACTCTATATATCAACTTTGGGTGAAATAACCACTAGAAATGGATGCCTTATCTAGAATGAAAGTGTCATTAATGACAATGTAGCTCAACTTGGAGAACGATAATGTGACATCGGTGTCATACATTACAGTCAATGCATGGACCGATAAAGAATGCGGAAAGTTTAAATGTTTAAGTAATTCTAGCTAGAGTTCACCCCAAAGATTCATATTAAGCTTGGTGAGGATTGTATCAGGATGTGGCATGTAGGGTGTGCCAAAGAATTTAGTCATGCAAAGAGTAAAATCCAAGATGGCTGGCGGTTGGCATGTTTGTAAAAATAAATGAATAAAATTTTATAGCGCACATCTAGAGATCATGCACCCTGAAGATCCATACGAAGTTTGATGACGATCACATGATGGATAATTGTGCTATCCGATGTGGTCTCTCGTGTGCCAAGCGTTAGTCATGCAAAGATTAAAATCCAAGATGGCTGCCGGCCACCATTTTTTTTTCATTGAAAATCATTTCAAATTCGATTGTTTCCATCTGGAGGTGTTCCTATAAACATGTCTGTAATTTCAAGATGTCTGCCGGCTTCGTAAAACGAGAGGCCGATCACGATCGGCAGATGTTTAACCCATACCTTGGCTATAGCGATAAGCTATAACTGATAATATGTAAAAGACATGATCACAGGAATCCATATATCAGTACCCAACTTGAAATCAAAAGCTCAAATAATCTGTCTTAAGATGGGTTGAAATATTTAGGGTGGGGATGAGTAGTTTTAAATCTGATAACTCTGTTCCTATTCATCAAGGACCTCTCATTGTGAGATCCAACGGTTTAGTGATTTCGGAGGATATGTTTAGGAGTTTAAGTTAACTCATTGGAATCAAAAGTGATAAACCCTTATCTCTGCCACTTTTGATCTGCCAGATATTCAAAATTCATTCACTTCTAAAGAGAAATTATAATTTGTTGACAAGCCAGACTACTTAAAACAACATACATGCATGGGATTCTATCTCATATTTAAAATGTATTTTAATTACACCCACCATTCTCCCCAGTTGTTATTTGTTTATCAAACATGTCAGACAGATATGATCAGATCTGACCAGTGTAATAATGAATGCTTATATTGTTAGGTACATGCAAGATTACGTGTTTCATAACAGGGGTGTATGGTTTAAAAAAAAATATATGTAGTTTATACAATACAAAAGTGTTATATATATAATGTTATACAGACGTAATATGATGAATATGCTGGCCCATATGACCCCTAAATCGAAATAGATTACCATTGTTCATATAAAAGAAAGTAAGTAGCCCTCAATCAAATGGTTTCACACATTACAATGTTTTACAAGTAGCTTGAGCACTAAAATCCATAGCCTTCAATGTTAATCTTTTAAGTGCTCTGTGGCCCCTAAAATTCAATCAACCATGACAATATGAACAAATGGGAAAATAAGGATCCTGGAAATATTAACAATATCTATCATCTACATTTTCAAAACAAGGCATCAATTACAATAATCATGTAGATTTATCTGCCTGTTACCTATTGCATATATAAATAAAATGGGCTATCAGCCATTATTTTAATTTCACATTGAAGCATGTGCCTGAAGGGTTAATATATTTTTCAAAAGTCAATTAATCAGTCTATACCAAAATCAATAGAAGTTACTAGTGACACTAGTAGTGTGCAAAGATAACTATAGATAAGAGATATGAGGAAGAGTCTTTGTATATTATAAGTATAGCATATGTATATGGGATAGGAGAAACAAGAGTTTCATGCTGCCATTAATCAAATTTGACAGATGCCAGCAGTGTTGTTTATCTTTGACTTCATCTAACCAAAGGTCAAAGCTCTGTAAAATATGTCATCACTCAATTAATAACAAGATTTCACTTGGAATGCAACATCTATAAAATGTACTCTCATATACTCTGGGTATAGGATATTCATAATGGTAATTTATTGATATGATTATATTTCATGCAACTATTGCAATAAAATCTTCATATTTTCAAAACAGGACATCACACCTAATTAATGGTACAAAACTGAAACAAATGAAAGTGTCAATGACATTTTTTTTTATTATTATAAAAGTTTAAAAAAATTAATATTTTTGTTTTGTTAAATTGAGCAAGGAGTTCAATCTAAAAAAAATCAAATTATTTTTCGAAAAAGGATCATAACTCCTTTAAAATAAATCGGATCAAACCCATATTCGAACTTTATCTGTATTTTGGGCTGTGAAACTCTCATGCCAAATTTGGTTCCAATCAGATAATCCACCGGTCATACACGAGGGAGGTTCTCATATTATCTGCCGGTCATACTCATATACAAAATTAGGTTCCAATCGGATAGAATTTTTTTGAGTTATCGCATTATGCGTAAAGTGTCTATGGCTAGACGGACAGACAGACGGACGACGAGTGATCAATCCGGACGTTGACACTATGTGAACCATACTATGGTATGGGTACACATAAAAATCGATGATGGTATGAATGGTCTTTGGATGATTGTAATCAGATTTTATTTGAATTGTGGCTGCCAGTTTCTCTAGTAAATTTATAGGACTGAATCATGGGACTTTACTTTTTTTTCTCCAAGAGAATGGAGCGAATTATACAGGTATTAGAACATCTTATTTAAAATCTTAAAAGCCAATTCAAGTCAAGGAATGGAAATAACCCCGTGAAAAACAATATTGTTCCGTTGTCCATATACATGTTTCACATAAGCAATATCTGGATACCAATATGCTAAAGTTTCAATTCTTTACAGTTGAAACTGCGGGAGGAGTATATTACACAATGAATATACCCATAGTGTGTGGCGGGCGCACACATCGACAAACGGTCAAAATGTTTGAAAGTCAAGAAAGAGGAAGTCCAGGCACATGTTGCACATCAGCAATATATTGATAAAAAATATCATAAAGTTTCCATGCTCTACATTTGAAACGACGGGAGTAGTTGATTATACACAATGAATTAATGTATATACCCATAACGTGTGACGGACAAATAAACAAACAAAACATTTCATTGAGTCAACATAAGGTAAATAACTCGGTGAAAAATATTTTTTCCGTCGTCCAAAACATATTGCACAATAGCAATATATATGTACCAACTTGATACCCTGAAGTTTAAATTCTCTACCTTTGAACCTGTGGGAGGAATTTAGTACACAATGAAGGTAGCCATGATGTGTGATGGACAGAAGAACGGACGAAAGTCATTTCAAAAGTCACCCGAAACTAAAAATTGTTTGCTAATTTTTTGTGGGACAAACACAAAAATTGGATACAAATATAGCTCACACAGTGCAACGACAATTCTGAATTCCCGAGACCAGGCGACAGTACAGATAGCATTGCTGACCACACAGTATCGCTAACCAGATACATCCCTTGCATATATTCGTTGCGCAGGAACATTATAGTATTCTGGGTGCTTCCAACGCTCCAGTGGCCAACTCCTTCACGATGGGACCCTCGAGTATATTCTGAAATACATCATAATAAATTATAGTTAAGGATGCTAAAGTTAAGAATACATGTAGATGACACTAAACTGAAAATCCAATTTGTTTAAAGAGCAATGCAGCTACTCAAACATGGTTACTATAACATGGAGGATATCAGATATAAAAGACATAGCACAGATATAGTGTCGTGTTTTAATGGGTAACTTGGTATGTTTCTTTTCCACTGCCATAAGAACTTTCCCCTCTCTTGTCGTGTCTTCTTTAGAAGTTATTTCAAATGCACCATGTCTTTTGGTCCTTTGGCAAATTCCCGCGTCTGTTCGGCAATGTGGCGCTGCACATCTGACTTGTCTACCGCTTCATTCGTCACAGATATGCAAGAACACCATAGTAATGCGGAAATGGTAACGCGCTCAAGATCATATATTATATACACATGATTGTAATTATAGAATATAAAATATATTGGTTTCACGAATGACCAACTCATAGAATTAATGGCCTTTAGGTGAGCGGCCAAGAGCCAAAAAGGGTTATATTTAAGGAGATAAATGGGCCTATGGTGAGGAAAATATGTATACAAGGATTGACCATGATCATGTATGAATGTTTTGAATATGTACACACTGGGTGACTACATGGCCATAGGTCAGATGAAGGAGTATACCAGGTGGCATGGGTGATGGTATGTTTATGCAGCGAGTGGCTTTATGGTCATTGGTGAGGTGCATATGTATACCTGGAGTGACTCTATGATCATTGTTGTGATGTTGATGTATATATTGAATGTCTATTTGACCACGTGTATGGAGAATAGGTATACAGGGGATTACCATATGGCCAATGGTGAGGTGAATGCACGGAGTGACTATATGGTTATGGGTCATGTTTAGGAGTATACCCGGTTTGTCTCCATTGTGACTCATGGCTGTATGGGTCACTATATTGTTATGTCTGTGGTGTTTATGTATAAATGGAACGACTGTGTGATAATGGGTCACTGGCTATCGCTTTCCACGTTTAATTCCCCCCATGTACATAAACACCATCAAGATGGAGAACTCTCTGACATGACCTCTCTATTTATTAACATATCCTTAAGTTATTGTGGAAAGCGATAGCCACCCAAGGTACACATGTACAACCCACCCAGTACCTCAGTCACTCCATATGTACATAAACACCACACAAATGACAATATAGTCGCCCACTGTATACACGTACACCTGACCATATAGCCATACTTGGTTATACCCGTACATACCACAAATGACGATACAGCCACGATTCACCATACATGAACACCAGGTATACTCCTATACCTGGCACATGACCATATAGTCACTCTATGTATACATATTCACCACATTCACAATCATACATTCACTCAGTGTTTTCATATTCATCTCACTATGGACCATATAGCCACTACATGTATACCTATTCGCCATACCCATGATCATAGGGTTAATCCGGGTATACATCTAGACCTCACCAATGGTGAGCCCTTCCATATATACCAGTACCCACACACACGACACTTATACCTTCCATACTTGCCTATACACCTCACACATGACAATTCAGCAACTCACTGTACATGTATACCGTACTCATACACGCCGCTCCAATGATCAGTTAATATACAAAACATAAAAAAGTCATATTGCTCAACCAGTTCCAAACAACATGAACTGATATAGAAGATATTTGTAAAAAAAACGTCATATTTTCAACTTCCGGCGGCCATTTTGGTTGCCATCTTGGAGGGTGATTTCAATTTGGCGCCAAAAATGTGTCATTATGTCTTAGCTTCATGAAAATGATTACATTTGTATACATTTTACTAGATTTTCCCGCTATAATTTGCATAGAACTGATTTAGGGTCTGATCTGAAAAACGGCGGCCAGGATGGACGCCTTCTTGTCTGGAGTCTACACGGCCACTTTTTTTTCTTGTTAACATTGCTTAAAAGTTGAAGGACATAATAAGGAACAAAATGAGTGGGGTGAAGTTAAGTCCCAGGGCGGATGCAAGGGTACCCCTATTGGCCCCCGGACTGAATTCTTAAGAGAATCGTCGATAAATATACAAAACAGCAATGTCTTACCATAGGTACCTGATTAATATGATGTTAATGTTTCAGAATTATTACTGTGATGATAGTATCATGATATAACGCGGCTTTGAGCGTTCCTTGAGGAGTATATAAGTTTGCGTAAGTTCAAGGCCAGTTACGTGATTTCATATGAAGTTGTACGGTGCGCCGTATCAACAATCCTCCAGCGAAGAAAACACGAAGATATAAAAAGCCTTTTTTTTTTAACCCTATGTTCCTCCAATCGTGCGACAGGCAGTCTATTCGTGTTCGGCACCTTCGAATTATTGTTAAAAAGTTGGTTTGACACTTTTCCGCGGAAATGTTTCTAGAAATGTCTTTTCTGAGAATTACGACTAGACTATAAGGGAGAAAGAAGGCTGTGTATCATAATGTTGCATGGCCAGGTATACAGCAAAACGTAATATAAGAAAACATATGCATACACCAACAGAACAAAGTGTCCATGATGTGGCATTGCAAAAGATATTTGAGCGTGTCGACAATGATGTCTTGGCCGAGCCCTTACCGAGCACGAAGGCTTAATAAGCCTTCAACAAGGATTCGCCAAGGATTCGAGTGCTTATGTCAATCACAATAAGCATTCGCTTAGGACTCGAGTGCTTATATCGATCACAGTAAGCACTCGCTTAGGACTCGAGTGCTTATATCGATCACAGTAAGAACTCGCTTGGGACTCGAATGCACTCGCGTAGGACTCGAGTGATTAAGATGCAGTGCAGGTATAAGCACTCGATAAGGAATCGAATCCTTAGGTCTCCCACATAAGCACTCTGGAAAATGAGGGCTTGTGGCGAAGGCTAACATTTTCAATTTAGACTTCAGCCATACATATGACTCTAAAATCAGCATTCAAATTAAGGCTTCAATATATTGTTTGCCACTTATCCCTCGATGCTCGACTTAGAATAATTCAATACAAAACTGTTCTGAATCTGAAGCTGCAAATTAACCAAGTCCAACATGGAGAAATATATGGAAAAATTAATAATTATTTGGCAAATTTGTAGTTTTAACAATTTGTTTGGCAATATACATTTGAAAATATTCAGAATTTATCAAGCTTTCACATGGTGTAAATATTGTGGTTTAATCCGAATTTTAATAAATTAAAATAAATTAAATAATTAATACAATTAATATTTTTTCAACTTGTAGGACCCCATATGGAAATGTCATATAGGAACCTATAGGAATCATATTGGAAATGACGATTCACATTAGGAAAATTGCGATGGATAAGGACATTTTGAGACAACCTATAGCAATAAATAATTTTATAGGAGATTTTGCAATTTTCTCAAGATCTCTGTATTTTTCTCAAGATATGTTGGCCTACTGATAATTCAGAACAGCTATATAAGTCTATATCATCCAAGGTACCAATTGAGAAAAAAGCCCAAGGGGGGTGCAATTTGGGGGTTTGGTGCAAGGGAGGAAATTACAAGGTGAACACCCCCTTGCCCAATGGAGACCCTCTAGCCACATCCCTGTGTAAGTCTGATTCATCTCATTGCCAGTAATAAATCACTTTAACATTGTAATCAATCCTACTATTTAATTGGGACAACTGCTTTACCCTGTGTCTATGAGTCCCTGTTATGTAATCACCCTGACTTTCCCTCAATGCAAATTGAGACCAGATGGAATTTTCTCAAATATCACAAACTTTGGATAGCTCCCAATGGGAAGTCATGGTTTATATTGGTTTTCTTTATGTCACATGCAGGATTATTTACTGATAGTTTAAATTCAGGTGAGTATATACTTTGCATTTATTTTATCAAATTATAACATATAGGATGATGTTTATATTTATACTTTATTCGTTATTTAAGTATTATAAATCACTGGCAAATTAATTTATAGTTAATAACATTTTAAATTGACAGGTCTCCAATAAATATGAAATTTTGCTGAGGTTGCCTGACAGATACAGGTCAATTAATTGTCAGCATTACAATTTGCATGGAGTTACAAAAATAATGTCGGGGTCGAGCAAAGAAAATAATGATACCATCTATTTAAAGGTACTCAACCCGTAAAGAGGGTCCCCATCTCAACAGATTCCAACAACAACAATCCGATCAGAGGGTCCTATATTACTATTTATTTGGCTTTGGGGGTAAAAAATATTTGATTCGAGTCGAGGAACCCATCAAACAAAGCTCAGAGTTATTAGATATTGATTTTTCAAATTTGTTATGTTCTCGAGATGAGTACCAATAACTGCCGTAATCTGCTCTGGATGTGTACTCCAAATCTATTCAAACAGACAAGGATGAATAACTCTAAAATCAAGTGGTAATTTTTACGCAATTTTGACTGAGTTCTGGGCCAGATAGTATTCCCGATAATGAAAAATAATAGATTTCTAAAATCGATATCTAACAAATCTGAGCTTTGATGGGTGACTTCCTCGACTCGAATCAAATATTTTTGACCCCCGAAGCCATTGAAATAGTAATTGAGAGGAGTTTTATCGGGTTGAGTACCTTTAACTGTTATTTAAAAAATTCAGCATTAAATAGATGCATGGTATCATAATTTGTCTGTGACTTTAAAATAACTGCTCAATTTTGTGCATTGATTTTTAAACTGACAATCTCCATCTGTTGACAATTAACTGCATGAATTGATATTTGGGTAAATACTAAAAAGGTTGTGTGGACTTCTGGTGATTTATGAATTTTCAGTGTACATAATCTATTTATTATTCATAATTAATTAATTATTAGTATATGGAAACATCAATTTCAGAGGAAGATAATGGCATATTGAACAAGTACATTATACACGTCTTGTTTGAACCTATGGTAATTTAAATGCAGGGGAGCCAATGGGTTCCAAAACTAGTAATATCATCAGAGCGTTCTTAATCACGTGATTGGATACGGGACACGCCGCCATGTTGGATGTATATCCTATAGGAGCACATTGATATAGGAACCTATATGAAACCATATCGCTGGTCCAATGATTTCCTATTTAACAAGAAAATTACAGCAAAGGGCATTAATGCAAAAAGTAAGTTAAATTAGCATTATAAAAGTAGCATTATATTATAAATTGGATATCTTACTTTCTTATTATTTGAACCATTTCCTTCCAGTTAATGCACACATTTAGAATATCTAATCAGCTATCTAATCTCAATTTTGGATATGCCTGCATAATGATATCATAAACTGATTATCACTCAAAGGTTGGTTTATCAGATGTTAAATCCACAAAAACATCACCAATATCATTTTTTGGGCATTTTAATAGTGTTCAATGCTAGCTAAAAATATTAATATTCAGTCCAATACAATTTTGATAAATTTACAAACAACTGTATCATTCACATAAATCATAACTCATTTTCTGAAACATAATAATATCATTTCAATTATTTCTGATGTAAACAATATTTAAAATTTGTTTACTATTTATCATTTCAGAATTTGAAAACGACTCCCAGAAAAGAAGACTGAGACTGCATGCATCGCCAGTGGAATTGACATATCCTAAACAATTTATTAGCTAGGGGCCACCTACACGGAGCCTGAGAGTACAGAAATCAAATTGCATTAAACATGGACATGATAGTGACAGCTAACATAAATTCTTGATATACATATATACTCAAAATTGTTCATATCACAAATATAAAATTGTTATCACTTTAAAATTGTTTTGTTATTTCTAGCATCTCCAGAATGGATATCCAATTTTGATGACACCACCCATATTCCCATGCATCCTGCATAGAGTTATACCTCATTTCCATGCCGTATAGGTAACTCTATGAAAACAGGCAATCGTTTCACCATAATCTTTAGCATTCGGGGACCAATTTGAGGAACCGAGACATGGTTCGTAAGGCTTCATTTAAGCCTTCGTCATTTGCATATAAGGCTTCGAAGCCTTAAATATAAGCCTTCGAAGCCTTATATGCAAATTATGAAGTCTTATTTAGCCTTCGCGTGCTTACGGGAACCAACAAGCCTTAAATAGGGCCGACTTATTTAAATGAGCTAAACCCTCGAATGCTTAATAAACCTTCGAGTGCTTATGGGAGTACTTAGCTCATTTAAATAAGTCGGCCCTATTGAGGGCTAAATTCTGTTTCGAGTGCTTATTTTGCCTGTAACTGGCCCATTGCATTGATTGAGATAAGGATTCATTTAAGTCTTCATTTGTAAGCATTCGAATCCTTCCGGAATGCTTACCGAGGGCTTGTGATTTCGGTAAGGGAGGGCACTGCTGTTTTGTTGTCAGATTTTCACAACCATTTTTCATCACTATTGCCAGCGGATTCTGCTGATTACAAATCAACAAGGTTGCAAAACCGTTTACAACATCACCATAGCGATGCAATAGTTTTGCAGCCCCAATACGGATCCGGGCATTCTAACATTATTTTTAGTAGCCGTGTGACCATCGGCGAGGCTCTGAAAACTATGATTCAACTAAATGAGATAAATTCGTCAGATGCAGGAGAATGTGACCAGTTTTACGTTGGATGCGTGGGTGATACCATGGTTGACATGCACCGTGTTGTACAAAACGTGCGGACAGACATTAACACATTTCTTCGTGAGGAAGATAATAAAGCCTACCCATTGCCAGAAGATGTGAATATTTCTGCGTCAGATAAGATACCACCTTCCCTAAAACGGTTAGTCATCTGGTTGATTGACAAAAATGCTCATGACGACCCTGGTTGCAATTATGTTCTAACAACGGATGTTCTCCGGAGATGCTTGGCAATTTGTGGGTGCATTTTATTCAATAATGGTTATAAACTAACACCGTTACATGTAGGTTTGTCAGTCCAGCTTCATCACGATTTCGGGTCTCGCCACCTAATAGACACGCTTCGTGCCTTGGGTTTTTGTATGCCATATAATGACTTACGAAAATTCATTACCAGCGTTGCTGAGAAGGAAATGGCTAAGATGGAAAACGGAGTCTTTGTTCCGAGTACAATAAAAAGTGTGACAAATTAAAGGCGGAAATCTAATTCATGAAGGTAACGACAACATTGACATCAATGCTGAGACAGCCGATTACAACGTCATATAAAATGTCCCGGTGTCCAATAATGTATCATGTCCAAGTTATATCCCAATTCCAAAAATCAACCTTTTTTCACTAAAATCGCCATATTTGACCCAAAAAGCGATGGAAAATGGTTGAACATTATGTATGTGTTCAATCATTGTGTCAGTATGATCCGGATACGCCGTAATTAACCCTTTCTATACTAAGTATCATTGATGAGTAGTATATCCCCTTGACATGGTGAATTATCAGATAATTACTTTAATTACGGTACTTTGACTAAATTAAAATAAATGTCACCTTACTCCTAAAATCCAATACATGTATGTTTCAAATGTATTCTGAAGTGGTTTTCTTGTGATTAATATATTTTTCCGGTATAAACCGTTTCCATGGCAACCACACCAGTTTTGGGTTACACATCAGGTTGGAACATAAAGTACACATCCTCCCGATTACAATGACATATAAATTGTCCATGTTTATGGCATATATACCAAGTTATACTGCGATTCCAAAAATCGACCTTTTTTCAATAAAATTGCCATATTTTACCCCAAAATTGGTGGTAAATGGTAGAAGTTATGTATATGTGTTCAATTATTATGTCAGTATGGTCTTCCCACCCCTTGGCATGGCGAATTATCAGATACTACTTTGACTAATGCCACCAAATATACCTCTTACTCCTAAAACCCAATACAGGTATGTTTCAAATGTATTCAGATGTGTTTTTCATGGGATTTTATTTATATTTCACGTGCATGCCGTTTCCATGGCAACCATAAACTTTTGGGTTCTAAATCAGATTGGAACTCAAAGTACACATCCTCCCGATTACAACGACATATGCATTGCCCCTGTGGCAGACATATGTGGCCTGATATACTGAGATTCCAAAAATTACCCATTTTTGCATAAAATCACCTGGTTTGACCCAAAAATTGTAAAAACTGTCCGTATATTGGATCCGGAGGTCACATGACCATACCATGTGTTAATCGTTACCATTTTTGGTGATAATACCTTGAATTCCGATATTAAAGACTACCAAGACTCCAAAAATACTCATTCTGGACCATATCTTATTTATTCATTGGTACCTTCTACGGATTGCACACCTTATTTCAGAGACTGTTTCCATGGAAACCGCACCACTTTCAGATTCCACAGCAGGCCCCATTGAATAGCATACATCCTCAGGTTTCCAACGACACCGAATTTATCCTTAAGTACCATAGGCCCATTTATCCGAAAAAACTGGGTCTCTGCCACTCGCCTACTTGCACTTCTTGCACTCCTTTGCTGGATTTGCGTGGGGTCCAGTCAAAATGTTATGCCGATGTACGGCTTAAACCAAACTCTGACAGAGGAGATGTCATGAGTTCATTAGCTATGGTATGAGTTCCTGGAGATAACAACTAAATCCCTAACTTGAAATTTCCACATGGAATGCCTCTTAATCATGCATTGAACCGTACACATATAGAGCAACTCGTAATCGTCCGGGTTCGAATTGAACCTTACTTACTTATATGGTTACTTAAATGCTTTTAGTGGACGCTGGCTTATAGTTTGCCATTGTATCCACCTCATTTATACACGACACGTCAATGAGCGAGTCGTCTGCCAGTGACTTGCTGCATGTTTGAGAGATTGGCAGATTATTTGTTCAATTCATCCCTAAAGTTGTACATCATCTCTTGCTTGGCGCAATGTAGACGCCACAACCATCCGACCACGCTACTCTCATCCCGATGAGAGTAGCAAGATCGGACGGTTGTGGCGTCTAGGCTCAATGGTTATTCAGGTTTGCTGAAATTGGTTCATATTTTCTTATCATACAACTGCTTCTGGTAGGTAGTTCCATATTTCCACTACTCTCTGACTGAATGTGTAATCTAGTTCTTTTGTCGGACAGGAACCTTAAATTAGTAATCCATCGCTTTTGACAGTCGTCTTCCTCCGATCGAATAGCTCAATAATAAATAAGATATATAAATGCGGTTTTTTCTTCTTGCATAAATCAAGGAACAATCTTTTAAAGTGATATCGAACACTCCACCGATCTGTTCAGAATGGAATAGCAAATAATAATGCCAAAATTAAATCTTTTGGTGAATATTAAATCCAAATAGGCAGAAATGTTAAAGTGATGTGAAACACCCCGTTAGGGTGATCAAATAGAAATTAACAATAATCTTGTTCAAAGTAGTAATTTTTAGAAATATTATATCCAAATAGACAACAAACACAGTCCCTATGTATATATTAATTAAATACAGAGACTCTCGATGGCGAAATCGTTTTCGTTAGTTTATCGCCGATAGATGCGTCCCGAATCAAGTAGTAACTATTTAAAATTGAGAGTTGTTAAAACGGTGTTTTCTATGGAGTGGTAAGGTCTGTTTGCTTCAGATTTTCGGCGATGTTAGTAGAATGTTACATTCCTCCAGTTGGCATAGCGCCAGAATACTAACTTATCAGTTTCACGCACCGAACAAGTCCATAATATGTCTTTAAGAGCGTCATTATTATAAACAAATTACATGTGCATGCAGTGAATGGTGTAGGAGAATCATTTCCGAATGTTTATATCTCAATATTAAATTATCGTTTTATTCACAAAATATGTCCACAATATGACTTTAATCATGTTATGGCGGGAGATGCGCTGGTATCCTGTGACTCTGTGATGGTGCGTTCTCTTATATATGCGAGCCTCCCACGGAGAGCCTCGCATATATAAAATAGTGCATTGGCTTACGAGGTCAATGTAAATATTATTAGGCCAATGCATTCTCTGATTGAGTGTAATTTGTAATTGTGCCATTTCTCAATTACAAGTAATTGAAAGTAATTAATTGCTTTGATAAATAACATTTAATTCAATTACTTTTTCAATTACATTCAATTTCTTTCCAAAATGATCATGATTATCATTTATAGACGACATAATAAGCTTTTTTACATTTATTGGTGATGTTTCATCATTCAGAATATTGAGAATATACCATGTTTTATGTGTATTTATTTCAGTACATATTTTTTTTTATTTTCTTGCATGCATTGCAACCCGTGGTAATTCCAACAAAGGGCCTTAACTCTGGTGAAAATTGGCGCCCGGGGGGGGGGGGACCCAAATTCCAACTTGACCTGAATGTTAGGCTAGTAAACTCACATATACCAAATTTCATTCCATTCGGTTCAGACTTACTAAATTCATCATCCGGAAACTAAAATTGAGTGCAAATCCCAACAACATTGGCCATAACTCTTGTAAAAAAAATTCCAGGCGAAAACCAAATTCGAACTTGATCTATATATTTTTGGGCTAGCAAACTCACATTATAAATTTCATTCCATTCAGTTCAGACGCTTACCAAAGTTATCCGGAATCGTAAAAAGTGGACGGACGGCCGGACCAATACCATAATACGTTCCGTTTTTTGTCAAATCGGGCGTATATAAAATCATTGAAACGATCCAATTTAAATCAATTTATTGGAGACTATATGTCACTTTAATTGGTATAGTGTGTATCAAAATGTTGGAACGCATCAATGATTTATAATATAGTGGCTATAGAACTCACACAACCTTGAGCAAATTTCTAGGGAATTAGACCGTGACTTTATGTGATTTCATTGTCAAGATATTATATAGTAGGCTAAACAATGCGTCGATATCTCGTTGTCAGTACAAGTATATAGATACCCGGAATGAGAGCGTAACGAGATCGATACGAGAATGGCTGGCCTTTCGGATGGAGTGCCCGTTCAATCCGTCGACAGGAAGAAATTGCTTGCTATAATCGTATTCGTACTGTGTTGTTTGTTTTTCGCTGTGATCATTATAGTTGGAATCGTAGAAATCGGTAACTTGAAGTCTGACCTGAGACATCTGCAGGTAAGATCGGCCGCCGACAGTCGTAAGACGATATGTCAGTAAATCTAAATACATGCATACTTAATTTTCTTGTATTCATTCATGATAGAGTATTCAGTACAGTAGTATAGATCATGACATTCAAGAATCTCTACAAAACCTGGGAACATTTTGATGTTCTGACAGGGAACTTTATAATATTCAACAAACAAGGCAGGAAATATATTTCTTTCCTAATACTTGTTCGTCGATAATCTGCTTCACATCAGGGAGTGGTTCCATCTTGAGAATGCTTACTTTTTTGTGACTTTTATGAGCCGATATCGCAATAAGAATTAATTACCCCGAGTGAAATTCCAAAATTGTAAGCGACGCAAAGCAAAATCGCTCACAGTCACTTAAATAGTGCAATTTCGAGATAGGACCTTCGCCTACTGTGAAGTACATTATTAAGGAACGGATCATATATAATGTTATTGTTTCGACTTATAAGGTTCCCTGTCAAAACATAAAAAAAACTTCCCAGGTTTTGTACTGGTGGAATATGATCTCCATACGGGCATAGCAAGAGTATAGAGATGCATGGCATGCTCTAGCACTGTAATAGTTTTCTCTTCAATAACACTATTAATTTGTCATATGCTTCAATATCACCGTGGGGGGGGGACTATACTCCTTCCGATGTGGCATATATATGGCAAGTGCATCATACTGTGCATGTGCTCTATTGATTTTTGTTTGCTCTACCGAGAACAGTTTCCGATGCTCAGTCACATCTGCTCTTCACCGTTGTACCGCGACAACCAAAGCAGAGAATTTTCGTTAGATAATTAATGTTTTACCATCCTCATATATGAAGCGCCATAATATATTTTTGGACACAAGTAACAATTCTGAGTATAGATTACAACTGTAAATAAACGTCTTAGGAACTTGACTCTGATTTCTCTCTTTATCTTTGTCATGGATGACCACCGCGTATCTTAGCGCGATCAGAACCATTCGATTTATATAAGTTCAATAAAGTTGGGGATACTATATATCAGCAATAACAAAGTTTTTCCATTATACACGCATCATCATATATATTATATTGTTTAATGTCATGTCAATTGTTTTCACTTGAGTGTATGGTAATCGGGAGAAAAGTATCATATAACTTGCTCGCACTAGTTCTTCAATCCCGTTCCCGAATGTGTGCATTTATGTGCATATGTGGCGAATAAATATGTTTAAACTATATTTCGGACGCCGATGACCGAGTAATTTCTCAATTACTATGGATAGGCATTTCTGGCGATGGAACGACTCATTATTGGGTCAATTCAATACTACTTAGATTGACTTGCACTTCTAGTGTTGCTCTATATGTGGGGTTGGTAGAGCATTGTGTAACGAGAGTCCTGTTTTGGTTGCCGTGATATAACGATGATCAAATATGACAGAGCATCGGGACATTTCTCGATAGAGCACGTAAACATAACCACTATAGAGCACCCTAGAGCACCCTTGCCATATCTACAAAATCGTCAGGAGTAGTTTCTCCACAATTATCAGAGTGCTAATGACAAGTTTTCGCCATGGTTCTTCGTTTCAAATCCCACCAAAAGTCGTATACAAGCTGCCAGGCAGAGTTCTTTCCCCTCGCTATGTTGATCTGATCGCTGCCTTCGCGTATATTTCCGTAATTAAATCTAACTTTTTTTTTTATTTAAGTACTTTGTCAGTTACAATTAATTCTGGCTTGATCTAACCAATTTTCAAATGAATATGGGCAGTTTGGTTTCTTAGAATAATGCAGAATTAATTGTATACATAACCGACAAAAAACTTAAATTAAAAAAAATTGTGATTCCCTCACAGTCTATGTATTTTATCAGTTACAATTAATTCTGGCTTGATCTAGCCAATTTTCAAATGAATATGGGCAGTTTGGTTTATTAGAATAATGCAGAATTAATTGTAACCGACAATTTTTATTTTTTTTTAAATTGTGATTTCCGCACAGTCTATGTACGGTGTGGCAGTGGTCATGTCCGCGTAACAGGTGACTGAACTCTGCCTTGAGTCGTATCGAATTATATTAATGAAGATATTTAAACGAGAGATGTTCACCTTGTAGTTTCGCCATGTCGACAATATTCTTTTGTAATTGGCGAGTACAGTGATTTTACATCCATTGAAAAACGGCAAATTTTGTTCCCTTTCATAAAATATATATTTACACTATTCTTTTAAAAATAAATTTCTGGTACTACGCTTCACAGTCAGTGACGTCTCGAAACGGTAGCAATCAGTGGGTCATTGTTAGCATATTCACCCAGTCCATTTTCCAAACCATTCTAAATTTAACCCATTCTATAAGTACATTCTACAATTCAGTTATAAAAAGTATACATTGGAATGGTTTGGATGGATGTTCGGATAATAAAAGCAGACGACAGATAATACAAGTATTGAAGGAGTCCTATTATTTATTGAGGGGAATTTGTTCATGGTCGTTTGTTGAACTTATTATCTGAACATTTCCTGGAGGATATAAACTACTAATCAATGACTATAGAAGGGGTTAAAACATCGCTTTTATCAGAAATTTAACTTTCACTTCCTCTCTACATTTACAGACAGAATACTCGTCCGCAAAGAACACAATCGGACAAATTGAAGTCAAACCACTGCCAGACCCAAGTGAGTGTAGTCTTCAGGAAACATTTGTTTGTTTTATTATAAAATAAAACATTTTACTTGACAACGATTGTGTTTCAGGGACGTGGATAGAGGGTTCAGATGCTGGGTGCTTGCTCCATTGAAGACCAAAAAACAAAATCTTGAAACCTCAAGCTTTCCAAATTCTAACTATCGGAAAAATTTCATTCAACTTTAATTTTTTTTACCAAAAGTAGGAACATATTCGATTCGTGGTCTAAAAGTGTTATACTTTGTACTAAATATTGATTGGGAATTAACATGATCAAAACAATCTGAACGTGTTTTCGTATTAACCCTTTCGTGGCGGGAGCTGCGCTGGTGCTGCACTAAAGATCATGTGCCAGGGCATTCTCTTATATATGCAAGTATCCCACAATGAGCCTCCCATATATAAGATATTGCACTGGATTAGAATGTCAAGGTAAATATTGTTAGGCCCAAGTAGTCTCTTATGCGAGGCTCCATATGGAAAACTCGCATATATAGGAGAATGCATTGGCACAGCGTTTTCTCGCAACATTTCAGGAAGCTGTTTAACAATGTTTTTTATTTTGTTTCAATTTCTGAATATCTCCGTTATTTAATCAACATAATCAGTCCAAAGGGAAGTATATAATCCTATCATCGCGTGGTACATGTTACTCAGATTGAATATCAATCGCTATATAATCGTGAACCTCGATTATATATTGCTTTATATGAAATACTCGTCTACTAATCCTTGACTGACTACAATTATATGATCCCTGGTGGGATCTGAAAAGTGCACCTTAGCGTATAAACCCAACTTGTTTCCTAATGGACACCGGATTACCGGCCCTACACTTGAACAGATCTGACAAAGTATAATAAATGCAACGATTTTGTTCAACCGACCGTCAATTTTTTATTGGGCATTTTTTTTAATTTAGATCTCTACCACACATAATAATATCTCATCGTCTGTTTTCTTTTCATATTACCAGAATCCACCGGAAACGTCTTCGTGAGATGGGGTCGCACATCTTGTGGCGTCGACTCCCGTAAAGTCTATAAAGGTATGTACGTTGGAATTTGTATATTATTATGATATGCAAGCCTCAAGTTTTATGACCTTCAAACTGGGGGGGGGGGGGGGCGGTTCCCGGGCACGTATGTCGGGGTGGGTGGGTGGTCGATGGGACCAACAAACAATTTTTTCCGCAACTAAAATTTGTTTTCCTGCAAGTCTTTTTGACTGTTTTTTGCAAATGGATTGAATTTTGAAATCCAAGATGGTCGCTGGCAGCCATGTTTTTTTGGCCGAATCACCCCAAAATGACTCGTTCATATTTACATGTCAATGTTAACATCCATGACAAATAGTATGCACATAAATTCATATACAGCTGTTTACATTGAAACACCCACCCCCCACGCAAATCTCTGTTTTAGTGTTAAAGGGGGGGGGGGGTGTCCAGAAATGGTCGGGAAAAAAACTGCCGAAAAAGGAACAATTTTGGACGCGGGGTGGGTTGGTTCCAACAAGGATCGAAAGGAAAAAATCAGCTTACGTGCCTGAGAAAAAAATCCGACCCCCCCCCCCCTTTGCCTTGTGATCTGAATATTTACTTAGGAAAGTTTGACTAAGTTGGTGTCAAATCCATGTCATATACATGTGTATTATATATATAGCCTTTATAGCAAAACTTTTCGAAATGATTTGTTGCCCCCCCCCCCCCCCCCCAAAGCGGGTCCCTTTTATATTACTAGTTACAATACAGAGCGTTCGGTATATACTGTTGTGTGCTAAGTTTATACATAGAATCTGTAACTCTTCACAGATTTGTTTGACCTTTTATATACTCACTGGTAAGTGAGTAGTTCGACTCTTAAAATAGGACATGTTCACGTAATAAGGTCGTTAGTTGAACTTATTATCTGAACATTTCCCCCCAATGAATATCAATCATTCAGCACTTATTATTATTTTGTCTGACTGTCCTCTGCTAATTTATCCTGAACACCCCTCCAAATGAGTAATATACAAGTCCCAAGTATACCTTTGTAACTGAATTGGAAAACACATGTAGTATAGAAAGGGTAAATACTTTGAGAGTCAGTGAAGCGTGGATAAGGCCCATAATAATGGCATAACACGTTCGATAATGGACCGAAATTCAATATCCACTTTGGGCAAATTCCATATTTAAAAGGACATACGGGAACTGGGATGGTATCGTGACGTCACAACATGGTTCGACATTCTTAACTGAGAATAGAATTTATCACATAATTAGCCACTAAACCCGAGACACGCGTGTATTATCGGGACGCGCCGTGACGCAAGAGCTTATAGCGCAATAATATCGATCAATAATAGTATTAATATGTTAATTAGAACATAATCATGATATTCAATTTCGGTTGGGTTATTTATATAGTGTTGACTGAGATAAACATGGACTGATAAATAAGGGTTGTTGAACAATTTTGTCAACACGAAGACACATTTAAAATGGAACTGTTTATGTTCTTGAAGGTGTCTTTACTTTCTCTTTGGTTGTGATAAAGAAATCAATATTATTTAACATTATTTTTATTAGGCTTGTTGTTTATTCCCCTTTCCAATCAATTGATCAACTATATTATTCTATTTTATTGTCAAAACTTTTGTCAAATGTATATATGTTATTATGATTGGAATAAATAGAGGATATCCACACTTTTTCAGTGGATATGGGTTATATCTCATGAGTGATGACAAAACATTGAATTTCCACGAGTGGCTTTAGCCACGAGTGGAAATTCAAATGTTTTGTCATCACGAATGAGATTTAACCCATATCCACTGAAAAAGTGTGGATATTCTGTTTATTATATACTTTAGTTACTTGCCTATGGCCCCCAATGAATGTCAATACATAATAAATTTCACCAGTGGGATATCACTTATATCTCACTAGTGGGATATCACTTATATCTCACTGCTAAAACCTTATAATTCATGGGCAAGTATATAATAAATATGTTTACACTAATATTTTTTTTTTTTAAATCAGCCGTTTCGAGATCGTTTTTCCTTGCTAAAATGTGATTATGTGATAAATAGAGGATATCCACACTTTTTCAGTGGATATGGGTTATATCTCAAAAGTGATGACAAAACATTGAATTTCCACGAGTGGCTTTAGCCACGAGTGGAAATTCAAATGTTTTGTCATCACGAATGAGATTTAACCCATATCCACTGAAAAAGTGTGGATATTCTGTTTATTATATACTTTAGTTACTTGCCTATGACCCCCAATGCATGTCAATACATCAGAAATTTCACCAGTGGGATATCACTTATATCTCACTAGTGGGATATCACTTATATCTCACTGCTAAAACCTTATAATTCATGGGCAAGTATATAATAAAAAAGGATATCAAATTCGTCGCAATTTTGTACGAAATTTATTAACCTCATCCACTAAATTCGATTAATAAATTTGTGACTCATCAGAGACCCTCTAGACTATTTATACTGAAAGTGGTCAATTTTGAATAACTGACCGATTTAAAGAATAACTATATATACTATTAGCGGCAATCTTTTGAACAGTTTGATCGATGCCAAATGTGACTATAATACTAAGCATACCCGACACCACACTAATTAAAACGTTTATCCCTGCAGGTTTCGCAGGCGGTGGTAGATATATCTACAATGGTTCTGCAGTGAATACGTTATGTCTGCCAGAGGACCCAGAATTAAAAGAAAACACCTTACTTGAAAGTGTGGCGCGGATATACGGAACTGAATATGAGAACTGGAACAAGAAAAGTTATGATATGCCATGTACGGTGTGCGACACTCGCGACAGAACCGTCGTCTTAATGATACCAGCAAAGAGAAGTTGTCCAGCGAATTGGACTGTGGAATACAAAGGGATGCTTATGGCTGGCTTTCACACACATAGCTCAGGGACCGAATATATTTGTGTTGACGAAGACCCAGAAGCGGATGAAGCCTCGGGTAAAAACTTGAACGGAAAGCTTCTGTACTTCGTCGGTGCACATTGTGGTTCTCTCCCATGTTCAAACTACCCTTCTGGCAAACTGCTAACGTGTGTTGTCTGTAGCCGATAGTTAAGAGGCGGATGAGCTAGGGTGTAGCTTTATGTGCTCCCCCTATACAAATTCACCCTGGTATATATTGTTAATTACCAGGGTATGACCCTAGTATATTTCACCTCAATGAATTGGCCCCATGTACTAGACCCTGAGCAAACATAAAAAAAGGTTTGTGTACAATGTGCGATCAGACACGTGTTGAAACTGAATATCATTTTGTTATCGAGTCTATACAGTTCATACTCCGATCTAAGGGTAAGAGTCAAGACTATTTCGATATATTGAAGAAAATAAGGGTGGATTTTCAAATTTAGTTATTGTGAAAATTTCAAACGATTATGAGAAATGGTGATGCAAATATTATAAATACATATAATGATCCGGTTGTCTCAGAAGGGGGTCTTTGAAAGTTTTTTATATTATGGAGATAAATCTGATAAGATAATGGTGGTTAAGTTTTAAAATTCGTTATGTAACTTGCAACTGCCTATATAGCTGGTGTATTGCAATAAATATTCTATACTATTCTATTCTCTGCGGAATTTTGAAGACCCAATTTTTTTTATAGAGCATAACATTACGCATCTTTTGAAGATTGTTTGCCATCTGAGAAGTGTCGCATTCGAATTTTATGCCACTTTTTATATTTGCATTGTAATGTGACCAACCACAATTGAAAAGTGTTGGTTTTCATCATTGATAATAATACCGTGTTCACTGTTCAGCATTCATTCTGTGTTAATGGTTTGTGAGTACGGCATGAGTGCTAGCGTTGAAGAATAGAACGAGTGGCGCAGCATCAAATTCTATCCTTCCATGATGGCACAAGTATCGTTCTGTGTTTATTACACACCACCCGTCCTAGTATCCATGCATTAAATATCACAGGCGTATAAGGTTTATTTAGGCCTATGTTTCCCCAATGGCCACATAAACAGTTGATAGTTTATCATATTTTATTAATGTCAATATATAAACAACATAACCTATTTTTCATAAATAAGTGAGTAGTGCACTGAATAACATGTACTCACAAACAAACCATGCAGATAAATGTTGCATGCGTAAAAATCACCAATGTATGAGGATAGAACAGTCAAACTGGTCGTCAGTACAGAGAGCGAGAAAAAAAAAACATAGCAAAAAAAATGTTATTGATCAGGAAATGCTTGGCAGGGTACACATAAAAAGTGAATTGACAAGACATGGAAATGCATTGATAATTCTCTGGAGCTTACAGCGGTTTCTACACTACATGATTAATGTGATGTAACTACCTTTATTATTAGGCTTCATCAGGATTATTCCAAGTTAGCATATAAACAATAGCAACCAATTGCCAAACAGAAACATCCTAAATTGCCTTAGTAGGTTAGCCACCTATAACCATTCCTTTACTAAATGGGAATCTCCTATGAGTTATAAAAAGAGGATCCCTAATGAGTCGCAATTCTATAAGAAATTTATTAACCGAGTGCACTAAATTTGATTCAAGCTGAGCTTTAGTGTTGCTCAAATCAAATTTAGTGGTCGAGGTTAATCAATTTTGCATAGAATTTTGACAGATTTGAGATCTATTTTATCACATAATCACATTTTAGGCAGGAAAAACAAGCTGGATCTGGGGTTAACACAAATTAATATTGATTTCCGTATAAAAACCAAAGAGAAAGTAAAGACACTTTCAAGAAAAAATTATAGTTTCATTTTAAATGTGTCTTTTCATGTTAACAAAATTGTTCAACCACCCTTATCACCCATGATTATCACAAAGTCAACACAAAATAACCCCAAAGTTCCAGCATTGACTTTGACATCATTGCGCTAAGCTCTTACTCCACTGCACGTGTCAATAATACATGGGTGTCTTACTAAAAATATAAGGCCGGGTTTAGGGGCTAATTATGTGATAAAATTATATATTAGAATCATCTATTATTCATTTGGATGGGTGTTCTGGAAAAATGAACCGATGACAGACAGGCAAAAAGATAATAGAAGATTAGAAGTACAGAAAGATTCATTTTCATTGGAGGGAAATGTTCAGATAATAAGTTCAACAAACATACAGTAATGCCCTAAATAATCGACTCCTTAACCACAGCAGAATTATGGGTAATTTTTCAGGATTCAGTCGGAAATATGGCTTGTTGCCATTCATCGGAAAGCTCTCGGGGAGAGCTTTCCGATGAATGGCAACAAGCCATATTTCCGACTAAATCCTGAAAAATTACCCTTAATTATGCTGTGATTAAGGAGTCGATTATTTAGGGCATTACTGTATTTTATTACACTCCTATACGCGATTTCCATTGAAAACGCTGTTAATTAAAAATGGTTGGTATTTCTCCACATCCTGTGAGATAAACATGGGTGATAATTTTGTCAACACGAAAGACACATTTAAAATGGAACTATATTTTTTCTTGAAGGTGTCTTTACTTCCTCTTTGGAAATGATAAGGAAATCAATATCTTTTAACCCCCACCCAGCCATTTCCAGATCGTTTTTATCTTCCTGAAATGTGATTGTGATAAAATAGATCTCAATTTTATGTAAAATTTATTAACCTCGTTCACTAAATTCGATTCGAGCCTCGCTAAAGCTCGACTTGATTCAATTTTAGTGCACTTGGTTAATAAATTTCATATAGAATTGCGACTCATTAGATATCCTCTAAATCTGAACATTTCCTATGGGAACTACTTGTTAATGGGTATTCAGAAAGGGTTAATAACAATCGTCCTAACGTTCACAATCATCTCAGTTTTGTTCACCTTTTGATTTTATAAAATATATAACTTAAAGGCACGGATGACCTTCGCGTTGGGCATTGCTGTTGAAATAGTAACATCTATTAAAACCGCCGTAAACAGAAAGAATATTAAACTAAAGACAAATTTGTTCATATACCAATCATAAATATCACTTAAATAGTATGTTATTGTCAAATTTGTATGCTTTGTTGTGTAAACAAAAGCCAAAAATGTTACAGAACCTGGCTTATAATTACACAACACAGCATACAAACTTAACAATAAATACTATTTACTCCATAATTATGATTGGTATAAGAACAAAATATGTCTATATTTTAATATTCTTTCTGTTTATGGCAGTTTTAACGGATGTGACTATTTTAACAGCATTCCCACCGCAAAGGCCATCCATGCCTTTTAAGGAAGAACTCTTGACCATTCTAAAATTTCTGTATATAAGTTTGATATAAATTTTTTTAGACTATGTTGAATACATGAAGATATTTGTTATCAACTATGAGTATTTGCTCAAGAATTGAAGGTATTTATAAATTATTTATTGACTAAGATTTAACGTAGCTGTTGAAGTTAATATAACTTCATGATGTTATAATTCATGAAAATGCCTGGTATTGTCAGACTAAATCATATTATTTTTAATTCTAGTCAGTGCATGTTGATTGTTGTGAAACATCTTCAACGGACCTCAAAATCCACTAAATTGGAACAGAATCCATTATATTTGAAGAGATAATATATGCTTGTTTTACAGGTTGTCCTGTCAGAGTTGGCAGCCTTTCTTATTTTAACAAAATGCCAGATGCAGCCGAAGTCAAATTTCATACAGCAGTATTCAAAACAAGTGTCCCATTTTGTCACAAGATCACTGTCATTACAGATATAGTTTAGCATTAAACAATATTAATGATAACAAGATGATGAAACTTCATTAGCAGATTAACAACATAAACACTTTTTAATAAATGATAAATGTTGTGACAGTGTTGACATCAACGAATTACCACCTTAAAGGGGTACTGTACACAATATATCCGGCTATTTATGTGAGTCATAAAATCATTTTCATTATAATTACCATGTAGTTTGCATCATTCATAGAACACACGAGTGTATTTTGCACTAAAGCATGGCTCAAATTCGTTTGTTTGTTGCTTATATTCAATTTAGTATTAAAGGATATGGTCCCACAAATGACCAGATTTAGTGTACAGTACAACTTTAAAAGGAAGTCTCTTTTTGAGAATCACTGCATGCAAGAATGAAATTTTATTCTTGTGTTTCACTTTGATGGAAATAAGCACTGACAAGAGACAATATGATAAACGGTAAAAAAACAACACATTATTGCACTCTCAAGTGCCTAATAGTCATACAGTAATGCCCTAAGTAATCGACCTCTTAACCACAGCAGAATTATGGGTAACTTTTCAGGATTTAGTCAGAAATATGGCTTGTTGCCATTCATCGGAAAGCTCTCGGCGAGGTTAAGAGGTCGATTACTTAGGGCATTACTGTACATGTAGATTAATTTTTTTCCGGATTTCATTCCCACCTGTACGATCCTTATTAGGCCTCGTATGTTTATTAATTGCCGCCATGTTCAATCTGTTAGTCTGCCCAATTCTTGGATTATTAAATTTTCAGGATGAACTGCTCAAAAATAGAAGTACAGTAATGCCCTAAATAATCGACTCCTTAACTGCAGCAGAATTATGGGTAATGAGTATAGTATCAGACTTCTCTTTGCCGACTCGAGTGACACTAACTTTCGACCATTCTGGTGAGCTTTTTCAAATGAAATGACAGTAAAGTTTATTGTTAGAGAAGTGATGTCCATCCATGGTCACATACACCGCACGTTGATGTCTCCTTATTAGTTACCATTTCAAGTTCCGATAATGGAGAGGAAACCCCGACCCATGTTCAGGCCAATCATCAATGAAAATGACTTCCAAAATGGTCAAAACTAGAGTCAATATAAGAAAAACAAGAATTTATAAATGTGTACAGTTTTATACTCATAACATTAAAACTGATCATCATATTGTCTCTAAAATGAGGGGAATTTAGGATCTGTGAGTATTATTAGTGCAGAAAGGGTCAGGTTACTACTAAGCAGGCGATGGGTTGGATTTGGACAAGAACCAGTCTAATGCATGAAATTCGGCAACATCACTGTCAAAGTTTCTACTTCATGGAAGTAAAAGTACATTTTAATAACAGATTTTCACCTCAAAATTTAAATAACTGCTTAGTGAAAGAAAAATTGTATCTAGATGTTGTCTGTCATTGTTTATGTGACTATGGTATCTGTTTATTTGAGTGCATTCAATATCTCTTGTTAAAGGTGGATTATCTTTGTAAACATGTATTATTTAGTTACCGGGGTAAAAAATATTAGATATGAATTGAAGACGCCTGTCCGGAAATGCTTCTATCGATTAATATTAATTTTATTTCAAATATTTTCTGGTCTAAAAAGGTGTTGTTGTTTAGCTAACGAACAATAGTGGTTACTGTTAACAGAGACCAGAAATTTTATTGTGTAATTTTGTCACAAATAAACGTTAATTCTACTCATTATCGCTTATAACTATGGAATAAAACAATACAACCAATCAATATGGGACATTTGACGTACAGTATGTAGCCTAATGCTCTATATCGCTATATGGTATCACCCGAATGGTCTGTTCTAAAAATAGACAAATAAACGGTCCGAATAAAATATTCGAAATAAAATCAATATTAATTGATAGAAGCCTTTCCTGACAGGGGTCTTCAGTTCATATTTATTATTTTATACCCATGCAACTATTTCAAATTTTTTATTTAAAGAGATAATCCATCTTTAAACAGACTGGTTCCTGGTGCAAATTGGCAACAATCTGAAAACAAAGTAACCTGACCCCCCAGCATTACTAGTACTGTTCTGTTGGGGCAGATATATATGATGCTAATTTGTTAGCAGGCAGAACGTGGGTTGAATTCATGAACAATATGCACAGTGCTTTATATGGGCCATATGCATGTATGTGTATACAACTAGTATTATCAACATAAACAAATATCCTTAGTTGAGAATTTAAGGTCTCTCCACACAGCAAGCATTATTGCATGTACCAAGAAGGATAATAGAGATACACACTGAGACTTAAGCTTGTTAATATTTTACCCTTTCTATACTAAATAGATTCTCCCATGCAGTTATAAAATTATACAGCGGAATGGTCTATTCTTCATTTGGAGGGGTGTTTAGGAAAAAATAAGCAGACAACAGTATAATGAAAAGATAACACAAGTGCTCAAGGATTCAAATTCTTTGGTTGGAAAGGTTCAGATAATAAGTTCAACGAACGAACTATGGTCTGTTATTTTCTTATCATTTCCAAAGTCATCAATGACTATTTAGTATAGAAACAGTTAATTGAAACAAATGAAAACGACTAGAATGATCGAAAGCTTGTGTCAATTTATGTATAGCAAGTCTCAAGTTGAATCTGTCATATTCTTCATATAACAGAACAGGCTTGTACAGCAATGTTTATAATGATACAGCATGTACCATGTAACGAGTAAGTGTCAAGCTCCCAAACTAGAGTACTGAATATCCTGACATACAGGTATCCACATTGATTCAATGTGTTGAATATGTACCTGAATTAGAACAAATGCATTGGGAGCTTTAGCATGGCATGCATCACAGGTGCAGTGTTAATGGACCTTCTCACAGCTGTTAATCAAATAATTATACTTAGCAGATTTTTTCTGCCAATCAGTGACTGAGCTGTTCGCTTACTGCAATATTGCTCTATATATACTGTATATCCAAAAACAATTTTATTGTCAAATCATAATGTACTGAAATTTCTATTTGCCAATGATGATGGAAATTCATCCATAATTATAACACTGTTTTTCATTTTGTGAGACACTTGTCATAATTTTCACCATTAAAGGCGAAATGAATGTACATGTATATTCTCTTGCACATTGTAGCATAACATACAATGCAATATTTTGCATTTTCTGAATTTTACATCAATTGAAACAGATGTTACTTCAAATCCACTCCGGCTTGAAAAGATTGACCACCGCATATCAGGTTAGCATACTGGTAGCTAATGATGTCCATCAGAGACTATAAGCTTGATTCCAAAAAGTATTGCAAATGACACAAAGCTGGCTGTAAAGACCCTAAGCCACATGACATGTGTTTATACTTCCAACAGTCTGGTTAAAATTGGACAATGTTTCATTTCAATCAACTTCAGTTAAAAGTAATGAAACGGAGTCTGGATATTTTTCAAACTGTGCTTACAAATATGTGTTCATTGAAATTAGACCAATAAATCAAATTGGCCAATTTATCAAAAGATCTCTAAGACTTGTAAACATCTTACAGAAATGTGCTATCTTTATATACTTGTAAACTCCAAAATATGATAGTAGTACATGCGTATATTGTTATATATGCAAATGGCCCATATACCCTGTGACAATATGTATAAACAGAAACAGAATGTTGTAAATTGATGTACAAAATATATACAGTTAAAATTATTACCAACAAAATTAATATCAAAATGTAGCCATTTTGCTTCAATTGCACAGAGACACAATTCGTACATTTACCTGACTTTTTGCCGTTTAAAAGAGCTAACAAAGTGTAGCAGTGTACGTTCATAACAACCATCCAAAATGGAACACTGTATTATCTAGGGCCCTGTGAATTGATTTGATTCAAATTCGGCTGTCCAAATTTCATCGAATAATTTACACCAGGTGCATTCCCCGAGGTTTCTACAGATCAAAATGTTTTTTTTTTATTATTATTGGCACAAAGAGACTTCACAGTACTAATGTACAATCACACACATGTATTACCGTGTCGCAAATGATCTATACTTCTATAGATAGACTGCATAATCTCTGTAACAATGACTGCAGGATTCCAGGAATTGCGGATCACAAGGGAATAACATACAAAATCATTAGGCACACAGCTGGCCCGCCTCCGCACTGATACAGTGTGTACTACCACTTATCAAGGAGTTCAAAATGATACAAATGGCGGATTTCAGTATACATACAGAGTCAGAGACTGAATAAGATTGCCAAATATGAAAGTCACGTTAAACAGATTTACTCACTATAGACCCTGTCCATCACTCGTCAGTTACATCCAATCGTTTTTTTGACAAATATAAGCTGCATGCATAATCTAGTAATATGGTCTTTCTTGTTGCTTCTGGTATTATTAAATTAGTGGTACAGTAATGCCCTAAATAATCGACTCCTTAACCACAGCTGAATTATGGCAAATTTTTCAGGATTTAGTTGGATATATGGCTTGTTGCCATTCATCGGAAAGCTCTCGGGGAGAGCTTTCCGATGAATGGCAACAAGCCATATTTGCAAAGAAGAAGCTTTAATACTGCTATATAATACAAGATTCACAAGCATGTGTTTGGATTTGTTAAAGCTGAATTCATTATTTTTCCCGAATTATTCTGTAGCTGAGACAATGATAATGAACATTTTGATTCGGGACTCAATGAGATTTTGACTGTTTTGTCCGATTTGATTCAAAGTGAAAACCCCTAATTTCGTAGGGCCCTACTACTAGTTTGTTCCATAGTATAAGATTCATCCCATACAACCTCTCTAATTAGAGTCTAAACAAGTTTCAATGGACCAGAGTGATGGCATGTAATTTTACCTCTGAATAATCACAATAACATGCAAGTTGCTGTACTGTTTTTGTATTAACAATGCTAAGTCCTGATATATTTCTTCTAATTACTTTGTAATCCATACTTCGATTGCGTGAAGTCTCTTAACCCTTTCATGATGGGAGCTGCGCTGGTGCAGCATTAAAGATCCTGTGCCAGTGCATTATCTTATATATGCGGTTCTCCCATAGGGAGCCTACATGTAGCATATAAATATGAGAGAATGCACTGACTTACAAGGCCAAGGTATATATTTATAGACCAATGTATTCTCTATGTGAGGCTCCCTATGGGAGAGTCGCATATATAAGAGAATGCATTGACACAGGGTTTTTGCAAAATTTCAGGAAGCTCCAGTCATAGAAGGGTTAATAAGCAGTGTTAAGATATCCGTGTTCATTTTTACTTTGTTTTCTCTGCATTCTATTGCGCATGCACATGTGATGAGCTACAACGCAGAGCTTCCAGCATGTCTCAAATTAAAATGTAGCAATATATTAAAAATTGATTCAAAATGCATTAAAGGGACTAAAGGCACTCGTAATGGGTAAATGTGTAAAACAAAAATAAAATATAAAAGTCTGTAAAACATCACCGCTATGAAGAACATGGAGAAATAGATTTGTTTTATTTTTCACATTCACCCAATGTGAGTGCCTGATGTCCCATTAAAGGCAAGTCTGAGTTTAGTGTCTGTCATATGCAGAATGAGGTCCCCCAGAGTGTGAATTTAGTTGTCTTACGCTGCACAGCTTTGGCCTCATCTTCTAGGAAATATCTATAGTCTCAATTGAAGAGTTTTTAGTTACTTTTTTCCCTTCTGGGAAGTTTCCCCTAATTTGCAGAAGATAAATTGCATAAACAATGTGACTAATGGTGAACATCACCAATTTCAACTGGGGAACTTCAATATGATCCTAGGTCTCCCATAGCAGTTGAGGTTTGAGCAGAACGAGCTCCCCAGAGAGTGAATTTGGTGATGCTAGCCCGCTATGCGGTATAGTGTCACTAAATTCACCTTATGGGGACCTCATTCTGCAAATGACAGACACACTATAATCAGGCTTGTTCGAGGTACATATGAATTTCATCTCTTTATTATCATATCAGTATGGATGCCCTTTTTGCTATATTATGACAATATACACACAGGTGAGAACATAAAGTGGGTGCGACAAGAAATATGACTTGGCGTTTCACTTTTTTCAGTGTCAATCTCCAATAAACTTACCGACTAGCAAAGACAAAAGCAATTTCATCTAGAAGAAATCATGAGATATTGTAAATGTGATTAGTATATTTATCTGGTATATGATTTTGATATAAACTGATGTTAGATCTGTAAAACAGCTCAAAAATTCAACTTAAATCTTTCATGATCCTGTGCCATTGCATTCTCTTATATATGCGAGTCTCCCATATGGAGCCTCACATATATAAGAGAATGCATTGGCATACAAAGTCAAGGTAAATATTGTTAGGCCAATGTATTCTCTAATAAATGCAAGGCTCCCTATGGGGAAACTCGCATATATAATAGAATGCATTGGCACAGGGCTCCCACAAAATTTCAGGAAGCTCCTGCCATGGAAGGGATATAGGCCAAACTTGAGATCATCCAGTTTTGAAGTTGTTTCACTGCACACCAATTGTTTTATCCTTGACTGGACATATATGTACGTCAGCATTCATTTCCATCTTTATACCCCATCTTTATACCCGCAAATGAAATGGTTTTAACTGGTACAAACCATTTTGGTGAATGCATATACACACTAAACATGCAAGCCTGAGTTTAGTTTGCCTGCCATTTGCAGGATGAGGTCCCCAGAGGGTGAATTTAGTGACGCTATCCAGGCTAGCATCACTACAATTCACTCTCTGGGGACCTCATTCTGCTTAGGCCTCATCTTCTCTGGAAAGTTTCTTTAGTATTAAATTTGTATAGAAACTTCTTCACATAGATTCTATTTCTTTTTTAGTTTCTCTATACACTGTATCCCCAAATTGGCAGATAACACATTGCAAAATCGAGGTTCCCAATGAGTGTATCACAATATTCACCATTTGGGAACTTCAATCTGAGTCTATGTCTCCCATAGCACATGAGGCCATGCTGTGCGGGATAGCATCACTAAATTCAACCTCTGGGGACCTCATTCTGTCAGTGACAGGCATCTTAAACTCAGGCTTGTAAACATGCAACCCTCAATCAACCATCATGAACACAACCTACATGTAATGCTCTAATTAATCGACTCCTTAAACACAGCAGAATTATGGGTAACTTTTCAGGATTTAGTCGGAAATATGGCTTGTTGCCATTCATCGGAAAGCTCTCAGGGAGAGCTTTCCGATGAATGGCAACAAGCCATATTTCCGACTAAATCCTGAAAAGTTACCCATAATTCTGCTGTGTTTAAGGAGTCGATTAATTAGAGCATTACTGTACATGTTTATATAAAGTCCCAATCACCAGGGACTAATCTGGCCTATTACCGACCCTTTGAAAGGGTTTTGGCATCAGGAGTTTGGGCACCCATACTAATTGTGAGAACTTGTGAGAAAATTTGATCAAGACAACTGATAACATTCAGTCTGATCAATTTGAGTCATATCAGACATGTACATGTTCATCTGTAACTACCGGTAGAATTTTCACACAATGGTGCTGCTATGAAAATACTTATCAGTTAAAGGCATGGATGGCCTTCACGGTGGGTATTGCTGTTAAAACAGTCACATCTGTTAAAACTGCCATAAACAGAAAGAATATTAAAATATAGACATATTTTGTACATTAATATACCATAGACCCCGAAGCCACGACAAAGAGTTTTTGCAGCTGGCTCAACCGATTACGTGGCTGTTTGGCTCGCTTAGCCGGCTCAGCCATTAAGCTTATTTTCGTTTCCGAAATGTTCCTAATTCCCGGTTATAGACCCCGTTTGTTTAGCGTTTGTGGTGAAGCCATAGAATTCCAGACCACATTTAATCTTTTGATGTTGGGCTTTTCCATTATGGCGAAAATAAACGAAGGTCTGGCATGGATATACTATGTAGTTTCCCATCTAATCGGTATAAGTTACATTGGCAGTCAACTTCAGACTGCTAATATTACTGGCATCTTGCGATATATGAATGCATCATTGAATGATGAATCCGATAGTAATGATATATAATATTTCAAACTATTTTCTTTTCTTTTCTACAGGTTGTTGATCATATATTGACAAATGCCAGCGATGTCTGAGACTGGGTCGTGTCGATATAAACAATTTATACTTTAACCCTTTCAATACCAAATAGATGATCCCATTCAGTTATATGAAAGCATGCATTGGGATAATCTATTCTACATAAAGGGGCCCGGTGTTCTGATAATATAACAACCATGCCGTGTCCATGCGAGTATGCCAATATTAGGCGGTTTAGTTCTTTGCGATTCACAGTACAGTTGTGCTCGACATATAATCCCATGCACACGGCTCAGCCATTTTACAATTCCGGCGGCGGAGATTTTTTCATGTGGCTGGCGTCAGAGATAACATGGCTGGAGGCGGCTTGTGGCCAATATGGCTGGCGGCGGTGGCGGCTTCGGGCTCTATTATACCAATCATACTAGTACATATCATGTAAATAGTATGTTATTGTCAAGTTTGTATGCTTTGTTATGTAAACAAAAACCAAAAAGGTTACAGAACCTGGCTTTTGTTCACACAACACAGCATACAAATTTGACAATAACATACATTTATGCGATATTTATGATTGGTGTAAGAACAAACTGTCTATATTTTAGTATTTTTTCTGTTATGGCAGTTTTAACGGGTGTGAATATTTTAATAACATACATGTACCCACGGCAAAAGCCATCTGTGCCTTTAATGGAAATGCGCATGCAAATAAAGAGACTTTTTTGCTAAAATATTTTGAATCTAATTTACATGCATAATGATGCATTGATTGAAATTATATGCAAACTTTGTGTTTGAGATTATTAAAAAGACAGAATCAGAGCCAGGATACACTTGACTGGATAAAATTGATATCAGGACCATTATATATTTATGTACCTATTGAATTTGAATTGTAACTGCACATTTGCATGCAATTTTTATGTGAATATAGCCAGGGGGTTGGGAGTTTAGCATCAGTGGTGCGACATAAGCCAAAGAGTGCACAAACTCAAACCCTAGAACAGTTCCTGATCGCACTATACATGTATTTAGCACTGGATCTGCAGACTGAACTATGCAGAAATGGAAGACATGAAACATGTTAGGACAAAACAAAAAAGAGTTTTGGTTCTCGGTCAAGGAGGGAGGGGACTTTTATTTTTCTTTATTTTTTTTTTCTTCTGCACATACCTGGTAGTAAGCATGGACATTGATAGCTTCCCCGGTCTAAAAGTAACCAGAAAATGTAGAGGGAACTGTTATGCATATAAACTTATTTAATCTTATATCAAAAATTCAAATTTATTTTTTAATAGTTTTTTTGTCATATCATTAGGTATAAAAATAAAAAATGCCTAACACAGACGTTTTATTCAATGTGGCAGGGCCTGAGAACCAAAACTCAGCATTAGCAAGCAAGTTAACTGTACGAACCTTAAGCCATAAATGCTGCTTAATTGTTCTGCTCATTCAACGAAACCAAGACTCTCTCACTAGGGTGGTAAACTAACTCGATTAAAAATGTTAAAATGGATGTGATACCGTAATTAACAGCAGATGATGGATCCAGAAAAAAAGATTTGGCTCTGACATTATAGGCTAGAAGTTTTAAGATAGATGTAAATAAATAAATATTCACTGGTACATGCAACATAGGAAGCAACATTCACGTATCTGTTGGCATAGCGAAGGCTTTGACTAAGAATAATTTCTCAGATTCTTGTTTATATATTGGGTGTTTCTTATAATGTTCAATCAGATCCTCGAATGAAGAGAACTTTTGCTGTCCAATCTGGTAGACTTCATCTGTGACTTGCACACGGAAATGTTTGTTCCGATTCTCTCCTTTCAGAACAACAGTGTAGTGACCAATCTGTAAACATCATAAAAATTATAATTACAAGTAGATACTCTAATAATGTACCATAGGTCAGGGTTTCCGCCAGGACGGCTGCGGGTCCGTCCCATGGACCCATTCCCCTCGCAGATGATCTTTTTGATTCATACATGTACCAAAAGTCAGTAGCAATATGACTATGTCATAAAAAATCCGGCTGCAACGGGAGTTCGGGGGGTTGAACAGAATACTGGTGAAAAACGGGTTAATTGAGTATAGTACTTTACCGGTAAAGCGTAACCCTTTGAAATCAAAGCGCCAAAACTACAACGTAATGTTTGCCAAACTTTGGTGTGCATTGAAATAGCGACGTTATATACAGCGTAATAAATGTCGCGGTAACATCAAAGAATGTCGGACTGCGGAGTACGGATATTACTTCGCACGGGATTTCTGTGGTTGAAACTACTCACGCTCGGAGATCCCGTGCTATCATACGATTACATAATTTGATCAAAGAATGCCGAATTGCTGAGTTAGGCAGAGTAGGGATCAACATACGCCAACAGGCGGTTCTCCTACCAAAGGAGGTATCTACCTCCGAGATCCCGTGCTATCGTACTGTTATAATACGGAACCTGTCCCAAATCAGTCTTTATAGTGGGAATTCATAGTGACAACACCATTGATTTGACCCATATAACATGCATGGAGGATAAACACAAAAAAAATACCCCCACCCAATATGGAGATAAAGTCAAAGTACGGTCCATAATAGTTTCGTTGTCCCGCCTGGGTCCCCAAACACAAACAACGGCTCACATGTTCCCATTTCCCGCCAAAACTCAATTATATTTTATAACACGTTGGCTAAAACTCTACAGCAGCGGTCGTCAGTAACTGACTAATACAGACTATTGACAAGCTACGCGTTCCGAGTTTGAATGATTTCACTAACATTCGTATTTCGCCGCTATAAATATCTCCTGCAGACAAACCCTGCAGTATATACGGGTATGACATCACAGCGCACACATAGTTTTACGATTGAAAGAATACATGGAAAAATCAGTTTCGTTTTCACGGAAGCTACTTGAAATTCTAGGAAATACTTAATTCAATTCTCCCAGCTAGGTAGTATTGGATAGATGCTTTTTAGTGTTTAGTTTCATTATACCTGTCGGAATATTATTGTAAGTTATAAATTTTTAAACACTGTAAGTTGTAGCTTGATATTGTCTCATTAGTCTTCAATCAGACAGCAGTCTTACGTGCGTAATTACATGATTAATTATCTGGATACCATCAACAGAATTAATGCACCCACGGAAAATGATTGACTTGCGTAATATACGTAGCTTTGGATTGCTTTGTGTGAGTGACACTCAGGTGCAAGGAAATGGCTACTATTCAGTGTCAAATAAAAAAAATTTCGAACCATGGTCGTCCCGTCACGTTATGTGTTTCCCCAATACGGACTCTTTAATTTCCCCTTGGCGGAAACCCTGCATAGGTACAAGTACACATACCATAGACCCCCACGAATATTCAATATTCGTTTTGTTATTTGATTTGACCACGATATTCGATTCGAATTTGATTAGACTTTGAAACAACGAATAGTAATTTCAAATGCTCCAAACCATTGAATGCCAACGTAATGCATTTATCAGTAATATTTGAACATTCACAACTACTGCGAAGTATAAAAAGTAGATACACTCGCAAGTGTTCCCACATAACTGTCTTTTTTAGTTGACTTTAACTGTTCCAGCTCTCTTGTTTCGCGACCACGATTATAACAGTTAAGTTATAATTCCGTGGACATTCAATTGGAGATAGGCGGAAAGATACTTCACAATTATGTTGATCGGTATGCCACGTGACTGCACATACATGCTATTAGATTCACTTTTCATTGTTTGGGTGTGTTTGCTCAGTTTTGAGTTGCGGTGGCAGTTGTAAAATACCAGTAGTGCGCAAAAGTGCAGGTCAAAGCACTATAATAAAATCCCGTTTTATAGTTGAGAAAGTAGTTATATCGTAATTCTGCAATGGTCCATTTCCTATTCTGCATTTTGAATCGGTGTGAATCCCCCATTTTAAAATACTGATGTCGGAAGTTTTTATTTACCGTGCACGAAAATTGTATTTCCCCAATTGTTTGTTATATTTTAAACAAATGATGTCTTTAATTATCAATCCCTCATTCACAAAAAAAAAAGTTGACAACTTGTTTTATTTAATAGATAATTCTGACATAGACGAAATTGGGAAAAACATATTGTATCTTCATCTCATCATTTTGGAGAGCAAGATTATGAAATATTCAATTCGATATTCAATTTTTTTTAGAGCTATTAAGTTCGAAATTTGATTTGATCAAAAACCCACTATTCTCAGGGGCCTAATGTACCAGTAAACTGTAACTAAAAGCAAGTTTATTTCTTCAAGCATTAATAGTTTACAGGCATTAGGCCTAAACAAAAAATACGTTTGTTTCCGCTAACCCGACCGACCCTATTTTAAACCGCCGACCCTAAACTTTTTATTGCCATTGCAAAAAAAAAAAAATTGGACCAAAAAAAATATATATATATATTATTTTGAAAAAAAAAATATAATTTAGGTTCCAATTCATATCATAACAAGATGCAAAACATTTATATATTTATATATATTGACATAAGAAATTTAAGTTTACAAAAAGATTTAAGTTTAACAGTTGGAATCATACTGTAAAGTTTGTTTGGCTTTATCTAGCTTTCATCTGTGAAAACTTCAAATAATTTGAGTTCAGGTACGGTATGTTATCATTCAGCGTTCAGACTTCAGTATTTCAATCAATTGCAGCACAGGAACATTAACAATTTGATCAAATCAACCTGGTTATCAAGTGGGATCTCATAATACCAAATGAAAAATTAACATAGAGATTAGTACGGTACCATATATAGTCATTACTACCTTAATACATGTACATTGTTTCTGTACTACATGTACATGTAGGATTTCTGTATTACATGTACATGTAGTATATTATGTACGGTATGTGTCTCACTTGAATTTTATAAATTAGCCTATTTATGAATTAGAGTGATGATGGCAAGTCTAATTTCAAGCAGGATAAGGCTTCCGATAAGCATAATCCATAGAACCAAAAGATATCTGACATATACATATACATATATAAAAAGTTCCAAAGTTATGCTTGAGAAACTTGATAAAATTGACCTCTCTGTAAAATTCAAAATACTGACTCAAAGAGCCTTAGATTAGATCTAAATGCAATGGATTTTCAAAAAATTTCCAGGGGAAGAACCCCCACCATCATCAGGGGGTCACCCTTCCCAAACATTCCTCCGATCAGGCCTTCATGTTATGCCTTCGGCATATCATTGCCCAAAAACAGGTGTCCCCAAAAAATACCTAGATCTTTTACTGAATGCGGAGAAGGTGGTGTTGTGAAGCCATCCTTAAGAGATCGGTACAAGACGGTCACTCCAATATGTGAACAGTGCAGTGGTGCTGGACTGACTCCAGTTGTCGCCAGACCATATAGGAAATATTAGGATTATCAAAGACTATCTTAGTATATAGACTAGTATAAGTATATATGTAAATATTAAAGCATATGTAAGTTTGAATTGGAGTTTCTAGTTCCTCTGTCATCTGGGTTAACCTGATTGGGGCTAAGAAGTGCATAGTTTGGGTTATTGACAAGTATTATACAGTTATCTTTAAAGATACTGAAAAAAAAAAAAGTTAAGCCTACCTACCTACCCTAATTTTTTTTTAGCTCGTTAGCGGAAACAAAGGTATTATTTGTTTAGGCCTTAGGTAAATAAAAACAATCGTTTTCAAGGATTACATGACACAAGTGAGACAATATTTGTAGATAGCAGGGTAAACAATTGCCCTTGATTCATAAAACCATACATGCACATGTACATGTATGGTATTACAGCCCTCATAACTGGCTACGTCGATCGGCATTCAGCAATGCTGAAGCAAACTGGGTTACTGGGCCATGGCAAAGGTTTGCCGTAGTGCATTGCCGAAACCAAACAGTCTGAATTAAGAGGGCTGGGTATTATGTTTGGCAAGCAATGGCAGGAATGTCCAACAAAGTACTACCTACTAGTATATGGGTTTTTTTTTTTTGCCTAGATATTTTGAAAATTATTGAAAACCTTCCGATGCAAAAAGTTTTATTATTAAATATTTCTCGCTTAATGTGATGAAACCAACATGAGTTATTAATTGTTGCGAGAGAAATGGTGTGCAGGAGCAACAGCTCCCCTCAGAACAGCTAGGGCTGTAACGATTCATCGTGAATTCTACCGGTATGTATTGCAATACACTTTCAAATGATATGTGTATCGTATCACAAGTTCGCAACATGTGTTCTTCTGTAATGTGTAAATGAGCAAAACATGCAATATTATCTCAAGTTTACATGTTTACATGTATTATGTGTATTTGACTCATCTAGCTACATTTTGTAACTATTAAACTGCATATTAGTTAAACATGAGCTCCATCTCAAGTTATAAACATGTCAACAAGAGCATTGCTAGGGTGTGACAAAACATGCCCGTGGTAATTCTAACAAAGGGTCATAACTCTGGTGAAAATTGGTGGGCAGAACCCAAATTGGAACTTGACCTGTATTTTGTGTTAGAAAACCCACTCGTGTATACCAAATTTCATTCCATTCAGTTGAGACTATTTAAAGTTATCATCCAGTCATTCCAGTGATCAAAAGCGAACAGAATGATGGATGCCCTGACAGACAGATGGAAAGACGGATGGACCAACATAATACATGTACATCCCATTTGTGAATATGAACACTCCAGGAGGTTTCACACCATTTCAGTACAGGTTTATATGAATATTGAGGTTTCCAAATGGGTATTTATTATAGTTATCATATCATACTCACTGTTGACTCACTGTCACGAATCAGAAAATCGCCAAATTCTCCATGGTTGCTCAAAATATCCTCACACTGTTGTCGAGATATTTTACCATAATACCAATCTTTGTCTGAGAGCGGACCAGATATATAAAACTGGCGTCGACCAGACAGTCCACTAATGCCAGTGGATGATGTATTAGATAGACTGCTAGTTGACTGAGAATGAGGGGTACACAAGTCTGCATTCGTTATTACAGCATCTCCATCTTGGTAAGTCACATAATTCTTTGGTACAAGTCCACAGTCCCCGTTGAGATTTTTAGCACGACACCAATGAGAATCATCAGGCATTTTGTCAATAATAAATAAAGAATCACCCTTGTTGAAAGAAAGTTCTTCCGGATTTGTTCCAGCGTAAGAATAGATTGCAGTTGAGGACTCCCGGTGATTGTTAGTTGGTAAACTATCTGTAGACAAGATCGAAGAATCAGCAGCGGAGCAGTAGGTCACTGCATTGTCAATGGTGAGTAAATCGACATAATTAGAAGGAAACCATCCCACAGTGTTGTCTAAACACTTCCTGCCCTTCCACCAGCCATCACTTGATTTTTCCATAACAATAACACGATCACCTTTCGACAGAGAGAGCTCATCGGGGCGTTGAGAAGTGTAAGTAAACTTAGTCACTGCAGGAACTGGATCACACACTTGTATATCTAATTTAGCACTGCCCTGATCATTTCCATTGAGGCCATTGCGATTGAGAGGTGGTGTCAAAACAAATTTTGGGTCACTCTTGGTGCGTCGGGCTAGAGTGTTCCTTAGACTAGAGAAAATTGAAGGCTTTGGTTTTTTAACATAATTTGAAGGAACAAATCCTGACTTTTGTCGAGTATTCTGCACTTTCCACCACTCTTTGCTGTCATCCAACAGAATCAGCTTTTCGTTCTTGTGGATGTCGAGCTCCTGACCATTCTCCGCTTTGTAGTCATACTTAGCAATGACTATCACTTCATCTGACATCTTTAAAATTTATTTCTAAGTGACCTGCAATACACATTGTATGAGAAATAGTTAATAGGTGCACACATTTTCAAATTTGAGACAGGGTTGTCACTAAACAGGAACCTCAACATCATTAACCCTTTCTATACTAAATGGATTCTCCCATTCAGTAAACAAAATATACATTGGAAAGATCTACTATTCATTAGGAGGGGTGTTCCAGACGAAGTTTAAATATTATTATTATTATTATTTACATTTGTATAGCGCCTAACCCACAACAGAATTGTGTTCGCAGGCGCTGTTACATAAAAGAATCGATAAAAGTATATATACAATAAAACAGATTGGATAAGAAATACGTGAGGGTTAAAATGACTGAATCAAAGAGATACCGGTATGCGAATCCTAAAAAAAAGAAAAAAGATGCTCAAAATACATTTGTAGTTAAAAGTCAGTTTGAGAAATAAAAATCATAAACATCCATTAACGGTAAGATTAAGTCAGTTGACTCCATATGCAATTTTAAAAAGGTGAGTTTTGCGGAATTCTAAAACATCACTAATATGTCTGAGATCGTCGGGAAGATTGTTCCACAAGGTAGGTGCGGCAACACAGAAAGCCGCACCTACATCAACAGTAAAACACTGACAGTCGCTTTCCTACATGTATGATCTGTTGTGTTTGTGGTATTGGTGGCCAGTGATCTGAAATCAAAAACACAACCAGACTTCTACAAAACAACTCTTTATATATTGATTCAAGTTCCATCTTTTTTGTTTTGGCACCAAATCCAGGTCCGTTTTATGGAGCCCCCACTGTCCTAGCGGAAACCCTGATGCTATCAAATGGCGTACAGTATATATACATGTACATGTACATGTAGGCACTAATCTTCAAAATTTACTTTCTGACTGATCGGATTGCTTTTATTCTCGACGATATAGCTTTATGTTTTATGATAACATATACATGTTTATCACATAATTTGGCCATAAAAGCAGTTTCATAATTATCGGTAATAGACACGTTTAATATCAGCGCGTGCGATGACGTCACGGCGTTCTTCAAATAACTTGCGATCGCTGTAGTTTATGATTGTTGTTTTCGATGTATATCTCGCGTTGCTTCGGGTTTATTTGATCATGTGATAAAAGGTATCTCACACTCGTCCTATTTTATACGTAATTTATCAACCTCGTCCTCTAAATTCTATTTGAGCCTCGGTAAACCTCGGCTCAAATCGAATTTAGTGAACTCGGTTGATAAATTCCGTATAAAATAGAAACTCATGTGAGATCCTCTATATATATAAAAAGAGTATGATCTGTCTGTCCATCCAGATTTTTCTCCAAAAAATGTTTGCATGTGGATATGTTGCAGCAGATATGTATGCTCTTTATATATGCGTTTTCACTGTGGACCAGGAAAAAGCGCAAATAGAATTGACTTTCATTAGTTGTGTACCACTATCCCGTCTACAAAGAAACAATAAACTCAATGACTCACCACGGCTTAGCCGTAGTGCAATTAACAATGTTTCAATTAAGGCTTACTGATGCTGAAGGGGTCACTCTCACCAAAAAAAGAGCTGAAGGGTACACAGGATTTGAAAATGTGCTGAAGGGTACACAGGGTTTGTGATCGCCACTAACATCGTTACTTAAACTGTGTTTCTGAAAGTCTGGTGCCCATTAGCAGTTTGTTTTCAGTTCATTTTAATGTTCATTGGAACGTAAATAATTATTCTCTTAACAGAAATCATAGCAGATACGAAAACTAAACGTCATTTAGAACGACATTTCAAACCCTGTGTACCCTTCAGCACATTTTCAAATCCTGTGTACCCTTCAGCACTTTTTTTGGTGAGAGTGACCCCTTCAGCCTTACTGATGCTGGTAGCATGTTTGGTGAATATATTATATTTCGTTAGAAAAAGTAGATAGTTGCCCATTTGTATTCACATGTCATATCTTCTTTTAAGGGCAAGAACGTTTAATTTATGTGGATCACATGATTGGATAAAGCAAACAGCTTCATTCGCAGATGACTGTTTGTAAAAGGTAACGTGTGTGGATGCTATTCGGAGAAGATAACATATGGAAGCATGAGTGGTCACAAACTTGAAATATAGGGAAACGTACATTGCGTGTGATATAATGGATGGGATGAATACAATCTATGTACAACTATCGCGCTGCTGATAGCTTGATACCTGGAATGTCCAAAAAAAGCAGCAAATTTAGGTTTCAATACTGGTAATCGAGGCACCTCACTGAAATACTTGTGGTTTATGTCATGATTGTTAATGAGTGTTCGTGCACATGTACATAAATGCAGCCAAGGCCCGATCAGATTTGAGCTCAGAAACGGCGTTGTCTAGACTGTAAGACATTACGAACGGCATCTTGCGATACTGCCGATAGTTTGGATAAAGATTTTCATCTTGGATAAACAAATTTGTATGATAATACAATTCTTTCTTACCCTTTCTAATGGTAAATTCTCCGAAACAGATTAATTTTGAATCGATCAAAAGGTATAAAAGCCATGAGTCATTTAATTTATTGTTTCTTTGTAGATGGGATAGTGGTACACAACTAATGAAAGTCAATTCTATTTGCGCTTTTTCGTGGTATGTCCAAAATTGATAGAGACGCTCTGAGTCCAACCACAGGAGTTTGTCAGAATGATAATAAATAATAGTAATAATAGATATTTACAAATAGACACATAACAAAAGACAAGGATTGTAACTAGAGGATTAGTGATTTGACCTATAAATTTTTATTTATAACTATTTGACTCGAAATAGGAAACGGTAAACACGTTATCGATCGTTGCAATCTCCAGATAGATTGTTATTATGACTATTCATCTATCTACATCTACAGTATACCCCATACCCTCAATGAACTGAGGATTATTAGGGGGCGCATGAATAAAATATAATTACATGGGTAAAAGAATTTTTGTTTTTGTTTATTATTAAAATCAAGAGCATTTGGAATTTATGTACCATTATTTTGACGCTGGTGGTGGTTTTGTGGAGGAGCCCTGCTTGCTCTTACCGGGTTCATATAAGTGACTGTGGAGGGCATCCTTAAACAATGATGTGTCTTGAATATTTGCAGTATCAGTTGGGATTTTGTTCCAGAGAGAAATTGTTCTCGGATAGAAGGAAGTGCTGAGGTATTTCGGTCGATAGAAGGGGCGGTGTTGAACCATTTCAATTTTTGAAGTGAGGCCTATTTGCCATGGGTGCCATATGGGGAAGCAGTATTCGAGCTGTGGTCGAACATAGGTTTTGTATGCCAGCTCCTTTATTATTCTGTTGTCTGTTCTGATGTTACGTTTTAGGAACCTCAGTGTGGCATTTGCTTTGTTCACTATGTTATTAATGTGAGGTTTCCATTCAAGCTTGTTTGTGATGGTTAGGCCGAGGTACTTGGTTGCAGTGGTGTTTTTCAGTATTGTGCCATGAAGTAGGTAGTTGTTCGTTATTGGTTCTTTTTTTCTGGTTATTGTAATTATTTCACATTTGTTGGTGTTAAAAGACATGGCCCATTCTTTTCCCCATTTTTCGAGTTGGTTTAAATCTTGTTGGAGATGGTTGCAGTCAGTGGGGCATGAGATGGTACAGTAGACGATAGTGTCATCTGCGAAGAGTCGTGTGTTGCATTTCAGAGATGTGGGCATATCATTGATGTAGATAAGGAAGAGGCATGGCCCCAGGACAGAACCCTGAGGAACACCTGATAGTACAGGGCATGATTCTGATTCAGAGCCATCAACAAGGACTTTCTGTGCTCTGTTTGAGAGGAATGATGTTATCCAATTTACTGTGGTATTATCTATGCCCACTCTTTTCAGTTTTAAGATGAGGCGTTGATGGTCAACTTTATCAAAGGCCTTTGAGAAGTCTAAAACCGCCACATCGGTTTGTTGATGCTGTGCAAGAGAGTCCAGTATGTCCTGTGAGAAAGAGACAAGTTGAGTTTCACAGCTAAGACGTGAGCGGAATCCATGTTGGTGTTTATATAGGAGTTTATTTGAATCAAGAAAGGACATAATATTAGAAGTGATAATATGTTCGAGTTGTTTGCTGAGGATACAGGTAAGAGATATTGGGCGATAGTTTTCAGGTTTTGCCTTAGATCCTTTTTTGAAGATTGGGGCAACTTGGGCAGTACGCCAGTCGAGGGGTACCTCACCTGATGAAAGAGAGTGGCGGAAGAGGTTTGTGATTATAGGTGAGATTTCTGCATGAGTTTCCTTAAGGAAATAGGGAGAGATCATGTCGATGCCCATTGCTTTGTTTGAGCTGTTTCAGTAATTTGGACACGCCTTCGTTTGTGATGTCAATGATCTTCATTTCATTACTTCTGTTTCATTAGATGTTTTAGTTCGCACAAGTGTGACAGGGTCAGAGGTTTTGGTGTTGTAAAAGCAGAGTGGAATTGCTGATTGAGGGCATCAGCTTGGTCTTTAGGATGGAGTTTGATTTCACCCTCAACTTTCAGTGGGGAGACACCTGTATTTTCGCTTTTACGCTGTTTTACGAATGACAAATTTTTTTCCCTGGTCTGTTGTTTACCGAGTCGCCTTTGCCTTCTTTGGGGCAGTCAGAACATACGATCTTTTCAATATGTTGCCAGTATGCTTGACGTATTTTGGTTTGAATGAGGCGTTTGATGGATTTGTATTTGGTTTGGATGTTTTCAGTGTTTTTGTTTTGGCCTCGCCTGATTTGTCGGTGGAGGTGCACTTTCTTCCGAAGGAGGCGTTTTATTTAAAGGGTGATCCATACCTTGGACTGGTTCTTATGTGTAGTCTTGGTGGGAATATATTTGTTGGTGAGTTCATGGATCTTATTTTTTATTAGTTGCCATTTTCCTTCAACGTCCAGTTTTTGTGTATATACCGGTATAGCGTGGTAGTATTCTGCTTGGAATTCAGTAAGTTTGGCTTTTATGAGGTTCCAATTGGCTTTGTTGTACAGTATGATCTTTCTTTTATGTGGCGGTGACGGTGTGGATTTAATACTGAGCTCATGGTAGACAACGTCATGATCTGAGTTACCGAGGCTTGGTAGAGTTTTGATGTTGTGAATAAGGCTGGGTTGGTTGAGGAAGAACAGATCTAGGGTGTTGTTGAGTCGTGTGGGTATTTTGACGACTTGTTCTAACCCTTTTTCCTCCATGATGTCGATGAAATCAGCATATACATGTAGGGAAGGACAACTACAGTCTGCTAGGATATCATGTTTATCCCAGTCATATTTTGGGAGGTTGAAGTCCCCTAATATCCATATGTGGTTATTTCGAGGGACTCTGTTTAAGGAGGTAGCTAGCGCGTTAATGCTGTCGGGGTCATTTTCAGATGGTTTATAGTATGATGCAATCGAGATGTGCTTTGTACCAGGTATCATGATTTTTGCCCATACTATTTCGCAGTCTGTGTCTAGTTCATGTTGATCAACAGATAGAAGGTCTTTATTGATGGCAAGAAAGACACCCCCTCCTTTCTGCGATCTTTCCTACAGATGTTGTATGTATCGGTTGGAAAAATCTCAGAGTCCTTGATGTCGGGAGTCAGCCATGATTCAGTGCCAGCTATTATATTTGGCTTGACTTTGTCAATTACTAGCTGGAGGTCCGGGCCTTTCTGTCTGATGGACTGGCAGTTGATATTTAGAATTTTTAGATGCCGAGGTTGAATGGATTTAGGTTTCCTACCTTGGCCTTTGGTGCGTTTGGCGTATGAGGTAACGGGTGAAGAGGTAGCCTGGGGAGATCCTATCTTGGGAGTCAGAACAAATAGATGAGTTTGATGAGAGTGAGTCATAAGGATTGGGGTCAGCGAATGACTGGATAGAGTCAAGTAGGCCATTAGAGTAGTTTGGTAAGCAACATCTGAGACATTCCCATGAGTATTTGCTGTCGGAACAGAATTTGTGATAGGTGGATTGACCAATACCTTGACAGGTGATGTGATACCATTGGTCGCAATTATCACAAGCGACTCCTTCATCAGACCAGGTGACTTCTTCGCTACAGAGTCCGCAGTCGTATCTTGTTGTGCTCATGGATGCCGCGTCAGGCCCCGGGTTTATGTCAGCAGATTGAAGCAGGAGAAGGATGAAGATGTATGAGAGTGTTAGTCGATTTGGCCATTCAATTTCTTCATAGATAACTGGTGGAGTATCAGGTGTTGGTCCAGTTTTGTTTCTAACAAACTCAAGCCGAGAATGTCTTCTGGGATATGGGCCATTGCAGTTGGTGGGAGATTGAGAGAAAAGATCAGTAAATTGTTGCATAGTGAATATTTGTGTCTTGCAAACGTTGCTGATCTGATTTGGAGCAAGCAAGATGCCGATGAAGATGGCCAATCTTGCAGTGGGCATGATTGGACAGATGGTTCCAAAAGAAGGCATTTTTATTTATCAGGTGACAAAACACGGTAGAAGTGTGTTGATGGCGAGCGTGCTTTCCTATAGGAGAGAGTGCATGTGCGCTTACCTCTTGGACTGGTACAATTGTCCCAACTCACCACCACCAGTTAATCCTACCTAACTACCGGCTGAAGTTTGTTAGGTCTTTGTCCCAAGTGCAACTCTAGGGCACAGTAAGCAGGTTATGATGAGCAATGTTAGTGATGATTGATATACGACTGAGGATGGAAGTTCAGAATTAGCAGAATTCTCACCACCATATTGTGCATACAAACAAGAAGTGCATGTGTTGAAAGGATAGAATGTATAAACATCGGTTTATTGTATTCTAGGGTTTGTAGGACGATGGCACCACTTGTTTTACAACGAGCGGCTACCACGAAATTAGGTGACACACTTTCAGTGCTTATCAAATAAACAGCAATGTTGTTGATGGACAATACATTTGACGCAATACTAGAGCTGAAACGGTTGACCCATTCTTCTCGGATTTCAACCGGTTAACCCTTTACCCAACAGAAGAAGCCCTGTGCCAATGCATTCTCTTATATATGCGAGTCGACCATAGGTCGCCTCGCATATATAAGAGAATGCATTGGCTTAACACATTAAAAATTATAAAATTGTTAAAGAATGTAAGACAAAATGGTAGAAAGTGTTAAAAAAAGATTTATTTTAGGCCAATGCATTCTCTTATATATGCGAGGCAACCTATGGTCGACTCGCATATATAAGAGAATGCATTGGCACAGGGTATAACTGTAACCATCACAATGTGGTCAATGAGCCGATTCCAATGATATCCATATTTGTATGGTTTTATTGAGACAGACCGAAGATATTTTAGGCTGTTGAAGCTTTATTTGGCCGGTTTTGGCCGGTTTGTTGGGTAAAGGGTTAACCGCTAAATATCTAGCGGATTTCTCTCACACTAATTATGTCGACATTATGCCATGCTCCAGGGACAAACCTAGGTGAGAAGTAGTAGCTGAAATAAAGACCTTATTCACGGCATTTAACGATATTCAAAAACACGCATTCCTTGTTCTTTTGCTGGCTCTCGTGATGGGGAATGAGCAAGTGAAATTTGTGAATGGCAGGAGAGATCGCTTATTTGCCGTGATCAGCATATGTTTGGGCATTTGTAAAACGAGTAAAATAGTATGGGTATTGGTAAAACCATAAAAAAAAACGAGTAACAAAACTATATATTAAAGATCTGTAATATATCATTATCATCATTGGTATATCCTCCAATGCATTATATATAAAGACAAGAAAGTAGAGAACAAAAAGGAAGGTCAGTTAGGTTAGACTCGCAGTCCTATTCAGGATCATTCAGTATTCGAGCTATTCGTCGGTATCATGATAGCGGACACAAGTGTTGGGAGGTTATATAATTTACGTTTCGGTTTCGGTTTTAGTATGCAATCACTTAACATATAGCAATTACTGCCAAATTGAGTGTTAATTAGTCCCACAGGCACAACCAGTTACAGAGTAGCATGGAGCATCAATTTCCTTGATAAAAGGGAAGATTATTGAAGAAGTTTTGGGTTGCTTCAACTACGATGTCTGTTTGAGTCACTCAATTGAATTGATCATATTAAATCACAACACGGAGGAAGAACGGGAAGAGTGAAGACATTGTGCAGCTGATCTCAATCTTCAAACTTTGTCGACTTACATAGTTTTTATAAACCCCACTGTAAAACAGTTTTATATATAGTATGTCGTGGTGTGGTTCCAATTTGAATCCATGTTGCTTCGTGCAGTATTAACTATTAAGTTACGAAAGCACGCATTGCCACACAACGACACTTTTACGTTGTCACTTCCTTGTGTGCATTCAGACTTGATACACAGTGACTGCACACGTGCTTTTGTCGGAAGAAAACTTCAAAGGGTCGGAATTGATTGAAGGTCGCCGACACTTCCAGACAGTTCGAGAATTGCTACTAAGTATCTGATACTACCGCGTGTACCATTTAATGCTTGCATTGCACTCTACTATCGTGCGGGATTTAGTATTAGTTTTGCATCATTTAACCTAATATTTTGAGGATTATTCACGTTCACATTCAACTGACAACGGGATGCGGTTACGTCCGGTTCATTTTTTTCTAACCGGTTACGTCGCTAACCGGATGCTAACCGGTTAACCGTCTAACTGTTTCAGCTCTACGCAATACAAGTTTCATATCACGATAATAATACTATCAATCGTTTGGTGTTGTTTGATTAGTCAGCAGAAATGTAGTTTTAGATGATTTCTAATTTTCATGGACGAAAAAATAAAAACCGCCATGCGCAGACGGCCTTGACCTTTCGGAAAGATTATACATCAATCTGACAGCCTGTGACTTACATTTAGCATTGCATTGACTAATAGACTATATCACCTTTAATATGTTCTCTTTATATCACTGCGATGCCAGGTTTCATTTGCGAAGCGTTTTCTCACGACTCTGCACGAGAGCCATGTTTAAAAAACAGCAGTAGGTAGGATACTGCCATATTAATGTGCCAACGACCTTGGGCTTGGTGGCATGTGATAACCCTATAAGATAGTTTTTCCCCTTGCTATTGTGGTCGAAGTCTTGTCTCTGTAGAGTAGAAGGTGAAGGTTAGCACCCTCTATAGTATTATGGCAGTATCCTACCTACTGCCGTGTTTTTTGTAACATACATGGCTCTCGTGCAAAGACAGAAAACGCTTCGCAAATTAAACCTGGCATCGCAGTGATATAACTTATAAGGAGAATGTAAGCATTGTAAGGTCAGCCCTGGGAATTAAGGAAAATTTGCCTAGCAATATTTTTGCCTAGGTGAAAGAAATCGGCCTAGGCAAAAACAGATTTTACCTAGGCAATTTTGCAACAATATTGCCATCTCAAATCAATATGATTCAATAATAACCTGAAATGCTTAGTTATTTTGGAGAACATTTCCAGGCCACTACTCATCATATATATACATTCCACAAATCATCTCCAAAACTAGTGCCCTTATGGGTAGCTAGTTAATGGCCCAGTGCCATGGAAACAATTTTAGGACAATATATGTAAAGAGTGATTTAAGGAAGTCATTTTGGCTAAAGAGGTTCTATTTCTGATAGACACAAATCAATTTTAGTAATCCAATGAACTTGTTTTACCTAGGAAATATAATTGCCTAGGCAAACTGATTTTGCCTCTGCTTTTACCTAGGCATTGCCTATTGCCTAGGCTAATTCCCAGGGCTGAAGGTAATATAGTCAATGCCATGCTAAATGTTAAGTCACAGTGGTCAGATTGATGTATAATAGTCATAAAAGCCATGAATATGGAGATCGACGCGATCGATGACGTGTTTACCGTTTCTGATTTTCATGTAAATTTGACGCATATCGCTAATCCTGTACTGTAGTTGCTACCCTATTCTTTATATTACAAATATATATTATATATATATATACTATATATTATATTTACTATTATCTGTCAAAGACTGAAACCCCTGTGGTCCAACTATGCCTAATAACTACATAATACTACTATTGAACAGTCAGACTAATGAATCATCAGGGAAAAAAAACAATCAAAATCTAGGCGAGCTCAGTGGGGGCCTAGAGCCAAGTTCCAGACTTGAGCACTTGGAACAATGTCACCGACACTAAATAATGACTATATCCATAGCCCATTACAATACTAATAGTGATGGTATATTAGCCATTCTCACTTGTCATTTGAATAAGTTTGAAGTTATGTTGTCAGTACAGTTACTGACTTGAGTTGAAAGCGAGATCTCACTTAGTTTCAGTCGGATTTCGGAAGAAAAACTGAATAACTTTTGCGAAGTCTAAGACGGTTATACGTACACTGAAATTCAGGCAATATTCACCAACTTCCTGATTTATTGACAGCCCAGTTGTCAGGCATATTTATAGTTCACGATCAACGACTTCTTCCATGTTTCATCGCCAATGTCTAACTTTTACGAGAAAAACACCCTTCGTAGCTTCTGTCAAACTTGGCCACCATATTGGCCTATAAATAGATCCAAAGATGAGTAATGCAACAGTGAAAGTGGTGTGAGAATTCTGTTACGCCCCTGACACGCACTATAGTAAGTCATGTCATTAATCAACTCGAGTATCTTTTTTTTTTAATTATTAACCTTTCATTGTCATAGTGGAACTAATATGTTGCTATTATAATCGGACTATATTTCGATCACCAACATCTATAAAGGCGTAAGACTACACAGGTGCGCGGCGTAACTCTATTTCTGAATCGAGAACTAGAGCCACCAGTGATGATGGAGGGCAATCGCAACTGCACCGTCCAACTTGTCGGATTATTGTACTTGGCAGAAATAGTCGTACGGAAATCACCGAGGTTGGCCGATGGGTCAGGTTCTGTCTGTATCTCTATCTGTAGTGGTACGTCGTAGGAACCAGTTCTGGCGTGTTACGACGGGTGTGGAGGCGCTAGATGTTTTCCTGTAGATACTCCTGGAATGATGTTGTAGAGTCCAGCTAGGCTATCTAAGAATTTCCCGTCCAGCTGGTTCCAATCGATCTTTGCTCTAATAAACACTGAATGTTTGTATTCTTCCGTGTTTATTGTTTGCGGGAGTTCGAAGCATCTTTCGTGGTTTCGTATGAGATGCTGAGGGAATTTGGATGTTTCGTATCCCTCCAGGTGTTTGTTTTTCTTACGAACTCGTTTTAGAGAGTAGTTTGCATACTTGTGTGGGGGAATGGCTGGGAAGGCCCCGTCCACTACTTTGTGCAATAATTTCAACCTGTTTGTTTTCCTCCTGGTCTCGAGTGGTTGGAATTTTAGGTCAATTAGCATGTTTGTGACCGCACCCTCAAATCTGCTTCTATAGTCTTTTTTGATGAAACGAGCTACTCTTCTTTGGATTTTCTCAAGTTTATCGATGTTTCGTTTTTCGTATGGGTCCCATATTATATCTGCATATTCCATACTTGATCTTACTAGCGATAAGATAAAAATCACCATAGCAACCAAACCAATAGATGCATCTGAATGCATCCTACGTCAAATGTTATGCCATCATGGTTAGAAACTGACAGTGCTAATATTTCTGATTGCCGGTTGCATTGTGTACAAGAAAACCTTACGTGATCCGCTTTGCTGAATCGATGTGTGTGACCTTATACATGCACAATCCGTTCCGCTGAACTTCCTGAAGGTTGCACGTATGAATAAGAAGACATAGTTGGGACACGCGGTACATTTTTTGAGAACACTGTTTGGATGTGTGATGATCGTGTCTGGATATTTGCATGAAATTCAAGTGTTTCGAAGCAACTTGTGAGAATGATCAGAACCTTCACTTTGGAGGATCTATTCCTCGAAATCTCATTCCGCCCGAGCAAATGCCGATTCCGTTGTGAGCTTTTCCGCTTGTCGACCGAGCAATTTTCAAATTTACCGGCCGAAAAACTTACAAAGACAGATATAAGATAAGCTTAATAACATATTATGTTGACGTTTACCTCTAGCTTCAACCGGGACATGTTCTCCGATCATGGTGTTGCCAAAAAAAGCCAGCAAAATGTTGTAATCGATGATTTATGTTTTCGCTCCGATTCCCGGCCACTCTGCATGTGGGCCTATATATGTTCCGTTGTCGCCCGAGTAAGTTCAATTGTCGCCCGAACAATACTCTTTAGATTTCGACTAGAAACGTCCAGTTTTCTAGCGATAAATGTATCCATGGGACGACTCTTATAGCCTTTGTCTTCAAAATGATGACGAAATTATTAAAGGGGCATGCAATCAGACTCTTTATCAGTACATTTTCGGATAATGTTATAAAATTTTATCAATGTCTTCATTTTCCTGATATAAACAGTATTCATCGTTGAAAACTTTCCTATACGTCAGTGTAATTACCAGTTTCACACCGGAAGTCGCACACTTTAGTTTGAAATTGTGCTGAGCGACAGCTATATATAGGTCAGTACGGTATATCGAATAGCAGGGCAAACCCGACCCGACCCGCCCCATTCAACGGGTATAAGCTTAATATAGGCTTATTTCATAAACAATAAGTCCAATATCAACCTATGTGAATAGATAGGCCCAATTTGAACCTATTGGCAAGAGGATTGGATTTTTAGATGGAACAAATAAAATGCAGCCCGTTCTACCGAAAACTCGAACATTATATGCTTATAATTGGTCTTATAGTTAGATAATCTGAATAGAATCTAAATGGTCATAAAACACATCAAAATAAGACCGTATACTTTTTTCACGAGAACAGGATGGAAAATCTCGAGAAAATAAGCATTATACGGGCTTATATTTAATTGGGCGAAATAAGCTGATATTGATATTATTTGAATCTCAAATACGCTCTATATATGGGCCTATTTACTCTGGTTATTAAAACAGCCCTATACATGGGACTATTTATATATATGTAATAAGCCAGCAGCGCTCTTATATATGTTCACGGCAACACGCTGGAAAATAACACGAATAAGCCAACTCATGATTTACCAGATTTACGTTCCTTATTTTGCGTTTCAACTGTGGCCCTTGCCATACAACGGAATAAGTCCAATATAAACCTATGTGAATATTTAAGTCCAATGTGAACCTATACAAGAAAACTAAGATGCATGCATCAGGTCGGCCGTGAAATATCTACCATAGAATTGTTGTAGCTATCGATTATACATTTTGGAACACCTGTCTGTATGTATGTGTGTATGCATGAATGCATGTGTGTATGTGTTATAGACTCTAACACTGCTCGACTGATCCGACTCGGATTTGGTTAACGTGTCAACTTGACCTCGCTCATAGGCATGTTTCTGGACCTTGACCGATCCGACTAAAAATTTGTGTGTAGGACTACTTCGATCCCGGGAGCAATATTGACGGGTCCTATTTCACGTGGGACCATGTTCTCGAACGTGCTGATGTAGGCATGTTTCTGGACTATTTGGACGGGTCAAATCTTGATCCCGACCTGACTTTGACATTCAAAAAGATCAATTCAAGGTCAAATCTGGTAAAACGAAGTATTTCAACGAAATATAATACCTACTGTTACTTTTGTCCCAGGAGTGTTTCGGGTGGGTCAAATTATGACCCTGACCTGATCTTGACATTCAAAATTGTCAATTCAAGGTCAAATCGGGTAAAGCCGGGCGGATTTCGACGGGTACTTTTGTCGTGACTTTTGTCCGGGGAGTGTTTTGGGCGGGTCAAATCGTGACCCGACATGACGTTCACCTTTAAAATGGTCAATTCAAGGTTAAATCGCGCAATTCTCCGAAAATCAGAGGGGAACATCCCGGACGAAGTAGGGTCCATCAGCTACTATTATATATTTCTAGATTTAGTTACAAACTAAAAACCTGTATATTGTACAAAGAAATGTTTGACAAATATATCTGTATCAATATTACCATACGGGTCATTAAAATAGATACGACGAAACAAATTTTGAAGGGTGCATGGTATCAGGTAAATTTTTATATTTCAAATGATGACAGGAATGCGGAAAGTTGAAGTACCTACGTAATACTGGCTATCCGAATGAAGAGATATACATGTATATAAAAACCAAAATAGAAGATGACTGCTGGCGACAATGTTTTCCAAAAAAATTCAAAGCATTCGATAGCTCCCATCTAGTTGTCAGCCCGAAGATCAATATAAAGTGTGGTGACTATCAGATGAGGGATATGACTGTACAGTTGCTAAACAATTCAGTCACGCAAAAGAGGATCAAACAGTAAGATACCAAATTGCTGCCTTTGGTAATGTTTTTTAACGAAATTCGGGAAAATTAGATTACTCTCCCCCTGGTTATCCAGAAGATCATTGTGGAATCTGGTGACGATCGGACAAGGGGTGTCGTCTGTAGGATCAACCAAATTATTTAGCCATAAAAATAGTAAAATTCAAGATCACCGCTGGCAGTGATGTCTTCACAAGGACAACTTGCAGCTTGAGAACAAAACATGGCTCACATCTAGCGGTGACCCAAACTATCCACATGAGAAAAAGTTCTCCAATAAAAGCTGGCTGCAGGGTGCGCCAATTGATTCAAATTCGAAATTTAACAGGGTGTACTGCTTGTGGCCATGTTTTCCCCGCAAATTTGATAGACTGATGGACAAAACCACTGAATCCGTTGAATCAATATACATGTATACATGGATTAATGTATATGCATTGTTATACACAGTACTGGTATATAAAGGTACTGAAAATAACAATATTACTAGTATACACAAAATAAACCATATATCATGGCTATGGGTTCTAATATCCGAATATGACAGCTGATAACTTGGTGTGAATTGAAGAGTGGTGGTGTCTCACGCATATCTAACCCTCCATGTTAGAAACATGCCATTAAATGTCATAAGTATAATCTAGCTTGAGGACAGAAGTTATCCATAAAAACCCCCCTTAATTCAACCAGGTCCTCGCGCGATGTATGGTCGATCACATGATGATCTAGGGGGGGATTAGAATTGTTGTATAAAAACAGCACTGCATGTAAATATAAAATAAAATAGTGCTACATCTTATTACAGATTATTGCCATATATAATCAGTGACTATACAGACAGTCTGACAAAATAAAGTTTCAGTGACACTCTATCCGAAGAGGGGAATAATTCCATCTGTTACAGTCAATGGAGCAATTATGAATCTGGAAAGGTGAAATTTCTAAGTAATACTAGATATCGACATGACGCGATAACATATAACGTAAATGCAATATGGCCGCTGGCGACCATTTTTTCCTATAAAATTAAAAAAATATTTGATAGCTCTCATCTGATAGATCAATATCAAGATAAATATGAAGTTTAGTGATGATCGGATGAGTGAAGTGGACTGTGCTAAACGGTTTAGTAATGCTTAAAGGCACGTGCGGCCTTAGTTGTCGAAAATATTCATATTTGTTCCAATCACCGTAAACAGAAAAACATTAAAACGCATACAGTTTCGTTCATATATACCATGACCATCGCGTAAACAGCATGTTATCATAAAGATTTACTATATTTGACCTAAGCAAGAGCCTGATTGTGTTACAGAAGACAACACAATGATGCTTTCTAATCACACACAAATGGCATAAACGCTCTTTATTCGTTCCATATCAGGAATTCACCCACAAAGAACGCTCTTTATGTTTACCATCATAATATAAACAAACACCAGAAAAGTTACTTTTTATGCTTTTGTTTACATAACAATGGTAACAAATATGACAATAACATACTGTTTATGCGATATTTCTTATTTGTATACGGACAAAGTCTGTCTACATTTTGTTGTTCTTTCTGTTTGTGGCGGTTTTTGACGGGTGGAAATATTTTGACAGGATACCCACCGCCAAGGCCAACCGTACCTTTAAAAAGATTTTTACCTTAATATTTTTATGTTCACTTTATAAACTTCACTGAGTCAGCTTTGTCGTGTATTGAGTTTGATATCTTTTGTTAACAGTTTATAAATCATGTATGTCTCATGTTTGTTATTTTAATTTATGTGTTTATTATCATTAAATAAAGTTGAATTCCTTAAAAAGATTCTTACCTCAATGTTTTTATGTTCTCTTTATAAACTCCACTGAGTCATCTTTGTCATGTATTGAATTTGATATCTTTTGTTAACAGTTCATAAATTATGTATGTCTCGTGTTCGTTATTATATTATATACACTTTATAGTGTGTTTCAGAACGAAAACAAAATGAATAAAATCAACAAATTTGTAAATTTAAAAACAATTCAAACGTTGTTGTATTCCATGTCCCAGCCCGGACATATACACCAAATTTCAATAATATTCATTGAGAAACAACGGACCAAACGCCATATAACACCCCGTATGCATCTTTTATTCCGAGTTGGCCTTTTATTCCGAGTTGGCACGCGCCGATTGGGCGAGTTAGCCCTGGGGCGAGTACGCCGATTCCGACACCTTTTCTATTTGCAGCAGGTTAAGTTTACGCGTAATTTAATTTACAAAGTTCCCCAATTGGTATCGTAAATAGAGCGACCTTATTTGACAGAGAATGCCTCTGTTATTGATTATAAAGTTGCTATACATTAAAAACGACAATTCACATGCTCGTTCAAGCGCAGTAGTCTATTTTCCCCATGTTAAAGGACATCCACAAATACTAAATAACGCTAACTTACTGCCGAATGTTTTACACGACAACTGTTAACATATTTGGGCTGAATTCATCTGACGCGGTATTATTCCTCAAAATAAACAACAAAACCATCGTTACTTGGAAATGTAGTTTGGGCTAACATTTACATAAATCCTCCACATCATTATTCCGACACACACGTCAGATGAAAAACTCACATGAAGTAACCGGCCAAATTGGCCGAAATGAATATTTAGGTCCAATGTGAACCTATATGCACGTGCATATGTTGAAAATTGTAAACAATGTCGCGTATACCCGTCCAGCTGTTTAAACATTGGGCGATATCGTTCGTGGGGGTCAAAATATAGTACTTAAAATGCAAGTTTTCGTTGCTAAATCGCACTTTTGGCAAAACCACAGCAGCCGCGAGGGTCTCCTTGTGGATTCTTCTTGTGCCGCCACTATATAGCTCATCTAAAATTATCAAAACTATAGTCATATATGAGCATCTTCTATTGGCGTAACCACTGCAACCACCGTGCTATCCTTGTGGATTCTTCTTGTGCAGTCACTATAGTCCTTCTAAAAATTACAAAACTTTGCAACATATCCTCGTGAAAATACGCACATATTCAACCTATAATGTGCAAATAGATTCATATTGGATTATTTTATTCTGAAATAAGCAGATAATGGGGCTCATCCGTTATTCAATTTTATGGCGCGGGCGACAGTGAAATCACATTTTAAATACCGTACATCCGATACGGCGTGAGTTGGTTTATTTGTCTCACTGTCCTCACATAATGAAGCTGTAATGAAGCCATGAGTCGATAATGTGACTAAAAAGCTCTCATTTTCAGTTTATTATTGACTCAAAATGATTCGATTCTAAGCAGATTATCTAACTAAGACCAATTATATTATATATATATAAGCTGATGTGTGGATTTTCGGGAGAACATGGTTGCACTTGTTCCATCTAAAAATCCAATCCTGGTGCCAGTAGGTTCCAATTTGGCCTAACTATTCACATAGTTTCATATTGGACTTATTTTTATGAAATGCGCCTATATTAAGCTTGTACCCGTTGAATGGGACGGGTCGCACTGAAAATACAATATATGAATTAAGAGCGTGCAAAAGTCGTATCGATGAAAAAGTAGATTAAATAGTGCCAATATGGGCTTACTTCGTATTGAAATAAGCATACCATGCTTATTTTGAACGCCGCGTGTTATGCCTGTATATAGACAGGACATAGAGCATATATTTCACAAATATATACGCTCTATATGGGCCAAAACGCAACATTAAAATAAGCCCGTATTGTGCTTCTTTTCACGAGCGCAGGCTGTTTTTGCAAAAAATGAGCACAATACGGACCTATTTTATAATTGCGCAAAATAAGATCATATTTGCATTATTTGAAAGCTGATATACGCTATATATGGGCCTAATTGCTCTGATAATTAAAACAGCCGTATATTAGACTATTTCAATATGAAATACATCCGCGCGTAGTGTGCTTGTTTTCACGAGAACACGTTGGAAAATAACACGACAAGCCAACTCACGACTTACTATGTGTACGTTCGTTTTATTGCGTGTTCACTGTGGCCCGTGCCATTCAACGGTATAATTTGAGAATAAAATAAGTTCAAAATAAACCTATGTTATTTTTTCAGTCCAATATGAACCCATTTTACGAAAATATGTTGAAAATTACAAACAATATTATGTGTGCCCGTCCAGCTGTTTAAAACATTCGTCGTATATTATAAGTCGTTCGTTTGGGTCAAAATACTGGGGGAAAATGCAATTTTTCGTTGCATAAGCGCACTTTTACACGGAACCATAGCAGCCACGAAGCTCTCTTTGTGGATTTTTCTAGTGCCGCCACTAGTTCATCGAAAAATCCCAAACTAGGTTATATCCCAGATAGCATGACAAGGTTCGACCAACGTTGGCACAACCACCCTCTGAATGGTTGGACCAACGTTGGCAAACAACGTTGGGCCAACGTAATTTTGCTCATTGGGTCAACGTTGGGCCAACGTTTTGGGCCTATGTCGGGCCAACGTTGGACGACATCACCGAGTGTTGGAGCAACGTTGATAACCAGACCGCATGGTTGGCATAACGTTGGAAACTAAACCCATCAATTGGTTGGCATAACGTTGACCCAACGGATGCACATGCAACGTTGGAGCCTCAAACAAAAATGGTTGGCATGACGTTGGGGGATTCTATATTTTTGTTTTGGCATCCAATAATTCGTTCGTACTTCAGTTACTACCGTCAGCCACCATGTCATAATCAGAGGCAAGTTTGTGAGAAACTACTACATGCATGTCATTGATGTAAGTATTCTCCGCTATAACTTATATGATGTACGCCATGCAAACATTCAGAACGTTGTGATTCCGAGAACAATGTTGGGAAAGTTTCTCACAAACGTAAACCTACATCGGATAGCGACACGACGACTGATGGGTACCTAAAGAACGAACAAATCCTTGAAATCCAAATTAAAGAAACTGAATCATTTATTTGCTAAACTCAATACCAGCAGCAACACTGAACGAGAACGAGAACAAGCGCGTCATAAGAAAATCAGACGCGTGATCCGTTGTGCACGCGCGTACAGTTTGACGTCAGAGCTTTCTACGTCATTTACGTTGGCAATATAACATTGGGCCAACGATTCTGTGCCAACGATATACACCGACACAATCCAACGTATTTTATGGCATATCGTTGCATATGTTGTGTCAGCAATGATTGTACATATGTGTTTACGGAACGTGTCATTAATACAAATATACGATTCTCGACCGATCGGGACGAAACTTGGTGCGTGTGTGTAGTTTGACCAGGCGGTGGACGTTGTCGTATTGGCGAGCCCGTGCGGCGCCCGCTTCGCGCATGCGCAGACGAGATCTCGGAAACGGGTGGAGCTATCGACTTGAAATTTGGTATGTGAATGTATCTTGCCCCGGATACGAATTTTATCGGGTCGCCGAGCCCGTGCGACGCCAGCTTCGCGCATGCGCAGACCAGATATCGGAAACGGGTAGAGCTATCGACTTGAAATTTGGTTTTTGAAACGGGTGGAGCTATCGACTTGAAATTTGGTTTTTGAATAGCCCGGACAACGTCGGGCTCATCGGCTAGTCTCATATATATTTTGAAGACCTCTGTCTGTTTGTTTGTATGTTTGTCTGTATGTTTGTATGTTTGTCATTTATACAAATCTACGATTCTCGACCGATCGGGACCAAACTTGGTACGTGTGTGTAGTTTGACCAGGCGGTGGACGTTGTCGTATTGGCGAGCCCGTGCTGCGCCCGCTTCGCGCATGCGCAGACGAGATATTGGAAACGGGTGGAGCTATCGACTTGAAATTTGCTATGTGAATGTATCTTGCCCCGGTACAAATTTTATCGGGTCGCCGAGCCCGTGCGACGCCAGCTTCGCGCATGCGCAGACGAGATCTCGGAAACGGGTGGAGCTATCGACTTGAAATTTGCTATGTGAATGTATCTTGCCCCGGATACGAATTTTATCGGGTCGCCGAGTCCGTGCGACGCCAGCTTCGCGCATGCGCAGACCAGATCTCGGAAACGGGTGGAGCTATCGACTTGAAATTTGGTTTCTGAATAGCCCGGACAACGTCGGGCTCATCGGCTAGTGTATATATAATTGGACTGCCATGACGCTGTTATCATTGGCCCAACATTGGACCAACGTTATAATTCCAACTGTTGCATGGGAGTAATAACTTGGGGTCAATCAAGGGCCAACAACGTAAACCCAACCAATGTGCTGTGCACAGTAAATTCCATTGGCATGTTCGCAACGCTATAATTCCACGGTTTGGGAGAAATACGTTGGGCCAACCCAACTAATTTACTGCAGATAATTCCGTTGACAAGTTCGTGTTGATCCAATGTTGGGCCAACGTTATATTACCAACGGTTGGGGGGAAATACGTTGGGCGAACCAAGGGCCAACAACGTCAACCCAACCAAACCTAATGCCAACCGTGCCGACATGGCGACATGCCAACGTTGGCCCAACGTAGTCATGCTATCTGGGATAGAGCTGTTCAAACATTTATCATAAGTTAGTTGCTAAATCGCTTATGTAGACAAATAACCACAACAACAACGGGGTCATCCTTGCGGATTCTTGTTATGCCACTGTTTCATCTACAAACTGGTCATTTATGCCCTTTCAGCTGTTCCCAAATTGGGCGTAAATAATTTTTCGTTACAAAACCAATACAACCACGGTGCTATCCCTGTCGATTATTATTATGCCTGCAATTATAGTCCCTCTAAACATCGCAAAGAAAGTCATGTACACCCACGCAGCTGCATGTTCAAAGGTCATGTATGGATGAATAATATTTTATTTTTTTTGCTAAATCTCCTCTGTGAACATATATAACCACAACAGGCACGGGTCTACATTATGATTGTGGATTCTTATTGTGCCACCAGTCCATCTAAAATATTCACATAGGTTCTCGTATTGATGAAAAAGTTGAATAAATAGAGCCAATATGGGCTTATTTCGTATTGAAATAAGCCCATATCTTGCTTATATTGAACGCTGCGTTTTACACACATATGAGAGTCTTTTTCTCAAATACTCTCATGGGCCTAAAACGCAACATTCAAAATAATCGCGTAATGTACTTCTTCTCACAAGAACAGGCTGTAAAATCAAGCCTGTTCTCGAGAAAATAACCACAATTCGGCGTTTTTAATTTGCGCGAGATCAATTCATATTAGCATTATTTGAAAACTCAAATACGCTCTATATATGGACATAAACTCTGGTTATTAAAACAGCCCCATTTGGAAATATTTAAATACGAAACAAGCATTTATTGTGCTTATTTTTAAGAAAACCGACTGGTATATAACACGAATAAACCAACTCACGGCCTACCATAATTACGAACTGCCTTTATACTGGGTTTTCATTGTGGACGGAGCCATCCAACGGAATAACGTGTTTACGTCCACTGTGGGCTTAGTTCAGAATCAAATAAGTCCAATATTAACATATTTGAATATTTATCTATTTATATATGCGCATACACCTTATGAGGGAAGAAAGCCCCAAGCGACCGCTAATTGCCTTTTTATGACATTAGAAATGGTATAGCTATGTGAACTTTATGTCACTTTAATAACAAAAATAGTAGCGGTCCGGGATTGAGACGTCAATTCTTGGGACCGTGATGTTGATAATATGCATATATGGAAAGAGGGTTTTTCTTCAATTTTCGAGTCGATATATAGGCCAACCATATGAGGGAAGCAAGCCCCACAGTAACCCCTATATAAATACCATTTTATGGTACAGATCTGTGCAGGAGATGTCCCTTTACTTAAATATACTAGAGCTCCGGGTGGAGACACTCATTAGTGGTGCAAGGATGCTGATTATATGAAAATATATAAGGGTTTTTTTTTTACTCAATTTTAAGTCAATTAGTACACCATATGAGGGAAGTAAGCCCCATCACAGGGACCCCTAATTCCATTTTTATGACCGTGGATATGTATATATCTGCATGTGCAGGAGATGTCCCGTTAATCAAATATACTAGAGATCCGGGATGGAGACACACATTCATGGGACATGGATGCTGATGACATGAAAATAGGAGTTTTTGGGCCAATTTCAAGTAAATAAGTATACTGGTACATCAATTATGAGTGAAGCAAGCCCCTGGCGATACCCAATTTTTATGACACAAGCGCCAAAACATGCGCCATTAGTCGCACATTTCGTCGCTTTCGTCGCTAATGGGGCACTTTTTTGGCGCAATTAATATCTCCCTCATGAGTTCACCCCTCTGCAAATTGTAGAATCTGAATAGGCCTACATGTGGACAGTCAACAGGTCACCGATAAACTCTACCAATGTACTATATATGGACTATGTATATACACCATTCGTATTATACAGGGAGTTGAAGTAATGTGGCTAATTGCGTTAAGCGCAATATTGAAGATTTTTGATTGCACTTAGCACAATTAGCTCTTATTGCATTTAAGCGCAATATATACGAACATTCCTTATTTCGCTGAAATGCAATTAGAGACTCCTTTTTGCGCTTTTAAAAGCGCAATAAGCTTAATTCGACAGTCATTATTGCGCCAAAACGCTTATTGCGCAATTAGATATTTCCTTATTGCGATTAAACGCAATTAGATCTCCCCTTATTGCACTTAAGCGCAATTAGAGATTCCTAATTTTAAGATGCATAATTCGAATTAACACTCGCAAATTACTATTTCCTTGGGTTCGGTGGTCAAAAATATTGAATCCAGTCGAGGAACCCACCCATCAAAGTTCAGAGTTGTTGGAGTCTTGAGTGTTCGTTGTATAGTTTTATTCTATATCATAAAGTATATCATAAAGTATTTCCTATCAGGCGTTCGTACTCAATCTCTCCTAGCTCGCCACGTGTATTCTCTTTTATCCCACACATGCAGTCCCTCTGTCAATCACATACTCGCGGCATGCACTGTCTACGCCCACGCGTACATCAGGTATACTCAACATCTTCCCTCTTTTATAAGTACGGCAATGAAACGGTTACATTCATTCTCTGACATTACCTGGCATAATTTGACCTAACTCTCACGCAGCTTACACACAGCTTACACACCACTCATATCCTTGCACGTTATACTGTCCTATATAATGTTGCATGCATGTTACATTTCACAAGTTCAAAACAATTAAGATTACATTTTTGACAAGAATTGTGATTGTTAAGCGTTTTCAATGAGTCTATTTGGAGCCTGTATTCGTCGACCTGAACGAGTGGCATAATTGTTTCCAGATAAGTCGGTTATCGGCTGCGTATGATCGCTGACTGGCACATCCTGTTTTTCATCATGGATGACATTATTAGGTTCAGTTCCATGAATATCGGTCGGTGTGACCTGAATGTGTCTGCGATTTCTGCGAAAAGTTCCACGTGGTGTTTCCACTATGTAACTATGCGTAGGAGTGTCAGCTTCTTGAATTGTCCCTGTTTTAGACCAATCAGATTCATTGTCGGTGCGAATTCGCACACGATCTCCAGGTTTTAGATTGTTGGAGTCTTGAGTTTTTGTTGTATAGTTTTATTCTATATCATAAAGTTTATCATAACGTATTTCCTATCAGGCGTTCGTACTCAATCTCTCCTATCTCACCACGTGTATTCTCTTTTATCCCACACATGCAGTCCCTCTGTCAATCACATACTCGCGGCATGCACTGTCTACGCCCACGCGTACATCAGGTATACTCAACAAGAGTGATCAGATATCGATTTTTGAAATCCATTATTTTTCACCACCGATAATTTTAGTGGCCATGTAAAAGGTCGACGGGAAGACGGTATCGGACCAAATTGCGGATGAAGATGGATAACTCTATGTCTCTCTAAAATCAAGTGGCTTTTTCGGTCAGATAATTGGCAAACCAGCAAAATTGAAAAAATATTGATAAATAACGGGTTTTGGGCAATTTTGTACTATAGTTGACTGTGGTTAGCATTATTTTTGGGCAATTAATCGAGTCTGGTAACTGGAGCCGCATTTAAAATAAAAAACGTTGTTGTTGTTGTTGGAATCTGATGATATGGGGACCATCGAATCGGATTGAGTACCTTTAAACTCAATTATTTATTAAATGTCAATTTGGCTTCCAATATAGATGTATGTTTGGTCTTTTTATTAAAGTACCTCAAGATATTATAGGAAGATAAAAAAAAACATCGCAACTAATTGGATTACGGTAAACATTTATCCATGTCAGGAATCGGAACGCCGAGAATGTGCGTGTCGTGAATCGGAACACTCCGAAAGCAGAATCGGAACGTATGGTAGTGTTACTTTGAAGGCTGAAATCGCGTATTTTGATCAACTGTATTTTTGTCCCCTGAAAATTTTATTTTTGGGGGATTATAGAATCGGGGTCCGTCCGTCCGTTCGTCCGTCTGTTCGTCTGTCTATCCGTCCGTCCGTTCGTCCGTCCGTCACACTTTTGAGTACATTCATGGTGTAATAATCTCCTCCTACAGTTTTCATCCTAGAGATTTGAAACTTCAGAATGTTGTTGCCCATATATTGAAGATGTGCAACATGTATATAGATTACGGAAAAATTATTTTTGACAGAGTTATTAACCCTTTTCGACTTAGAAAATTTCAACATTTTTTATAATTTTCTGTATGAGGGTACCTTCATGGTGTAATCAACTCCTCCTACAGTTTTGATCGTAGATATTTGAAACTTCAGATTATTGTTACCCACATATTGGAGATGTGCAACATGTATATAGATGACGGAAGAATTATTTTTTGACAGAGTTATTAACCCTTTTCGACTTAGAAAATTTCAACATTTTTTTTAATTTTCTGTATGAGGGTACCTTCATGGTGTAATCAACTCCTCCTACAGTTTTGATCGTAGATAATTGAAACTTCAGAGTATTGTTACCCACATATTGGAGCCGATGGGGTCATTGTCACAAGGCTTCGGTCACATTCGTAGCCAGCTTTTTAAATCGATCACAAATGTAGCCAGCTTTTCGCCGGCGATCACATTCGTAGCCAGCTTTTCTAATTCCATGCTTTATATGGCGCGAAATATGACGTCATCGCGTTCGTGACTAAAATGCCGACGTCATGCTCCAAAACTGACTTCGTTTATCAACTTATATTGGAATATATAATTCGAGCATCTAACGACATTGGTCGGAAACCTCAGGTTATTAGATGAACTAATATCAAATTAAAATTGATGTTGTTTTTCATTCATCAACTCAGAAAAATGAGACTAACCTAATCTTGTTCATTGAGGCTCACATGAATATGAAAAGCTGGCTACAAATGTGATCGCAGTAGAAAAGCTGGCTACATTTGTGATTGATTTAAAAAGCTGGCTACGAATGTGACCGGAGCCTTGTGACAATGACCCCATCAGCCATATTGGAGATGTGCAACATGTATATAGATGACATAATTTTTTTTTTTACAGAGTTATTAACCCTTTTCGACTTAGAAAATTTCAACATTTTTTTTTAATTTCTTTAACAAAGCGGCATCGACTTGCCACGTTTTCGGGGGAAACTGTGGTCAGCTGACCTTTTATTAATGTAACGATGGGTTGTTTGAGGATACACATAAGCAATTTGTTCTACAAAACATTATCTCTTTCGATTCGAAATTCACAATTGTACACAATACTTTTAATCTGTGTGTGTGTGAGGGTGTGTGTGTGTGTGTGGGGTGTGTGAGGGTGGGGGTGTGTGTGTGGGGGTGTGTGTGTGTGTAATTTGAGTGAGCAAACCCTTGTAATTTGGTTCAGCTTGTATATATGGGACGAAAGAATAAGAAAGTGAAGATAGGCCCACCATATGAGGGAAGCAATCCCCCAGTAACCCAAGATCCCTTTTATGACCATGGACATGGTATAGATCTGTGCAGGATATGTCTCTTTTATAAAATATACTAGATCTCTGGGATGGAGACACAAATTATTTGGGACAGGGATGCTGATAATATGAAAATAGGGGTTTTTCCCTTATTTCAAGTCAATAAGTACACCATATGAGGGAAGCAAGCCCCCAGTAACCCCTAATTCCCAATTTATGGCCATGGAAATGGTATATATCTGTGCAAGAGATGTCCCTTTAATAAAATATACTAGAACTCTGGGAGTGATGCACCAATTATTGGGACACCAGGGACAGAGATGCTGATATGCATATGGAAATATGTTTTTTCTTCAACTTTTGAGATAATATAATATGAGATGGACTCAATCATTCACAATCAGAGGGAAGTAAGGGAGTCTTAGGTATTTGCGCTTAATTTAAGCGCAAATAATTTGCGTTTAAGCGGAAATGATTTGCGCTTAAGCGCGATTAAATTGATAGACACATATTTTCGCTTAAGCGCAAATATTTTCGCTTTAGCGCATATAAATAATAAATGTGAAAAGGGCCTCCCATAGAATTGTTTTCCGTTAAGAAGGATTGGTTTCTTGTTGCAAAAGAAATTATATAAATTTTCAGAAGAATGCGGTGGCCACATTTTTTTGTAAAGATAAATTATGTTTTGTTGCCTATATAAACGCACACGTGTATGGCGATTCACTAGACTGATAAATGTTTGGCACAGTTTCAGATAAATGCTAATATCAGCTTATGGAAGATTCATATTTTTTGTGTTAGAATTCCTGTTAAGAGAAATTGAATTCAAAGCATCTTCTTAACGAAAAATCAATTCTGATCAATTTAAAAGACTTCCGAATTGATTCAAGATTGTTCATTGCAATTAAATTTATGTTAAGAGAAATTTATTTTTTGTTAAGAGAAATATTTTTTAAAAGAGGAAATAGCTATTAAATGTGAATTTGGCCTCCCATAGAAAGTGAGTGTTAGTGGTATAAGTCTAGTGACAATAGAACTAACTTTTGGAGACATCTTGTCATTATATTTTTATTATTTTTGTCTTCACCAAGAGGAACAACCCTATTTTGTAGTGTCATTGGAAAATTACGTAGAGTTGTCTAGCTTGAAATGAAAACAGGAAGTGTCTGTGCGCATGTGAAGGTAGTGTCTGGCATGATCTGAAATATATAAATAGTTGTGATATTTCGATTAATTTAGGGGAGTGTCTGTGCAATTTTACATAAAGCTAGCTTTTAACATGCTGAAAATGCAACATCCTTAATTTCAAGAAGGAAGTGGGTTGATATATATGGGAACGCCCGCCATGTAACGCGATTTTCGCCTCACGTCAATGTCAGTTGTCAAAAACTGAAACAATCAGACAATGGCGACAGCCATTTCGCCTCCCGATCAGAAAACCACTAATGACATTGACCAAAACTATGCTATAACTCAACGGCAAGATTCAACAGAAGACCAGACAGGTACGTTATCATAATTCTGAATCAACAATACAGCAAATTGGAAATTAGTTCCATTTCAGCAAGTTTCCTGAGCCAACAAGATCATCAATCATTCAAAATCAAAGATCAATGATTGAATCAACCAAAAAAAACAACTGGTCATCTGACGGTACCAGGTTTCGCAAATGTGATAATACAGCTACACTAGCTGTATTCAGCTAACCTAGTTGAATTCATCTATATATTCTCCAATCACTTTCAAACAAATCAAAACAATCACTCATTTTGTGACTGTGCAGTTGTGTTTACCACTGCCAATACCACGTCAATCGATGTCTGATAATGATATAATGGTTTAACTTTAAGGAGAGGTCTAGACTCTAGTGACCAATTTTGAATGGGGATTTCCATGCAAATCTGCAGATCAAAAGTTACAGAGTTGCACATAGTCATACTTCTGAATGTGACTTTCAAGATGTGGTATTGGAAACAACAGGTATTTATCTGGCGGGTCCGCTTGTAACTTGTTCCATTATAATATAATGTTGGTGTATTTATTTTTGAATTTTATATTGATTTTTCCAAAAAAATTATCAAAATATATTTATTGCAAAATTTTATAATTTACCAAGCGGACCCGGCAGATAAATATGGTACCGGTAGCTGTTGTTTCCAATATTATACCACATCAAATCACACTCAGAAGTACGGTACCGGTACTAGTATGTGCAAGGTATGTGCAACTCTGTAACTTTTGCTTCGCAGAATTGCATGGAAATCCCCATTAAAAATTGTTCACTTAACCTCCCCTTTAATAACTCTGTCTGACATGCATTGCGGAATACCTTGAAAACAATCTTTAATGCAATATTCAATGCCGAAAATGCAATGTCTTTATCAGTTTCGGAATTTCCGGAAATAGTAATCTGGTGCTGCTCAAACGCAATTTGATGGGTGTTCTAAAATTACGAAATAGTTGAAAAGGAGGACATCTCTAGCCCAAGATTAAAAAAGCGGGCACAACTAACCACTTTAGCTTACCACACACTATCTCTATATTGCCATTACAAATAGTTAGTGGTGTGTGAGTTCAAATTCTTGAGGTTATGTGCATGTACACTATTCTAATGCTCCTTTCCGTTTTAGCAGCAGGAACAAATACAGGAGTGTATTTGATGGGGTTTATCTTTGTTTTACAAGTTATTTACATGTAGTTCACGTTTTCACAGAAAATAGTTGCAACACTTTGTCACAAAACAAGTGACATTTTTGATTTGGTTGAAAGCGACCAGATAATAGGGTGACCTAAATTTGATGGGCAAATTAGCGCTTCTAGTTTATTATCGAAAAATTTGTTTCAACATACTTCCGTTGTCAATAACGGGTCACATGCTTTTTAGCTCAACTGTGACGGAGTCTCTTGTGGAGCTATAGTCATCACATATACCACATCAATTCCGTCCGTCCTTGCTCAATTTAACACTAATTTTTTTTTTATTATTATTTAATTTAGATTTAATTCGTTGCTCATTTAATTATATTTTTAAAAAACATTTAATAAAAATTGAAAAATTGAAATCATAACATATGCAGAGTTTTGAAAGTTATGAAATCACTGAGACTCATTAAACTTTCCCTTCCAAGCGGACCCGGCAGATAAATATGGTACCGGTAGCTGTTGTTTCCAATATTATACCACATCAAATCACACTCAGAAGTACGGTACCGGTACTAGTATGTGCAAGGTATGTGCAACTCTGTAACTTTTGCTTCGCAGAATTGCATGGAAATCCCCATTAAAAATTGTTCACTTAACCTCCCCTTTAATAACTCTGTCTGACATGCATTGCGGAATACCTTGAAAACAATCTTTAATGCAATATTCAATGCCGAAAATGCAATGTCTTTATCAGTTTCGGAATTTCCGGAAATAGTAATCTGGTGCTGCTCAAACGCAATTTGATGGGTGTTCTAAAATTACGAAATAGTTGAAAAGGAGGACATCTCTAGCCCAAGATTAAAAAAGCGGGCACAACTAACCACTTTAGCTTACCACACACTATCTCTATATTGCCATTACAAATAGTTAGTGGTGTGTGAGTTCAAATTCTTGAGGTTATGTGCATGTACACTATTCTAATGCTCCTTTCCGTTTTAGCAGCAGGAACAAATACAGGAGTGTATTTGATGGGGTTTATCTTTGTTTTACAAGTTATTTACATGTAGTTCACGTTTTCACAGAAAATAGTTGCAACACTTTGTCACAAAACAAGTGACATTTTTGATTTGGTTGAAAGCGACCAGATAATAGGGTGACCTAAATTTGATGGGCAAATTAGCGCTTCTAGTTTATTATCGAAAAATTTGTTTCAACATACTTCCGTTGTCAATAACGGGTCACATGCTTTTTAGCTCAACTGTGACGGAGTCTCTTGTGGAGCTATAGTCATCACATATACCACATCAATTCCGTCCGTCCTTGCTCAATTTAACACTAATTTTTTTTTTATTATTATTTAATTTAGATTTAATTCGTTGCTCATTTAATTATATTTTTAAAAAACATTTAATAAAAATTGAAAAATTGAAATCATAACATATGCAGAGTTTTGAAAGTTATGAAATCACTGAGACTCATTAAACTTTCCCTTCCTGCACCCCCGCCCGGCATGGAACAGACCCCCCCCCCCCCCCCCTCTGCCCCCCCCCCATCACACTTCTCTTACCATAAGGTGCAGTCAATGATATTAGCTTTGACCAGCTAGCTAGTTATTAATTGAGATTTATTCTCATCTGACATACTGGAGTCTGGAATATAAATATAAATCACATAGCACTGATGTGTTTGTTTTGTCATTAAAATCAAATTGAATAAAATGTGCTGCTCTAATATTACAGTATTTTGTTACCCCCCCCCCCCCCCCCCCCCCCCCCACTCTGGTGAACTCATTATACCCTGATTTTGCAAAGAAAAATGAGGGGCATAGTGGATTTTTTGTAAAGAGAAATTATGTTTTATTGAGAACTTGAGATTGTAAGTCGAATTGAATACATTTCTTTAGTAGAAAAACAATTCGGAATGTAATTAAGTTTCTGTTAAGATAACTTGTATCGATAACGAAGGAATTATTGTTATGAGAAATTCAATTTCTCTTAATAATCTCAGAAATGTAATAAAACATCTTTTACCTATATAAACGCACGTATGACGATTCACTAGACTGATAAATGTTTGGCACAGTTTCAGATAAATGCTAATATCAGCTTATGGAAGTTTCATATTTTTTGTGTTAGAATTCCTGTTAAGAGAAATTGAATTCAAAGCATCTTCTTAACGAAAAATCAATTCTGATCAATTTAAAAGACTTCCAAATTGATTCAAGATTGTTCATTGCAATTAAATTTATGTTAAGAGAAATTGATTTTTTGTTAAGAGAAATATTTTTTAAAAGAGGAAATAGCTATTAAATGTGAATTTGGCCTCCCATAGAAAGTGAGTGTTAGTGGTTTAAGTCTAGTGACAATAGAACTAACTTTCAGAGACATCTTGTCATTATATATATATTATCTAACTTTTAAAATACTGAAAATGCAACATCCTTAATTTCAAGAAGGAAGTGTGTTGATATATATGGGAACACCCCGCCATGTAACGCGATTTTCGCCTCACGTCAATGTCAGTTGTTTGAGATTTCATGCATGACACATCATCAATTGGTAATTTCACACCTAAAATAGGTTAAATTGTTCTTATAGTTTAAATTTCCAACCAATAGTTAGAACGAAATTATTTTCTTTTGGACCAACAGTCAAATAATTTCCAATTGTCGTTCAAATAACTGGATTGAAATGATGGCTATCAGTTGGAACATTTCCAACTACACAGGGTGCCAGGTTCGAAATGTCTAACAGTTGGAAATCTTGAGGGACCTGCTGGAAAATCCAAGGCATCCACCCACACAAAATGTTTTATCAACCGTAGATAAATATGCTGCTGTTGGTCTAAAAATAACGTACAGTAATGCCCTAAATAATCGACTCCTTAACCGCAGCAGAGTTATGGGTAATCAGTGAGAGCTTTCCAATGAAGCAACAAGATCAGTGAGGGAGGAAGGCTTCTATTTTTTTCTGCACCTAGGGCTGCATTCTACATGAACAATGATGCATCTTCCTCTGTCTAGTAATAACCAGAAAATGTAGAGGGAACTGTAATGCATATACTCTCATTTAATCTTATATAAAATGACAAAGTTGTACTACCAGTATATGACCAGGATTACTTAACATATAATGCCCTGACTATTCACTATTGTTATTGTTATCTATAAAATTATACCTCTTCATTCTAATATGTGATCCTGAATTTCGCCCAGTACCTTTCAATTGTCTGGAGTTACAATTAGTAATTTAGTACACAATTACTAATTGTAACAAGAACATGAGGATCAGCTAATAATTTTCTTAAGTCCACAAGTCACTTTTCACACATTACACGTATACAGTAATGCCATCAATAATTGACTGCTTAACCACAGCAGAATTATGGGTAATTTTTCAGGATTTAGTCGGAAATTATTTAGGGCATTACTGTATGTTACAGCTCAATGTTTTGCACACTAATGTCCATGTACATGTATCAGGAAATGAGACACTCAAAGGATAAAGGTTGTTCATTGAGGACTAAACACTAGTTCATATTCAATGGGCTGTTTATTAATATAAACAACCAACATAACTAAACATGAACAAAATAAATTTGTCAAGAAGGTGGAGGGCAATAACCGCGACAAGGCAATGCAGTTACTTTCCATATTCATATACTATAGTAAATATATTTTTCTCAAGTTTTTTTGTCGTAACATCAGCCATCAATATTAAAACACCTAACGTGGCCCTTTTTATTCAATGCGGCGGGGCCTGAGAACCAAAACCCTTTTTTTGTTTTGCCTTTAATATATAATATGCTTGATGTGGTCTTCAGATAGCATAGATTCCTTCAGGTGGTGTACTAGCTTAAGTTGCTTAACAATTAAGTAGTTTTCTGTGTAGGCCCATAAAAACTTTCCACATCTAGAGATGCTTTCAGGGTTCCATGCCAAATTTTACAAAACCTATTTTACTTTTTACTTAGATCCTAGTGTAAAAAAATAAGATGTTGGGATGAAGAAGTGCTACATAAAAGATGCTATTTTGTTTGAAATTAAATTTTCTATTTAATTATTTCATATCATTCATATCATTTCAATATTTATGAGGGACACCAAAAATTTATTTGTTAATGTTTTAATAACAAAATAATATATTTTGGTATTTGTAGGTCTAGTTTATATGTCATATTTGGTTGCAACATTTTTTAAATAGAAGAAAGTAGCTAAGAAAGCAGAATTTTTTTTAAATTAAATTTTTTATGTTGTTGGGTTAGCAGAAACGAAGATCTTTTTTAGGCCTTTATAATTTCTTAGGATATGCTGTGAATTATTATTTAAAAAAAACATAAAAGTAAAATAGTCCTATCTTGTTTGCATCCACTCACCCATTCTATATGCTGAGAATCTTGGACAAAATGTTAAAAATTGAAATTAAATATCTTACAAATTGATTTCCATATTATCTAATTCATATTTTATTAATGTTTACAGCTATAGCGCGAGATAATGTGGCTAGAGGTGAGCGAGGTGAGAGGCCTCGATCGAGCACTGGAGAGGTAAATATTATTCAATTTCTTAAAATAAAAGATAATTTACTTTTATCATTTTACTCTCTTGGAAGTCATGGCATTGAAGAATACCAGCAACCAATATCAGTTTTATCATATCATGCCCGTTGATGTATTCTTACTAAAGTAAGGTAAATGTAACTGTGGTAATCTTTGACAGTTTGCTCAGGGGCGATACTGGATTCTCCTTGGAGATGCAGTCAGATGTAATTACAATGCTAAAGGCTACAGTAATGCTCTAATTAATCGACCTCTTAACCAAAGCAGAGAGCTTTCCGATGAATGGCAACAAGCCATATTTCCGACTAAATCCTGAAAAGTTACCCATAATTCTGCTTTGGTTAAGAGGTCGATTTATTAGAGCATTACTGTATGTAACAGCGGAATACTCAACATATCAATGGTTGTGTACATGAATGGAATACTCCAGATTAGGGGTACCACGATTAATCGTATAATCGATGAACCGTTGATAAAGCCGATAATCGATTACCATTTCCATAGTCGATTAATCTGCGTTATTTATTTCAGACGTCGGAAAATGCCGGGTATTATTGAATACGGTGTTTCTTTTACACAGTTTAATCTACAACCGAAGGGTTAACAACATCAATTTAATCAAAGAGATTCCGACAACATGAGTACTACTAACTTATGTTGCAAACACTCGGCAGTTCATTTGATGATGCGACATGGTTACTCTTCGGCCCATTGTATATTCTACAAATCGGTGGCACTGCAGCTTTGAACTTATGGCGACGTCGTTGTATATAAATTTAAACTTGACAGGTGGCACTATGGCTTTGAAATGTGCCGACTGTCACCTTAGATGTTACTAATACAGGTTATCGTGTATCATACTTAACTTGTTCTAAGTCCTGTAATTTGCGGGTGGGGGCACACGTTTGTGATTGTTAACCACGCACTGGATGTTTGATGAAACTTATACTTTCTAACTTTCCTACTTTTATATTGTTTGTATGTTTGGCTATTCGTAACTGAAATCAATCGCAACGTTTGTTCAAATGAACTCACAAATATTATAATCATAACATCGCCGAGAACTGTGGTGGTATTCAATACATTGTGTTCATTGGTCATTAACTGTGGTTTATGATGCACTTTATTAATGTAAAAAATTACATCAGCCGATGCCACAATCAGCGACAGTGCATTTAACCCGCCCCCAGCCAATAGGCCATATTACGGAAATCTTCCACTGAAGTTATTAGGTACGATTAATCGATTATAGTCGATTATTGACAACCGATTATCGATTATCAAAATCAATAATCGTGGCACCTCTACTCCAGAATACACATCACATTTTTGGAAACTTGTCAGTTTAATTAACATGCGGTCACTGCGGTGTCTGTATATCTACATGTATGCATGTGCAGATGCTACTTTGGGACTGTTTTCAGTCATAGTGATAACAACAAATTACTAGTAGGTACATAATTGTCATAAAAAGTAAATATACCCAGTGTGTTTCGATCCCAACTGTACTCAGTTTACTCGTATAATTTTATTTCATTCGAATAGTTCATATTTTTAATAATTATGTAATTAGAATCATTGATTATTTATGTTTGGCCACAACATTTAGCAATGATGTGGGAAACCGTGGCTACATGTGTAATCTAACATGCATCATGCCACAGCATTAAATTTTACGTTGGACATTTTTCCTAATTTTCGAGGGCTGCATTCTATATGAATATTCACCGCTGAACATGGATTATTTCTTACCCACGTTTGTGACATCAAAGAACCTATTACTATCGGAAAGTGATCTGTTTATAGTCTCTATGAACATCTCTGCCATGGTCTTGGTATGCTTTTTATTCCTGGATAGAGCATCTGGCATTCAACAGAATATACAAATGCAATTTTGGTCATCAGGCGAAGGATGACCAAACTAAGATGTTCTTTATTCAACGTTGTTACCGCCCTTCTCAGCAATCTCCAAATATCAAGAGCCCAACCACATGCATGATAAATCTTTTTCAGCCTCCAGCAGGTATTGGCTCAGGAGTTGGACGTAGTTCCACAATGCGAGATAAAGAGAAGAAAATTGGACATCGTCGAGTTGACCAAACTGGTGTGGTCACATACAAAAAGGTATGTATAACTTTAGATAAACTGTTTTCAACAGTAATGCCTTCTTTTTGTTTTGGTGTTGACCTCTAATATGCATCCATATTTATACTGGTAATATATTATAAATGAACATTAATGTGTGTTGACATTTTCTTTAGTTTAGTTAAAATAACAGTTCAAATTTTCACTGATGATTTCATGTTTCCTTCGGCATAAACCAGCTTGGGAAATTGGTAGGGATAATACTGGTTTACATCGAAGTCTGACTGCCTTACTCTTCTATAACCGACTTTACACCCAGATCCAGTGGCAGGATTTTTCGTCAACTTTTTCCAACAAATCAATGGATTATATTATGTATTATAATCTATATTTAAAGGCCCACTTAATTTTCGAGTCACTGATTATTTTTTTATAGTGCCTTGATATATTATTTTAATAACAGTCTATGCTATAAAATATGATTAAAATACTATCATTCATCACCATTTGAAACGTCTGTGTCTCAGAAGATGCCTATAGAGAAATAGAAAACAGCTGAAATCATAGAAAGATTACCCCCATTTTGGCTCCCAGAATGCAACATAATTCAAACTAAAAATGTATTTTCAATGGAAGGGGAATAACTCTATCTTTAAGATTCAGAGTTTTTCCCCCTCAATTGAAAATAATACAATTTGAACCACAATCCAGATGAAACTGAAGCACAAATACACATCAGTAACATAACAAAAAGAACATGTTCTCAGTTTATTACACGGGATAAGTTGATGATAAAATGTTATGGAGCTTCATCTTTCAATTGGTGTATAATATGGCATATATTTTGTATATGTGATGTGGGGGTTGGAAAATTAAGTAATTTACACACGGCATATGCCAGGTAATTATGAATATTTACATAGTCTCTCTGTGATACACTAAATCCTGTCAGTGATTGGTCAACTGCCAATTGGGTCACCCGGCTTACATTCAAATAATGCAGAGATCTCTCCAGTGTATCACGAACAGAAAGTTACAAATTGTTGGCCTAATAAGGCTAATATGACTAAAAGCAGTCAGCAGAATATTTGGGCGTGCTTTTCAAAGTTCAGCTAAATTGTGTCTGAAACCAATTATAAATAAACAAGTATACACTCAGCTTTTTTTATGGGAACAAATCATCAAAAAGCTATATAAATATAAAAATGAATGTAGTGGTGGGTGTGTTATTGGTGGAATACAGCGCTTTGGTCATTGGGGTACATTGTGTAAACCACGTTTTATCTGTGTTCATTTGTGCTCAGAGGAGACCCGAACTGTAACAAATTCGCGAGGCCAAATGAGTTTGTTGTCTTTTGAAATTATGCAAACATTGTGATTTTTCACATTAAATTACTACTTTCAGTTCACAACTGTAGTAGTGTTCAGAACTAATATGTTTTCTATGGAATAAACCAGGTTACTTTCACAATTGTGACATTTTATTACCGTCATTTGGTGATTTTAGATCATCGGTAGTTTTCACTTATAGTTGCTATAGAGTAAGGCAACCGTACTTCGACGTAAACCAGTTTTATCTCCACCGATTTCACTAGATGGTTTTCATCGAAGAAACTTGGACTAGATTTCATATGGTTATTTCATACGCCTGATTGTCATAAACTGGATTTTAATTTATCAAAACTTCTATTCTTTTGAAATAATTTTTTAAATATGTCAAATTGGAAATCCCATTTGTATAGAAAAATAACCTATCTCCAGGTTAAATATAGATAAGTAGGGAAGATTTCTGTTTGTTTAAAAAGAAATTAACATTGTATTTCTCTCTGTAAAGAAAACCACGTCGGAGTTGATGGCAGCTATACAACTTGGTATTAGACTGAGCGTTGGTGGTTTGTCATCCAAGCCAGAGAGAGACTTACTGATGCAAGACTTTGGCGTGGTGGAGAGTGTCTTCTTCCCAGCGTAAGTTGCTGATGTCTAGGCCACTGTGAATACTTGATAATCGTTTTGTTATTCAAATTGACCATTCATTCTATTCGACTTTGAAACAACGATTAGTAATTTCGAATACTTCAAAGCAGTCAACGTGAACGTAATGCAATTATCGGTAATATCTGAACATTCACAACTACTGCTAAGTATAAAAATTAGACTCACTCGTTATTATCCCTCAAAATCTGCCATTTTAAGAAAACTGTATCTGTTCTAACCCTCTTGTTTCGTGCCTGCGATTATAGTTTATAATTTAGTCAGAAGACAGTCAATTGGGGATGGAAAGATAAGTCCATATTTTTCAAATTGTTTGTTATATTTTGAAGAACTGATGTCTTTAATTGTCTGTCCACCATTCACAAAAAAATTGACTATGTGTTTTATTTAATAAATAATTTTTACATACAGACGAAAATGGGAAAGATCTTATAATTTTGGAGAACATAAATATGAAATATTCTATTTGATATTTGATTCGGTATATGAGTTTACTATCCCAATGTACAGGTCAAGTTCGTAATTGGGTTCTGCCCATTAATTTTCACCAGAGTTATGAAAGTTATTCTGTATTGCTACATGGTCGATCACATCAAAGCACTTAGCAGGAATTTGCCAGGAACCAAGGTATCCGTTGTTTATGATGTGACAATATCCCAATATGACGATGTATTGCACGATATGACCTAACGCAGTAAACATCGATCACATCAAAGCACTTAGCAGGAAACCAGGGTATCCATTGGTGACAACCCATATGACCTAACACGATACGTTTAACAATTTGAAACCAAAAATATGGTGGTATGTTGTAATTCTTATGTAGTCTGTCTCAATTTGGAGCTTGTTTGATCTAAATTTGATGGAAGGGTAATTTTCACAGTTTAATACCAATGATCACAGAAGTGTGTCTGACATTGTGGCATAGATATACAAGATATGCATGTTCCGCCGGGTTGTATTTATGGATCACACAATTTTATTGTAATTGACTTTCAAAAATGTTATCGTTTCTGTATTGGGTACTTATTAGCATAATGTTCAGTGTAATATGAGCTTTATTGATTGGCTCATTCCCGGGTTTAGCAGGTTAAATAGTTTTATACCACGATCGCCAATCTTACTATATAAAAAAGCCATCTGTTTAAATTTTACATTTAATCAACACCTGTTGATTAAACGTGCCTACTGTTGATTAAACTTCGCAGAGTGGATTAAACTTTCTCCATACAATTTGAACAGAAAAGTGTTTATCCATCGCATTGTAAAGATCGTGGCATAAACAAAATATACACATAGTGTTTCTGAATAACAAATTTAATCCACTCGTGGGATTGGAGATTTACACCACTCGCTGAAGCTCGTGGTGTAAATCGCCAATCCCACTCGTGGATTAAATTTGTTATTCAGAAACACTATGTGTATATTCTATATCTCATTCTGTAGTGACAAAATCATGTGTAACGTTAAAGAAATCTATTAGTTCAGGACACCTAGAGACACAATTTGCAACAAATTAATATGTACTAGGTTCTCTTATTTTATGCCCATTCCCAGGGTCAGCAGGTTAAATAGCTCTCATACTTCAGTGCCAAAATCATGTGTCATACAGTGTATCACAATAAATTAATTTATTAATCCTTGGCACCCAGAGACAAAATTTATTAACAATGAGGCAAACATCAAATGGTTTACAGTTGTCCTTTACCCTTTCATGGCTGGAGCTGTGCTGGTGCAGCATTGGAAATAAATAAATAAATTCTCTTATATATGTGAGTATAGGGAGGTTCGCTTATATAAGATAATGCACTGGCTTACAAGGTCAATGTAAATATGTTAAACCAATGTATTCTCTTATATATGTGAGGTTCCCTAAAGGAGACTCGCATATATAAGAGAATGCGTTGGCACAGGGTTTTAGCAAACAATCAGGAAACTCCAGTCATGGAAGGGCTAAACACATGTTGTGAATGAGGGTCATTCAGTGTGTGTCACCCACTTTTGCATAAATAGGTCATGTGCATGCATGGTTGGAGACTCTCTGCTACTTTCAGTTCCATTTATTTGAGCTTTATTCATGGAATGAATTTGGATTCTCATCACATATAAAATACCATATTACTGATTGAACTTAAAGTGACCCAAGGCTCTCTCTGTAGATAAATGTGCAATAAATAGTCAATCTAATTTTTCATGTACTTGATAATTGTTTTACAGACTTTTATATATAAGAGAATGCACTGGCTTACATGTACATGGTCAAGTTAAATATTGTTAGCCAATGTATTCTCTTATATATGCGAGGCTCCCTATGGGAGACTCGCATTTATATGAAAATGCATTGTCACAGGCTTTTCTCAAAATTTCAGGAAGCTCAAGTCATGGAAGGGTTATTCAATCTTTGGAATACATATATAAAAGATACGGTTAAATTTTTTTATCCCCATCCAGCTCCCATCCAAATCTTTCTGATGCTACTACTAGTACCAAAATAAAGTTTCAAATGTCCATAGGGCTGTAACGATTCAATGTAAATTCAATGACCATCATACACTTTTAAACGATAGGCATATCGTATTGTGTCATGTGTATCGTAATACAGGGAAAAGTAATTTCTTAAGATGAGCATGTGTAAAAGAGCAAATCTTGCAATGTACTCTCTAGTTCACATGTTAATTACCGGTATGTGTCCATGACTCATCTAGCTAACTATTAAACTGCATTTAAGTTAAAAATGAACTCTATCTCCAGTTTTAAACATGTTGATTCTAATCATTCAGGTGGTAAATCATTGGAGAACACGCGAATTGTATCATACTGTGACCAAGTTTATCATTACAGCCCAAACTGAAACAGAAGGAGTATTCTGCACTTACATATTATATTACACCTCTTTGAAGGAGTAGCCTTAAGCTACATTATTATTTTCTTTTCACTTCTTAGTCCTTTGCATGACAGTGCCTGCGTTGAAGCTCTGCAACATTTACTAATGATTAATTTCATTGTGAAATTCAGATTTTGAATATGACATATTCACACCTTTCCATGAGTCGAGTGTTCCATTCCCCTCAGTGCATTTTCATGACAGATAACTTCTCTATCACATTTTGATCACATTTTTTCTTGATAATATTTATGAAATCAAATTATCATTCTGCTATTGTAGTGAGGGAAGTAACCTGAGTCCAGCTCACCACTACAGTGATTTTAGATTCAAGACATATGCTCCAATTGCATTCCGTTACTTTCGAGACTTATTTGAGATCCAACCTGATGATTTCATGGTAAGTGGTTGTAGTATATAATTATATTGCCATATATGTTTATAGGGCCCAGCTAATGTTCAAGATATGTTTCGATAGTGATATATCTGGTCTAATATAAATGTCACCAGGGACCAGCCTAGAAGGCGACTTCGCAATATTTGATAATCACCAAACTTCATATGGATCTTCAGGGTGTCCTCTAGATGAGAGCCATTAATTTTTCCCAAAAGTCCTTAAACACATCTTGGATTTCAAATTTGAATCCATTGGCACACTCCGCATTTATTGGAGAATTATTTTGAAAATTTACAGGCATGTTTAAGACCATCTTTTGATGGGAGCTAACAAATTTGAACGATTTTTGATGAAAATGTCACTAAATTCTTTGGCACACAGCCTTTTGTGAATAATGGACCATTCCAATGTATACTATACTTTTATAACTGAGTGGGAGAATCCACTCAGTGTAGAGAGAGTTGATTTAGTTCTTTGGTCACAGCCTATTGTATATGGTAAAAGATAATATGTTCTCATAAGCCAAAATGTCTGTTTTAAGTTGCTGTCTGATCTGGAAAAAGTCACTTGCTGGTAAGTGGCTATTAAAAATCTTTGAAACCACGAGGTTGATTCAGATCATAATGTATATGGAGTATCGATAGTTAACTCTTTTTTTTAGCTGAATGGATTCTACCACTTGTTATAAAAGTAGAAATGTCTGTTAGTCATCTGGAGAAAATATAAGTAGACAACAGACAAATGAACAGATATTGCAAGTGCAGAAGGAGTCATATTTATTGAACTTATTATCTGGACATTTCCCAAATGAAACTACTCATCAATGAGTATTTAGTAAAGAAACGGTTAATACTTTTATTTTTAAAAATTATTTGTTTATCTATTTGACAGCTGTCTTTGTGTCATGAGCCTTTACGAGAACTGTCAAATCCCGGGGCAAGTGGCAGTATATTCTACATAACAAATGACGATAACTTCATCATTAAAACAGTACAACACAAAGAAGCTGAGTTCCTTCAGAAGCTGCTACCAGGATACTACATGGTAAATTACAATAAACATTTAGCTTCTCCGTCATCACTGCAATTTTCTGCCAACTGAACTTGAATAAAAATGAACTTTAACCTTTCATGATGGGAGCTGTGCTGGTGCAGCATTAAGTGTCCCCGTGAATTCTCTTATATATGCGAGTGTCCCTTCGGGAGCTTTGCATATATCAGAGAATGCACTGGCTTACAAGTTAAAAGGTAAATATTGTTAGGCCAAAGTATTCTCATATTTGATGCTCCCTTTGGGAAACTTGCATATATAAGAGAATGCATTGGCACAGGGTTTTCGCAAAATTTCAGGAATTCATGGAAGGGTTAATGCTTGAAAACAGACTGATGATATTGTAACGATCGAGGGGGTAGGGGTCCTTAGATATTACAAAGCCCTACTAAAACAATTGGCCGAGCGGAATGCCGATGAACGACTCGCCCATATACAAGTTTAACCATAATAACCGGTAGCGTAAATCATGCTCAATAGCATACTAGTAACAGAGGGGGACAGTGACTTGTAATGTATATTTCTGTCGGATGGTCCTGACCTCTCCAATATAGGTTAATCAAGGTGATTAACAGCACATGACCTGGAAGTTGGTCCCTAGCTTATCCATTGGATAGATTATCTCATCCCGGCCTCAGTGATATAGATTGGTGCCGTTCATAGTCCAGCCACCGACAGCCTACAACCTTCTCATGGTATATCAAATTTACCTATATAACCCCTGTTTCCCCCAGGGTATAGTTATAGATCTACAATGGCGTCCCAGTACAATATGAAGTGTGCGCATACCTCATATGCCTATTTAGAAATAATCCTACCACAGTGATTGGCCAAAGTGTCAGCAATATGAGTCAGATGTAACTAACAACAATGATATTTATTAACCAATAAATGCATAAACAACTTCAACAATAAATGATGAATATAACCACTGATGGTTTAACTCCAGTATTTACCAGTGACATAATTGCACTATAAAAATGCTTAATACTAATGGGAGCAAAAGGCATATATTTGAAAGCCTGATATGAAAATGTTCCATTACTGCATTAATTTGGTAATTTTTAATTACAAGCAAACTACAAAATTCTGTACTCTTTGCAACGTCTATAAAATGCCGTTTCCTATATAGACAGTTCTTAGACAGAACTACCATACTTGCATACCTTAAACCATTTCATTTACTTATTTTTTTTTCATCTAAAATACTATCCGATATACAGGAAATAGTAGGGACCAAAGTTGTAGAATATATTCGGGTAAATTCCCAGAAAAGATCTAAACCATGAATAAAGGGTGAAACCCAACCGCAATCTAATATCACTAAGTAATAAGCCAAGATTGTAACCTATAAGCAGCATTTTACACTGGACCACCTGATCAGACACTTATCATGACTATACTTGATCTACCCTGGCCTTGCATGGTTCCTGAAATCCACCACTCCATATCCTGGAATTCCCTTCAGCCTGTAAATAAGTGGAATATTAATCCACTTTATACATGTAAATTAACCAATGCCCTAGATCCTCATGTCCATGTATTCCACCATTAGATATCATATTAGCTCATGGCTTACTAAGACTATGTCACCAATTGCAAACTAATCCATCCATGGTTCCGCCTCATGATTCTCGATCTCGGAAAATGGCAAAGTGTCTACTCAGGTGAAATCCAGGTAAAATACCTAAAAGATCCATCAAATGCATAAAACGAAGAATTACCTTTAACTACTAAATATTATTCCAAGTATGAATAATATTATTAAATGACCACTGCTACTGGAAATCTTTACAACTCCGAAAACCAATATCAACAAATGCCGAAATAGCGATGCGACTGCACCTGAGATAAATCTGACAGTTATCACCTAATTAATCAGCTGTTATTGTTTACGTGTGATGAAAATAGCATGCGAACCGATGACGGACAGAAGCCCCGAGGCTTCTGATTGGAAGGCTTATATAGTAACTTAAAAGCCGTTAGAAAATATTGACCAATGAGAATGGCCGTTATAAAAGAGGTTACTAGGAAAGTAACCGGAAGTAATAATTATGACATTTTGTCGTGAAATACAGAAATGTAAATACACAAGATATTTGAGTAAAACGCTAATTGTGCGAATTCTTAAACGTGGTTATGAATTGAGAATGGTTGAACTAGAGGAGGCGTGCAACGTTCGTAGTACGTGTTTAAAATTTACGTAAGAATAAGTTACGTAAAATTAGATAAATATGAAAAACATTACGGGAAAGTTTTAACGATTACGAAGAAAAAAATTATGCCGGTACACAAACGTTTCAATATCATGGTGTGAAGGCTTCTTTGCATTTGAATCTTGCTTTCTTTCGTTTTACACCAAGTGCTGCAATATTAACTTTTTGCAAGTGACCTAACAATTGGCCTTAACCTTATAAGCCAGTGCACTCTCTTATATATGCGAGTCTCCATATGGGAAACTCGCAATATATAAGATAATGCACTGGCACAGCGTCTTCAATGCTACAACAGAACAACTCCCGTCATCAAAGGGTTAAATATGTCATAATTCTTCATTACCTGCTGATTTTATTTTGTGAAATATCCACAAATGATTCCATTAGTCATATCTTGGTTGTGTTTACCTGTGGTGCAAGCTCATTTATTCTCTATGCCTCTTTTATTTCAGAACTTAGTTCAGAACCCTAGAACTTTATTGCCAAAATTCTACGGTCTCTACTGCTATCAGGTGAGTATAATATTATCAGGGTTTGCACTGGCCCGAAGTTTACTTTTGCCAAATGAATTTTTTATTTTTATGCCAAATAATAATTCCGCAATTCCGCATTCATGATTAGATTGATCTGATATTACCATGACATATATATCTGTGACCAGGGTTGTCTTCTGTTCATAGATGATAAATTAAGTGAAATTTCTTAATATTTACTGATATTTAGGGAAATATCATGTAACCAGGTGTAATGCGGTGTGATTTTCAAATTACAGCAGTAATTTTATAGTCCAGTACAACCGCCCAGCAATATTCTCAGGTGCAAGAAAATAGGGTATAGCCCAATACAACCGCCCAGCAATATTGTCAGGTGCAAGGAAATATGTTTTTTGGAATTTAAAAATTTTCATACGACTGGCCAAACCATGATCAGCCCACCCTATCATAGGTTCTACGGATCCTACATTTTAACCATAGCTGAAACCCTGTCATGGTCATTCATTTTCCAAGTTTGATTTTTTGGCATGTTTTCTGGTTAAGATTCTATCCCTCTGATAACTAAATTGAATACAACCAGAACTAGTAATATACCAGACTTGAGTTTCACTTGGCATGTTATCTATCTATTATAAATATTTCAGGTAGGGATGGGGCGATATGTTGATACCCGATTACATCATTGTGATCTAATTTTATTTCTTTCACATATGTTTGCGCCTTTATTGTGATGTTTCGTCTCTATGAACATGAATCTCCACTCATCACATTCATTGGCACAATGTTTTGAATATAGATATCTTTTTTTGATAATTGAAAACTTTCTTTCATTTCAGTGTGGAGGGAAGAATATTCGATTTATCATAATGAATAACATAATTCCATCTCAGTTTACAATGCATGAAAAGTATGATATGAAAGGAAGCACATATAAAAGGAAAGCTTCAAAAGCTGAAAGGAATAAATCGTGTCCGACTCTCAAGGACCTAGACTTTATGCAGCTCAATACAGATGGCTGCTTCTTAGAGAGGGAAACCTATGATGCGTTATTTAAAACATTGGAACGAGATTGTCTGGTATGTAATCAATGAAAGTACCAATTTGTATTTAACCCTTTCTATACTCAATAGATTATCCCACTCAGTTATAAAAGTATTCATTGGAATGGTCTATTATTCATCTGGAGGGATGTTCAGGTAATATAAGCAGGCAATTAAAATAATACAAGTGCAGAAGAATTAATTTTCATTGATTGGCAATGTTCAGGTAATAAGTTCAACCAATGAACTATGGTCGTTTGTTGAACTTATTATCTGAACATTTCCTAACTATTCGTCATTGAGTATTTAGTATAGAAGGGGTTAAATGGAGGATATGGTGGCTGACAGCACAATTATTATTTCATAAATATTTATAAGCATTTTAGCGATTTTACTATTGTCAGTCAGGTAGTCAGTGGTGGAGATCCGAGATCAATATCGTAAAACTTACACAAGTTTTATAGTTCATGTACTGAATTAATATTGTTTCAAGAGTCATTCCTCTTTCTTTATTTGAAAATGTTGGATTTCCGTCCGTCATTCGTTAGAATTGTCAAGTAATTTGTTCGTTCTTCACATTTTTTTCACAATTTGGTTTCCAACCTGCCCATATTTAAATTTTCACCATGGGGTTATCCCAGCACTTGTGGTGCAACCTCTTGTTTGAAATTCAACTCTACCTCGCTGGAAAAGTATAACAAATTTTGTCCGAAATGTCTTTATAGTCAACAACTAGAGAAATAGATTTTCCTAAGATCCATTTTTGATGTAAGGATTTATCCCATACCTGTATTCACTGAATAGCACATCACATTGATATTTATTGTCAATTCCCTAAGTTCGCACTATACTAAATTTTCGAAACAATTCTTAAGTTTGTTGTCAGTAGAAAAAGTATTAAAGTGTTCTGGGACAGCATTAAAAACATTCGATAAAATATAATAAATATTCCACAGCTTGTCATTGACTATGCCAAAATTGTGGTCCTCCAGCTTGGGGACTATTCCTCCCCTTGGACCACTATTTTGGCATAGACAACTCCAAGCCATGCAATATTTATATAATAGTAAATAGTAAAATGGAACTAAGATATTGGAGCACAGATTAATGAGATTATACAGATCATATAAGTTCCTCTCCCTGGAGTGTGGATAGAAAATTTTCTTTAAATTTTTTTAGCTCAAAATGATTTAATCACGAACAGAAGTATCCCTATAGAGCATAGAAACAGTGACATTTGAACATCAAAATATATAGGTAACAGGGCCACTAGGTACCCACCACCCCATATTTTTTCATGTTTTTTACAGAATTCGGGAAAAAATGGTAGGCACCCATCGAGAGGTCACACCAATGATTCATATGAAGTTTGGTGATGATCAGATGAGGGATAATAATAATAATAATAATAATAAATAGTTTTTATATAGCGCTTTATCCCATATGACCCAGAGCGCTTACATTCCTACTAGTACCCTGCCCACACGTGATATACATACATCTATACACACCACATACCTATAGATATACACATACATCAAAATAATTAAACAACATCTGAGGTAACTTCCCCATAGTGAGCACAGAATAATTCACTCTTTAACAAAGTTTTGAATTTGGTCAGAGAGTTTGCAAATCTTGTGTCGTGTCTCAGTGAGTTCCAAACATTTGGCGCATACGAATCAAATGCTCTATCGCCATAAGTTTTTAAATTTTTTGATGGAATATCCATTAGAGCTTGAGCCTTTGACCTCAGATTCGTAGGTGGAACATACATACTTAAAAGTTTATCAAAATATTGAGGCAATACAGGGAGAATACTTTAACTAGATTCTGATTTTTTATAATAGAATGACGCACACTTGTAGTCTATGCGTGCACGAATAGGAAGGTAGTGTAGTTCTTGTAGCAATGGTGTTACATGTGAAAAGTTTGGTTTGCGGAAAACAATCCTTGCAGCAACATTAATTACTTTTTGCAATTTATCCAAGTGTTCAGTTGTGATGCCGGCGAGAATGGCATTACAATAGTCTAGTTTTGAAAATACAAATGAAGAAACAAGGGTCTGTGAGCATGTCTGTGTTAAATATGTCTGTAACTGCGAGATGCGACGAAGCTCCACAAACATGGATTTGCACATTGAGTTGACCCGTAAGTTCATGGATAGTGTGTTATCCAAAACAACACCTAGAATTTTGACAGACGATGATAACTGAATATCCGAATCACCTATTTTAATATGATGAACATCAGTGTGTTTAATGCGGTAATCGGTTCCACATAACATCAACTCCGTTTTTTCCTCGTTTAACTTAAGTTTATTAATTTCCATCCACGATTTTACATCAGTTATACAGTCCTGTATTTGTTTCAAGTTTTCAATTATGTCACAAGGCGGGAAAGAAAGGTACATTTGAATATCGTCAGCATACATGTGGTAACGAACACCATTGGATCTAATTACATCACTGAGCGGCTTGACGTACATCGAATATAAAACAGGTCCTAAAACTGAGCCTTGCGGGACTCCGAAGTGAAGCAATTTAGGTTCCGAGAACGTGTCGCCAATCTGTACTTTTTGTGTACGATCAGTCAGATACGATTGGAACCAATCGATAACAGGGATAAGCTCTGTAGTGTGTGCTAAAGGATTATAGTCTTTATTTGTTACTCAGAATAAAAACATAATTAAAACAACACAAAAACAACTTTAAAAACAATATTATACGAACATAGGTATCACACAGGTAGATCAATTCATAAAACATTAATATAGAATACGGCAGGATTTCACATCAGACCATACGCAAAAAGGCCGGTGAAAATTCTATATAATTATAATCACACAAATCCGCTAAACCAATTGTAATAACTCTTATGTCGATGACACCATGACGGTCGCTAACTATTGCTTATTATAATAAGGTGATAACTGTTGTATTCAAACCTTATATGGTGTGAAGCCAGGTTATTAGACGGGACGCAGTATATGACACAATTACGTAACCACTGAGTTAAGAACTGCTCGTCTGTAAGGAACAAAGCATTCAGTTAATTTAACTTACAGACTGCCTAATCAACAAAAAATTACATAACCAGTATACAGCTTAAGCGTGTTGACGATTAGGCTGGTTAAATGTTAGAGCTTACATTTTGCTATCTCATGAAGTTTGATTATGTGCAGCTTGCGTTTGTTACTCATTGTAGAAATTGTACGATATTTCCGTGGTACGAAATACTTTCGTCACCTAATTTCGACTTGAATGTCGATCTATTCAGCGCTTTGTTAGTTAGCTTTCCGACTCCATGCTTTCCGTCTCCATTTGGGGTAAAAAAAAGTTTAGCCAAAAGTTTAGCCAAATGAAATTTTTATTAGCCAGATTCGAAAAAGATTGGACATTGGCTAATTTGGCTACCGACAGCGCGAACCCTGATTATAGTGATGCAAAGAGTAAAATCCAAGATGGCTGCCAGTGGCCATGTTTTTCATCGAAAATCGTTCAAATTTGACAGCTCCCATCCAGAGCTGATCCTAGACCCATGTACCGAATATCACTGAAATCGGTTAAAGTTTGTTTTAACACCTTTAGGCCAAACAAAATTTATGTTTTGTTTCTCAGGCGCGCGAGCATCCACCTAAACCCCCGCGCGTGCAAAGTTTTTATCGGTACGAAATATCGTGTTTTGTTGCATTACATTCCGGTGCGTTTTGTGTTCGCAATTTTGTACGCAGAGGTGACCGTTTGGCAACGTCCAATTCATACCTCGAATTACGGAAATATGCCGAAGCTTCTATCACTCCAGATCGTCAAGTATGACAAGATACTTCTTGATTGGATCGTTAAGAGGAACAGCGTACATTAATCGAGCTATATCGAGATGTCTGTTTAAATAAATTCGAGAACTTCTATCTTGATGCTTCATTAGCAACATCGCAAGTACTTGAACTTGAGTGTTTTGTGGGGACTGATCGCACTATCGATCGATCGTTCCAGCGGGTAACCTCGACCGTGAAAGTTATTGATTTGCTTTCTGATTTCGGGAAGTATATTAAGTTCGTCGTAAAAGTAAAACAACCTGAGACTGTTGACAAAAATGCTACTAGTACCACTGGAAAGTCTGGAACAAATGCTTTCCAACTTTTGATGGAAAAGTCAAAACAGTTAGTGAGTTACAGCAACAACGAGTTCTTCCTGCAAAGTTTGATGAAAAGCTTGCCGAAGGAAATTCCAAATATCGTCTATTCAATGATCTTATTGACTTGCTAGCTAAAAATAATGTTGGATGGTCAATGGTTGTAAGTGCTGACTCAGCTGGTAAGCTGTTCATTGATGCTGTTGTGAACTTATTGTTGTACTAAGATCTACATCGGGATAAATTGAAAAGCAGGAGTTGTGATTTCGGTGGTATCTTCAGCAGCTTTGGAGGCTATAACGACCCAAAATCTCAGACATGGTGTGCCACCAATTGATCGTGAATTTTTTTTTTTTATTCATGTCTGTGCCAACAGGTCATTCACATCTTGAGAGAGTAGCCATACATGTACATGTGCGTTTTAAATATTATGGTTTTGCACAAGGAGAGGGTATCTCATGTGTTAGGTATGGACATACCATTTTGTTTTCATTAAATTTTCTAGAGTTTTATTTTTACATTTGTTTTGAAATAAATTCTTTGTGGCAAAAAACTTGAAGTTTCTACTGAAAACTTACCTGATCCATGTAGGGTGATTATAAAAGCATGGCAAAAATGTCAGATATGGCCACATTAGTATATATATGTATCATAATAGGTACTGGGGAAATTATCAATAAAATTGACATGTCTTAAACCATCCATATGCATGGAAAAATTGTGAAATATGAACATGTGACAAGTTTACAACCAATCCAATAATTTGCAGATACAAACATACAGAAACTGTTTATCAGCAAATAATTGTATTGGTTGTAATCTTGTCACATGTTCATTTTTTTACAATTTGTCCATGCATATGTTTTACCAAGACATGCCAATTTTTATTGACAATTTTCCTAGTACATGTTATGATACATTATATTATCAGATACCCCAAAATAACCCATTTTATATGATAAGAAAGCTCATTCCTTTGATCAAAGTAACTAACAACAGAGTGTTCCTCTTTATTGTTGTCTTATGCTGACTGCTTGCATTATCAGCCACACACGGCAAGAACAAAAATAAAAAATTACCCTCGCGCATGCTTTAAAAAAAAAATATGCCTGAGAAACGAAAGTTTAACTTTGTTTGGCCTTATGTTTTATTTATTATGGTTTTTTGAGTAGTCTATTTAAACCTGAGCCTTTCCATGTCAATGTGCATTGATAGATCCTTGATGAAAACATTTAGCAAGCTGACCCATTGGTGTCATCCCTCATTATTAACTGATGGTGAACTCAAACCCCCTACCAATAGTTAAGTTTATACCTATTACATAATTGAAGCATTCTTGAAACCTGTTGTCCCATTATTTTGAAGAAAAGTGACTGCTGAACCACCCCCGCCTAGTGTTCAGATAAAATTTGCAAACCCCCCCTGTTGTCGCCCAATCAAATTGCAATCAACAATTCTGGCATTGTGCCAAACATTTCCGCTCGCACCTGTTCTTTCTGAAAGACATAGCTGAAGGTTATTAAGAAATCACATTAATGGCTGATTAAGTGTCGGCCAATTGTTTTACAGTATTTTGTGAATTGATGGCTTATGAATAAATATTTTTTTTATAGGTATTAGAGAGTTTCAAAATAATGGACTACAGCTTGCTATTGGCTGTGCATAATGTCGATATTTCGAGTCGAGAGAAGGTATGTATAAAATCTCTGTTGTATGTCCTCAATGGATCTTTTCACAGCTGTCAATTAAATAATTATTAGCAGATATTTACTACCAATCAGCAACTGAGCCTTGCATGCTGTAATGAAAATTCTTTATTCACCCTAATTTTGATATCCACGTTTACTTTCAGTGCTAAATTGCCTATATTCAAACAACTTTTTGTTGTCAAATGATAATCTATTGAAATTTCTATTTACGCCAGTTGTTTACGCCATGATGTTTGGAAATTCATCCATTATAATAGCACTGTTTTTATTTGCGTGACACTTGTCATAATTTTCACAATTACTGTTCTCCGGTATATTATATGCTCAACTTGACAAAGTCAAGTTTGAGCTATTGCCATGGGTTGGCATCCATCATCTGTCTGTCTATCTGTGCGTTCGCCTGTCAACAATTTCCGTTAGCACACCCTGCAGGTTACATCTCTCATCCGATCATCGCCAAACTTCATATGGATCTTCGGGGTGACCTCTAGATGGGAGTCTTCATTTTTTTTCCGAAATTAGTTAAAAAGCATGGCCGCCAGCAGCCATCTTGGATTTCAAATTTGAATCCATCGCTGCAGCCTGCATTTATTGGAGAATTGTTATGAAAAATTACATGCATGTTTTGGATCATCTATAAACAGGAGATATCAAATTTGAACGATTTTCGATGAAAAACATGGCCGCCAGCAGCTATCTTGGAATTTACTCTTTGTATGACTAAATCCTTTACCACACCCTGCAGGCCACCTGATTATGGTAAATATTTTGTTGAAATAAAATTTGCCGTGATTGAGGTTCCTAGTAACTAAAAGCTGTCCATCTTGGAATGCTTTTGGTATTTTATGAACGTTTTTGCTTGGATTTCTGTTTAAACTGTCCCACAGCGGATGTGATAAAGATAAATTCTAAATAAAAAATGTATGTTAATTGATAGAAACTTTTCTGGACAGGTGTCCTCGATTCATATTTATTATTTTATACTCTGGAATCTATATAACACTTTCTGGGAAGAGATAGATCATCTATAATATTTTAATCTCTTGTTGAAGGCTAAATCAGAGGAAGCATATAGTCCGGGAGTGTCTGGAGGATCTCAACACAGTCCAACATCAGAAATGGTGTCTTCAGGAGCGGGGGCTCCGACTGGTACACCGGGAGGTGAGTTGACCTCGTAGTTTTCAAGCCTGCAAATAAACTTGCAGAATGAGGTCCCCAGAGGGTGAATTTAGTGATGCTCTCCTGCATGGCGGGCTAGCATCAGCAAATTCTATCTCTGGGAACCTAATTCTGCTATGGGAGACCGAGGATCAGATTGATTTTCCCCAGTTAAAGTTGGTGATGTTCACCCATTAGTCACCTCGATTATGCATTTTATCTTTTGCAAATTAGAGGATATAGAAACTGAATAATGATAACAGACTGTCATCATGACAGGCACATTACAATTTCAACCTGTCAACAAAAGGTCACAGTAAATACCCAATGTGCAAGAAAGTGTCTGCATTCTTCAAAGAAATTCAACTCATTCATGTATATTATAAAACTGAGTCATTGATGAATTCAGTTGCCATAAGCACAATAAAGCTTAACTTTATACATTCCTATTCTCATATGGCTTAAGATCCTTAGATTAATCTTTAGTGTTTCTAAAGATTTCTGGTTGCTTTTGGCATTTCTGCGATTGATAATCAAATAAGTTAGGGTCTGTCACTACAACAGATGCAAAAACATTTCAGTCTGTGATATTAAAATTTTCGGTAAATTTCAACTTTTCATTGTCCATGACAGGCCAGTTATTTCAAGGCCGGATCATACTCACACTATTCAAAGGAGAGGCAAGTCAGCAGCCGAGTGGTAGCGTACTGGTCTCTCGTGTTAATCTAATGGGAATCGAAACCTGGTCAAGGTATTCTGACAAAAATCAGAACTTGGTCAGATACCAAGTTTGTCAGGCTGAAAAGTCTCAAATCGAGATCACTGAATAAAGATCCAAATACAAAATGCCAACTCCCCTCCCCCTCTGCATAATCTTTAGCAAATTGAAGGCATCAGAGTAATATGTAGACATAGACAAAGTATTCTTTTCCAGCCTGCAGTGTTGGTTTTGGCAAATGATGACTCGAGTCATAAACTCATTTTCATGACAAGTACCATGTTGTTTTTAGCTCACCTGAGACGAAGTCTCCGGTGGAGCTATAGTCATCACTCCTCGTCCGTCGTCCGTCCGTGCGTCCGTCTGTCCGTCTGTCCGTCCGTCCGTCCGTCAAACTTTTTTTAAGCATCTTCTCCTCTGAAACCATCATACCGAATTGGTTCATATTTGGTGTGGATGTTCCCTAGGTGACTCTCATTCAGATTTGTTCAAATGAGGTCACCAAGTCAAATAGTTTTGATGTCAGGACCATAACTATTTTTCCACATAGTAATTCTTAAAACGACTTCTTTTCTGAAGTTGTCAGGCCGAATGGGTTCATATTTGGTATGAGGGTACCTTGGGTGACTGTGGTTCAGATTTGTTCAAATGAGGTCACTGTGTCGAATGTTGGCGGAGCCAGTGACATAACTAAAAAAAAAAAAAAACCCAAAAAAAAATATTCAGATTTAACTCCTTGCTCAATTTAACACACAAAATTTTTTTAATAATTTTTTTTTTATAACATGTTATAAAATTTGAAAAACTCACATAATTATAACATCCTCTGAGTTATGAAACTTCAGTCTTCAATGAAATCACAGAAACTTTCCATTACCCACCCCCACCCTCACATGACCCAGGACCCCACCCTGCCAACAGCCCCTTCACCCATATCATATCACAACTTACCTCTCTCCAGAAGCAGTTATTATATCTGCCAATATTATATCTACAAGAGGACTCAGCTTCATAGAGACACACAGTCAGGTCATTAATTGAGATCAGAATGACAGATTAGAGATTAGAATGTTATTGGACAGGTTTGTGTAAACACTGCACTAGCAATGGTGCTTGTTGTTATTATCAAATTAAAACAAAATTATTTTCTCAAGCCTGAATTTAGTGTGTCTGACATTTGCAGAATGAGGTCCCTAGGGGGTGATTTAGTGTTGCTACCCTGTACAGCAGGCTAGAATCACCAACTTCAACAGTAGAACTTCAATCTGTTTCTAGGTTTCCCATGGCAGTTGAGGCCTAATCAGACTGAGTGTGAATTCAGTGATGCTAGCCTGCCTTGCGGAATAGTGTCATTCAATTCACCTTTTGGGGACCTCATTCTGCAAATGTCAGACACTAAATTCAGGCTTGGCTGTTTCATATTATTTTCTTAACCACCACTTATCCAGGTGTCCAGGTGAAGAAAAATTGGGGGGTATATTGGATTGAATTTGTCTTCTGTCTGTCAGGCAGTCCTTCTATCCATCTATCTGTTGGGATGTCTATCCATCTGTCTTTCAACAATTGTTTTCTTCTCCATATTAAAGACCAAATGTGTTTATATATTTTGGTGTGCATGTTCCCTAGGTGACTCACAATCAGATTTGTTCAAATAAGTTCATCAGATCAAATACATGTAGGTGCAAAGCCAGGACCATAACTGTTTCCCGCCATAGTAATTTTTAAAACAATTTCTTCTCAAGAACCATTGGGCCTATATAGCTTATATTTGGTATGGAGGGGCTTTGGGTGACCGGGGTTCAGATTTGTTCAAATGGGGTCATTTTTAGGAAAAGAGGCCCCCAGAGGGTGAGGTGAATTCAGTGATGCTAGCCCACCTTGCGGAATAGTGTCATTAAATTCGCCGTTTGGGGACCTCATTCTGCAAAGGTCAGACACACTTAATACAGGCTTGCTGTTCCAAAATTATTTTCTTAACCACCACTTATCCAGGTGAAATCATACCCTTATTTTTCAAAGAAAAATGGGGGGGGGGGGGTATATTGAATATTGGGGGGTATATATTGATATTACTAGATAAATGGATCTCATAGATGGGGATTCACATTTGTTCTAATAGGGGCAGAGATAAGAGATTTAACTTTCCTCTATGCTGTTTGGTACTGGTATAATAATATTGATTTCCAGGCAGCCTGGGTGGGGGCAACATTTGAGGCAATGGGTAGTGAGTGTAGAGGGGGTGGAGTTTTGGCCCCCTACTTTAATCAAAATTTAAACAGTTGAAAATTTCATGCCTGATACAACATTAGTTGTAGATTAGATGTTCACATCAAAAAATTTCATGCCTGATACATTAGTTGTAGATTTTCCAATATTATTTTCTTAACCACCACATGACCTTATTTTTCAAAGAAAATTTGGGGGGGGGGGGGGTATATAGGATATTGGGGGGTATATTGATATTACTAGATGAATTGATCTCATAGTTGGGGATTTACATTTGGCAATGGGGAGGGAGTGTAGAGGGGGTGAGTTTTGACCCCCTACCTTGATAAAAATAAAAACAGTTGAAAATTTCATGCCTGATACAACATTAGTTGTAGATTAGATGTTCACACTAAAAATCGGTTGGAACTGTTTTCATAGTTTGGTTTAATTCTCCAACATGTATGTTTTTAAATCACCAGTCCATATATGTTCCTACTTCAGGTTAAACTGTTGGACAGAATTGGCCACAAATTTTAACTTTATGGGGTTGTCAGGTTGGTTATTTTCAAATGAGGTCACCTGGTCAAATAGGGGCCAAGCGAAGGACAGTTTTCCTCTTAATATGCTTCCTTCACAAGGACCATCAGGTCTATTTTACTGATATTTAGTATGAAGGGTTCTTTGGTGTATGGGATTCAAATTTATTCAGATGGGGTCACCAGGTTAAATAGGGTGGGACCAGGGACATAACTGTATGTTTCTATAGTAATACTTAAAATGTCTTCTCAAGATAGGTTGGACTATTTAGCTTACATATAGTATGGAGGATCCTTTAGTGTCTGAGATTCAGATTTGTTAACATGAGGTCAACCTGTTAAGAAATGACGGGGCTATGGGGACTTAACACTTTTGTGTCTAATAAAATCATTAAAATACAAAATTCATTAAAACATCTACCTTGGAACTACCTGACTGATTAATCTGACATACATGTATGGTGTTTTGGGTCCATGGATAATTGGGCTTCAAACATGTCTAAATGGTTTTATAAAAAGGCGCTTGTGAGATTTGAAATTTCCAACAATTGAGAAAGTTTGAGATGTCGGTTGTGAAATTCCAACCTAAGACTTGGGAGTCTGGAGCCCGGTCGGGAGGGGACTTGTTGAGCTGGAGGAGGGGGTGGGGTGATCAGTAGTGTACAGTTGGTAAATTCAAGGTAGATATTCACCGATCTACATACATGAAGCCTCTCTAGCCACATATCCTGTTTAGATCTACTTCTTTTAAAATGATTATGAAAAGTTCTGACTGTTGTGGTCTCCAGAGTCCCAGTCTTATCAGTCTTTGTAGTCTGGTGAGCGACCCCACAGTCTTTGACTGTCTTGTTATCATTCATAGGACACATGAGTGTGTTTTGCACTAATACATGGCTCAAATTTGTTCATTTGTTGCATATATTCTGTTGAGTATAAAAGGAGATGGTCCCATAAATAGCCGGATTGAGTGTACAGTCCCCCTTTTTAATAAGAATTAGGAAGAAGGCACAGGTATAATTATACCCCCTTTAAAAAAAAACGGGGGGTATACGGTTTTGCACCTGTCGTACCGTCCGTGCGTCCGTCCGTACGTCCGTCCGATGTCTGTTCATGTCATAACATGAAAGTAGTGCTCGGATCTCAATGAAATTAGGTATGGATGTTCACTATTATGAGGACATTAAATAGAGGGTTCCATCTTTTTTTGGATTTTCCATTCTAGTGTTATTCATCTTTGTTTATCTGGAAATAGTGGCTTTTTGGTTCGTCTGGTGTCTGTTCATGTCGTAACTTCAACAGTTGTGCTGGGATCTCAACCAAATTTAGTGTGGATGTTCACAACTATGAGAACATTAAATAGAGGGTTCCATCGTTTTGTTCGGATTTTCCATTCTAGAGTTATTCATCTTTGTTTATCTGGAAATGTTGGCTATTTGGTCTGTCTGGTGTCTGTTCATGGCGTAATTTCAACAGTTGTGCTGGGATCTCAATGGAATTTGGTACGGATGTTCACTGCTATGATGACATTCAATAGGGGGCTCCATTGTTCTGTTCCGCTTTTCCATTCTAGAGTTATTCATCTTTGTTTATCTGGAAATGTTGGCTGTTTGGTCCATCCGATGTCTGTTCAGCTCATAACTTGAACAGTAATGCTCGGATCTCAATGAAATTTTGTATGGATGTTCACCACTATGAGGACATTTAATGGCACATTCAAATGTTTGTTTTGGTTTTTTGTTCTATAGTTATTCATCTTTGTTTATATGAAAATGCTGATTTCTGGGTCCATATGTCTGAGTATAGCCATCATAAGTTATAGATGTGCCCACACGAGGGAGTATGCACCGGACGACAGTCCATCTCTTGTTTTATTAGGCAGTATACTACAATTGATAATAGAGTATACAATAGATTTCGAAACCAATTTATGCTTACAAATAAGATTTCTTCTCCAGGTGTCTCTTTACAACGGGGAAAGTCTATGAGAACAAAGATAGCACAATACTCAACGGCGTTAGAATCTATTACCTCCAAAACCGAAATTAATGTTATGGACACTGATGATGTTCCGTGAGTATTCTTCATGAATATATAGCAATTGACTGATCTTCTTGCAGGAAACGGGCCTCTGTTAGCTCAATTGGTAGGTGTATTGTGCATTAACCCTTTCAGTGCCAAGTTCGATTTTTGCAAAAATCGAACTTGGCACTGAAAGGGTTAAGGAGGCACCACATTCATGAATTTTCAAAAATTCTCAATTTCAAACTATCAATTTGAAGGCGAAAATTTATGCTCTTATTATTATCCTCTATAACTAATGTATGCTATAATACTATAAATGAATTGTTTTTGTTTTGTTTTTTGGTGGCTATTTCAGTTGATATAATAACTCAGACTGCAAAAATTATATGACTATTGGTATCATTCCAGTGTTGAGGATATGGAGATGTGCTTTCGTGAATCTTCACCTTGGAAAATGTGTATTTGTTACAAGCATTTCAACATTGAAGTTATTTCAATATTTGATTAACACGCTTCACATATGAGGAGTAATGGTGTTGAGATGGGTTTTCTGCATGTAAATATGAATCAGTCCAACTTTCTGTTATTTATGTAACTCACTAACAACCTTCATATTTCCCATGTGGTTCACTCAGTTTTAAATTAATGCTAAAAAAACAGTACTGCATGCTGCTGCGCGAATTTAAATACCAGTAAGGTATGTCTTAAATATGATGACCTGCAATGAATTACTGTTCGTTATTTTTCAGTTCCGGTGGCATTCCAGCTAAAAACTCCAAAGGGGAACGGCTGATGCTTTTTATTGGTATTATTGATGTTCTACAATACTACAGGCTCAAGAAAAAGTTTGAGCACACCCTCAAATCAATTGTTATTGATGGGGTAAGTTTGTTTAAAATGCCCTCGGTTCAGAGTTTGTATGCCTACCCTGGAAACTGGAAAACTGGAGATTACTGATATACTGGTTGTATTACTTGTTGAAAAATTGACTATAATCAAGATGGTTATTCGCATCGTTTTTATACGCCCGTTTGAAAAAACGGCCGTATTATAGTATTGGTCTGTCCGTCCGTCCATCCGGGCGTCCGTCCGGGCGTCCGTCCATTAACCTGGTTTCCGGATGATAACTTTAGTTAGAGTGAACCAACTTTAATAAAATTTGGTATGTGGGTTTATTAGCCGAAAAGTAAGTCCAAGTTCGAATTTGGGTTCCGCCCGCCAATTTTCACCGGAGTTATGCCCCTTATTTGACATTTTTGACTTTGAAATTTGTTGTCCGGATGATAACTTTAGTATAGTTTATCGGAATGAATCCAAATTTGGTATATTACTTTCTCCCACCAAAACCCAGGTCAATTTCGAACTTGGGTTCTGTCCGACCATTTTTGGCAGAGTTATGCCCCTTTTTCGACTCAGAAAATTCAGTTTTTCTTATGTGTTATGGTTTCCGGATGATAACTCGATTTTGGAATGTTTATACGGAAAACCCGTTTTTTTGTGGATTACATATATCGAAATACAGCTCAAGTCCGAATTTCGTTTTAATCCGATAATTTTTGCGGATGATACTAGAGCTTATCGGATTCAATGATAATTCTGGTATATTAATTTCTCCCACTAAAACACAGGTCAAGTTCAAATTTGAGTTCCATCTGCCAATTTTCCCCAGAGAGGGCGTAGTTTGCACGCCCAGCGTAGCTCTTGTTGAATGTTTCATACACACACTTGTGTTTTCTCAAATCACGCGGATTAGCCAAACACCACGAAAATGACAACTTTAGAAAAAATAACTGTACTTTTTCGTAACGGCATCATAGCTATTAAGCAGGACCACCAGCATCATAGCATATTAGCAGGATCACTTGACCAGGGGTGTGTATCAGTTCCACCATCGCATTTGTTACATTATCATTAAATGTATTATGAAATTTTCTTAAATGATTATGCTCTTTCTTTACTAATTGATTCTGCCCCATTTGTTCTGAAAGTATACATTGAAATGGTTCGTTATTCATCTGGGGGATGTTCAGGAAATATAAGCAGACAACAGAGGGGCAAAAAGATTAAAAGTACAGAAGGACAGATAATACAAGAGCAGAAGGATTCCTATTCATTGGTAGGAAATATTCAGATAATATATTCAACAAATATTTGTAGAATTTATTATCTGAACATTTCTTAACCCTTTCAGTGCCAAGTCCGATTTTTCAAATTTATTGATTATAATAATGTGATACATAGTGATGGGCGGTTAACCGAGAAAACAACTCGGTTTCGGTTTTTGACAATAAACCGAAAACCGACCGACGCGATTCTGCTCAAACCGACATTACGGTTTTATTATATATGTTTATTTTTCACTTAAATCTACTTATTATACCTCCCCAGGTACTTATTAGTTGATATTGTTATCGAATTATCGGCCTCTCTGATCAATATTATATCGGAATGTGTCCATTTCGTTTGAGATATGTGTTGTTATAATATCGTAGGCGACTGTTTTTGTTCTTTTTCAAAACATGGCCGAACAAAATAACGAACAGGGTTCAACAAAAAGCCCTGTTTGGAGTTATTTTACGCGTCTAACTGGAGACGACTCCAAAAAATGTCGCTGCTTAATATGTCATAAAAATGTATCAGAGCATGCAAATACCAGCAACCTGGCCCGACAGTCGAAAACTAAACCAAGTAAATGGTATGAACACTTTGATCGTCTGGACATTCCGATGTGACGTAATCTGGGCAAACCATGTGCAGCTTGTAAACTATGTCGCAACATCAAAGCGATCACACCGCAGTCATTGAATGTGGGTCAATCATGCACGTGTCAAGAATTGTTACATAGTCAGGTCAAGGACGCCCACTGTTTGTGAATTTGCTGTTTGCGGTTGAATTCTCAGATACTATAATGCATATAATATGATAAATATGTTTTAAACATGTCAGAAAGGGATGAACATTGAACAGTGAAGATGGGGGTGTTTATTTTTTTTAAATACCGAATTGTATCATCTTTATGATCTTATCGCATTGGATTCATTTTGCGTCGGCATTTTGTCCCGTTGTTTACCGGTGATCGCAGTTCCTTCCTCAAATATTCAACGTTATTGGGACATTATTGACTCTAATTACGGTTACTTTGAAAGTATATACTCAAATTGTATGTATTTCAGTATAATTTCACTATCTAGTAAAAAAAAACCGAAAACCGAACCGAAACAGAGGTTTTTTCTCCCAAAAAAAACGAAACCGAAACCGAATGTAAAAAATCAAAACCGCCCATCTCTAGTGATACATTGATGGAAAGAGCTCTAACCCATATTTCCTTGATCATTTTTCAAATTTATTGAGTATAATAATGTGATACATTGATGGAAAGACCTCAAAGAGCTCTTTCCATTAATGTGTCACATTATTATAATCAATAAATTTGAAAAATGATCAAGGAAATATGGGTTGATACAAAAATCGAACTTGGCACTGAAAGGGTTAAGGTAACTACTAGTCATTGAGTTTTTTTGTAACAAAAGGTTTAAACAATTTTGAGTATCGACCTGTAACTCCTTTTATAAAAGAGTGTATTTCCGTTCAATCTTTGAATGAGACATAAATATTCAAACAATAGAGTTAAAATATTTGAGAATCCTCAAATATGCAGGTCACCGTCAAATCCAATGTCATTGTTTCAGGACACAATATCTGTGCATCGACCAAGCTACTACGCAAAAAGATTCATCACTTTCCTCAACCAGACTGTTTTCAGGAAGGTCCAAACACGTGAGTTTATTATTAGTTACAATTCAGTTTTGTGATTGATTTTGCTGATGATTGTTATTTATGATATACTTACTTTTCTGTCTTCTAGGCCTTCAGATTAAACTGTTATGAAAACTAGATGAAATACATAATATTGGATGATTTCCAGGAGCAAAAAGCTTACATGGGTGATTTCAGTTTTAAGTATTAATTTCTAAAAATGATATAACTCATTGTCACTTTACATTTTCGCATTTTACCTTACAGTATTTAGATGTATAACATTCACTATCTACGATAAACACAGTATGAACATGCTTCTCAGAAGTTTTTTTCCTTGAACTATGCTGTTTATCATGTAGGTCAAAATATGCAGGAAAATAGTGACTTTATTTTTATGTATATAATCTCCGTGAATTTAAAATTCAGTTGAGATTGATATTGAAGCTAAATGTGGATATGAGAATAAATGCCAAAGTTACTGAAGTAAGATTTTCCCCAACACTTTTACATGTTTATGAGTGGTTATGTAGATTCTGCCATAATAAATAATAGATGACGATTTCTAAAAATTGCAGGCATGGTATTACCTTACTCAAATATATTGTACATGTTGTCAGTTTTCCAATTATATTATTCATGACATAGATTGTCTATTATTATATTAGTCGTTGATTTTGTTGTACCTGTTGTCTAAACTTATCGCAGCATATTGCATGTTGTACGCATTACATTTAAGCTTCATTTAATGGATGTTAATCTGCTATGCAGCTATTATTGAGTGGTTCACCTGTGAATAATGGGCCATGCCTTCCTGATAATTGACTCAGACTGGAATGACATTGTGCTTTATAAGTAGTGCATCTTGAGAACGCATGAAACCTTGGCAGTTCTTTAACTAGGGGTTGATCTTGGGTATTTTGCTTAATACATGATATAGCAGATTGTGGCGCATTGAATTTGGGCAGCCTTAATGTTTATTATACACTTATTGCTCTCTTTAGGTTGATTAAATTACCCCAGCCTGTGTGGTAATATCACCCAAATGCACAAGATCCTGATAGCTTGCATGACGTAAATGACATCATGCATGAAAACCCAACCGGTACTCAAATAATAATTCAACCTTGTATTATGTTGTGTAGATGACAATCTAGCATGGAAAACTAAACAGAAACAATTGTTTGATACTAAAGAATATTGACTGCTGATGTGTAATAAATACAGAACCTCACACACTTTATCTCACTCGCTTGTTATGCCACAAGTTACAACTTGAGCCTGATGGTATATCTGCTAGTAATTCTCACCAAATGGCCTAGTTTCTTCAGTTAACCTTTCGCCAGATGGGATGAATCATTGCATGTCATTTAGATAGACAATGGAGCTAGTTATTTTCCTTCTTTTGAAAAAGATAATAATAAAGTGCTCATTTAAAGTGTATATAATTGTAGAAAAAGGTGGTAAGGTGTTGCCCAAATCCAAGGCACTAGGCCCAATTCCAGAAACTAAAGGTGTGTCAAAATTCAAGCTACTAAGCTCGGCACGAATTCAAGCTTTTACTTTTAATTCTTATCAGAGCTCTTCCCTCTGTAACAAAGTTCTTGAAGAATATACCGGAATCATGTAGACTTATTTTTGCAGATATTTTCAGCTTCAATATTTACATGTGGTTAATACATGAGGTTTACATGAGGTTAATCAGACTCAGTTTAGCAGAGTTTTTTTCAACTTCCAAATATTTTTTATTAATATGGACCCATTTGTAGCCCAAGTGCACATGTAGGAAGGGGGTGGTATCTTTAGTCCTATCTGGGCAGTCACACCTCTTATTATTTTTAATGACAATTAAATAATAAATGCGCTTTTTCAATTAAATATTATCAACACTAAAAAAATCAATGATACAGTGTCCGAGAATCACATTACATTTAATTGCCTTAAAGGGTGCTCAAAGTTCACAATTCAGGCCAGTAAAGGGGTACTCATATTACAGATATGGATCAACCCTGCATGCAAAAAGAGGCGGCCTGTTCAGCTTAAGTCTAATAATGACTGTAATTTGTTTGAGCATCTTAATATATCTTCAGGGAAAATTATCACAAAAGACATCACAATGTTTGACATAAAGTTCATTTGCTGTTGATGAGAAATGGCCCGCTATTTCTCGTGGTTTGAGAGCCCCTCCATCAATTCCGATTGGATTTATTCTTAGTGTGCATAAGGAGAAGTCTTTAGTACACACCAATTAATATGCATCTTTAATAGCAGGCCAATCGGTTAAAACGCTAGGAACCAAATTAATATAGCCCGCTAGCTGCAAAATTTAGTTGAACGTAAAACATCAATCAATGTTTAGATCGTTGTACATCTATATTCCAATGACGGCATCCGCGGGTTAAATATAAACCGACATTTAACCGAATCTATTTTTAGATCGCAGTATATTCCGATGACGACTCCTCTTAGCTAAAAAAATAAACCTACATTTAAATCAAATCGGAGTGCTAGAATTATTCACTGCCGTTAAGTTCCCGCGCTTGAGCAAGTCTTTGTCTGCATCATTTCTACCAATGACAATAATCCATAGTATTCAGTCCCTCAATATTAGCCAATCAGAATGCTAGGAATTCGGGAAGTGGCAAGACCGAGATTAGTTTGTATCGATCACTGCATCCTTATCTCTCACGACTCGGCGATCAATGCAAGCTCGATCAAGCGATTCTTAATTTGTATTGTTTATATTCGTACTTTGTTGGCGGAGAAACAAATTAATTTTCTTAGCCACCACCTCCGCACCACCACCATCAAGACGTGCACCAATATGGGATTCTCCACGACTGGTCGATCAGTTAGGTCTTGCTCCTTCTTTAGGAATAGGTAGTCACTGGCTTCAGGACACCATTTTATCATAAAGCATTCAATCATATTAAAACCCCCCCCCACCCGCCCCCAACGATTAAGCTTTTCATAAATAAGCAGGCATTAGCTTTCAGTCACCAAGTGACCGCACCTATTAGCCTCTCAGCTTCCGCAGCGCATGCTAGATCATAGGTCTGTTCAGTCGGCTTCATGAATTATCCTTTATAATCATTTTTGAGTTTCGCAGCACGCGCAATTATGAGGGGGGAGTTAGCAATTGCGTGAGATGGGGCAGATAAAGCAAATATAGACTTGCAGCTGAGGTGTTGCACCCTCTAAGTCGATGGTCATTAGCGAGAGTACATTAGTCCCCTGCGAACCGTTCGAGGTTCGGTTCGATTCGAAACCCCCTTGATGATTCGTTCCAGTTTGAAACCTTAGACGGGATTCGTTTATATCGAACCTTTTCTTTAGTCCCGGAATTGGGCAAATTTTGCATAATGGGAATTGTTTATTGATTATATACCGTATATTAATTGGTTTACATACAACTGTGTGATACTATAATTTTATGTTTACATTTGATATAATTTATTTGATCATTACTCGGGCGGGATAACTGGGTGATATTTCATTTGAATGGGTCTTTTGGCATAACTTTATTCCGTTCCCGCTAAACGGTCCGGTCGGACATGTCAAATTCATGATAATTAATTAGTAAAACTATAACATTTCTATCTCAGTCAAAGTTCTACCTTGTCAAAGTTTGTTTTTATTCTCCGTATAACTTTACTTATAGCCATAATTATACCTAACAAAGGAGATAATAAGTTATGATTATTGATGAATACAGATCGAACAAGCTTGTTTGAATTCCGCCGGTAAGCTGGCGGAAACTGAATACCTGTAGGTATTTCCGGGCAGCACTATTGTGTCAACAATTGGCTTCAACCAATCTCAGTGAGGAGAAGGTGTGGTCATTGTTTATCAGCATAAATGATTGACATGATTATGTAGCCGGGTATGCTTTGTCTTGTGACACTCAATTGCTACAACATGACATCAGCACGCTTTAATCTTTGTCGTCACAGTTATATATTGACGAGTCTGTTAATAGTTACCGAGTGTCGACATTACAATAATAATATGTCGTACGGGTACTTAATTTATTCACAAGATAAAATCCCCACCTGCTCAGTGGTGATTTTGGGACCCCATGTACATGTATGTATCAGAACACAAAATGCGTAGATTTGAAACCAAAGTCGCGGACGAATAAATAGACTACCCATGTCCAATATAAAATAATTCTTTGTTGTGTAGTTATCTTATAGCTGTGTAGATGCCCATTAATTAAATAACTGTTGATTTTACTATAATAATGTCCACTGACATTTCTGATTGTGCACTCTATCCTGAGTCTACGACAACAAGGTCGGTGTTTGGATTTGAGGTTCGGTTCGATTCGAAACCGAGACCATGATTCGGTTTCAATGTTCGGTTCGACCTAAAACTTAAGGTTCGCAGGGCCCTAGAGTACATGTATGTCATTCCCTGGATGGGTAGTTTGATTCTAAATACCCCAAATTCAGGATAGCATCTTATGGTGATGCTCAATAGTAAAGCATGCGTACTCACCATAATTCGACTTAGTAGCATATTATTTTAATAACTTTATGGTAAAGCGTAAAACTTTCCTCCAGAAATATATAGCACAGTCTGAGTAAACTCATACCTAAATATTCATTACAACATTGAATATTAGGTCTGACGGATAACATCGCTATCTCATTTCCAAGTCGTCGGGATTCCGTAATCTGATTGATTGCGTAAATTATTTTCCGTCCAATGAAACCGTATGGGTTAATAAACAAGTGTTAGTGGGCGGAGACTCCCATAATGTCACCTCTAAATATAGTAACAGAGCGGAATTTCGTCGGTACGATTCCGATTAATTTGAAGGATGTGCTGGACCTGATAGATAGGCCTGCGTATGGTACCACCTTGGCCTCCCATAAATATAAATAGAACTCACTCATGTCCGTGTATTTGATTTACTTTATTGTAACATGGTTTGCAAATCAAATTATTTGTCGTAAAAAAGTCATCTGAAAGTTAAACACCGAGGAAATGACTTAATTTTATGCTTTTAAATAGTTCTAAAGGCGACTAAAGCATCATTTTTGATGACGACCTTATTTTTTGCTCTCGGATGCAGCTTTCCCGTTGATGCAGCGAGTTCATCTCCCGAAAAAGAATAGTCGCACACACGACAAATATTATCTTCTGTAAGTTTATGTCGCGACACATGCCTTCTATGGGTTGATGAGTCGGCCATTGTTATTGCGAAGCACAACAAATAACACGTGGTGACACCTGTCAATCATCGATGTATATTTAAAAATCCCTGACGTCATATTGGGGAAGCTCTTGCTGAATAGAAATGGTTTTGGCGACATTAGCTCCAGACTCTATATTTCAAATATAGAGTCGACGTTCACCCAGACTGTATATAGCCTAGTGTTGGTTTTAGAAGTTTAGTTCATTAATAAATGACTGTGGTTGTTGACCTACAGTAATGCCCTAAATAATCGACTCCTTAACCACAGCAGAGTTATGGGTAACTTTTCAGGATTTAGTCGGAAATATGGCTTGTTGCCATTCATCGGAAAGCTCTCAGTGATCATCCAACTAGATCATCTGGCTTTAAATCTTCTCAATATGGCAGAATAAGGCAGCAGAAAAGTGTTTGGAAAACTACAACTGATTATTCATTAAGATTCTATTCTTTTTACAAATTGTTATATTCCACCACGATGACTGTCATACATTAATTCTCACAACCAAATTTATTGTTTATTATTTGTCTTTCTTTGAATAATTATATATTCTCCGAATTGTGATTATATTATATTTAAGTTATGGTGTGCTTTTTAGACTTGCGCATTAATAGTTTTAAGTTCTGTGTAACATAGTCATTTGCAGCTATAGTTTGACACCACTGCTCACCTATGGACAGAGAGTTTACATCACTATTATCTATACTTATTATACTCCCACTTTCGAAGAAAATGGGGGGTATACTGGATTGACTGCGTCCGTCCGTCACGCTTTCTCCCCCCGTGTGTCCGTCCTTCCGTCGTCCGTCCGACCTCATAACTCGAACAACTATGAACCGATTTCACTAATTTTTTGTATGCAATCTCCTTATGACTGCCTCTCCGCATGATGCTAATTGCGATTCGGTCCAACTTTTTTTTTTAAGTTACGCTGAGTTACGCCTCATTTTCGACTTAATAACTTTAACAAATATGAACCGATTTCAATAATTTTTGGTATACATGCTTCTCACAATACCCTCTCTACATGATGCAGCTAGGGATTGGCTCAGACTGTTTTTCGTAATATTACACTTCATTTTCGACATATTTTGACTTATATAATTCTGTCCGACTTAATAACTTTAACAAATATGAACCAATTTCAATAATTTTTGGTATACATGCTTCTCACAATACCCTCTCTACATGATGCAGCTAGGGATTGGCTCAGACTGTTTTTCGTAATATTACACTTCATTTTCGACTTATTTTGACTTATATAATTCTGTCCGACTTAATAACTTTAACAAATATGAACCAATTTGAATAATTTTTTCTGTACAAGCTTCTTGTGACACCATATCGATATAATTAGTCCGAATTTTTCTTTAAAGTTAACAATCTTTTTTGTTGGGTTTACAGATAATGCGGGTTGAATTTGCCACGGTGGGGGTATGCTAGCACTCGAGTGCACACCTCTTGCAGTTGTTTGTCTTTCAAATAACTTTATGCAGTTGTTTGTCTGTCAAATAACTCTATTCATTAGTATAGGCCAGATAGGCTACATAATTTGTTTCATCAGGAAATCCTTGTCACTCAAAGACATGTCATAAATATATAATTACTGGGGTCTTAATTCATCTGACAGAAGCCTTCGTGGCAAAAGTTAACAGACATGGTACTCCAATGCCTTATTTCAATAATAATAAATTGACATATCACAAGTCATTGTTTTGTATATATACTCTCGAAGAGATGGGGGTATACTGGTTTGACCTTGTCTGACCGTCGGTTGACTAATCTCAATGAAATTTGGTGTGGAAGTTCACTACTATGAGGCCAATCAATTGAGTGTTCAATCATTTTTTTTCCTGTTTTCTGCTCTAGAGTTGTTCATCTTTTATTTGCAAGTGTTGGTTTTCTGTCTTTACCTCAAATAATTATTTATAGATAAATACCTGCACCCACACAAAAATAATTTGGCATAAATTATAAATACAAATATCTGCATCCCTCATCACATGCACATGAAAATCAAATTCCGTTAAAAACGAACTATATTGTTTATGTGGCCTTATATAATCACACAGACAATCGTCCCTGATGCTTATGAATAACTAAGGAAAAACATTTTAATTAACTTCAGTTTTTGGTGGGAATTTGTTCAAATAAGGTAATAAACTGCTTACTGAGGAGTGGCGCCTACATTCAAATTAAACTATACTTGGTTCTTCATGTGACTTCCATAAAAAGTTTTCTCAGCTCAACTTGAACGTAGACAAGATGTGCTATTCTCAAGTCTTTACATATGTCAGCCCAAGAGATAGCAAGCCTGGATTTCTGATCGATAACATGAAATTTATTTGGGGGACATGCCGATAAGAGCTACATATGCTAAACAAGCCTGAATATAGTGTCTTGTCATTTCATAATGATGTCCCCAGAGGGTGAATTTAGTGATGCTACCCCGCACCAAATTTACCCTCTGGGGACCTCATTCTGCTTAGGCGCATCTTCTGGGAAGTATCTATAGTCTCAAATTGACATTGTTTTAGTTACTTTTTCCCTTCTGTCAGTTTCTATATCCCTTAATTTGCAGAAGATACAATGCATAATCAAGGTGACTAATTGGTGAACATCACCAACTTCAACTGGAGGACTTCAATCTAATCCTGAGTCTCCCATTGCAGTTGAGGTCTACGCTATGCAGAATGAGGGTGAATTTGGTGATGCTACCCCGCTATGTGAGATAGCATCACTAAATTCACCCTCTGGGGACCTCATTCATCAAATGACAGACTCATTATATTCAGGCTTGATGCTAAATTGGAAGAGGCATATTGAGAAATAGCCATGGGATTTTTTTTTTTTTTTTTTTTTTTTTTCAAAGATATATTTTCCAGTTAGTTGAGTAGACAACTAAACATTATCAAAGAAAATTGTGGAAGACGGAAGAAATAAATGGGTATTTACTAAAGATAGACAGAATTAATTTACATTTGGGTTTATCATCCTTGAATATCACTTTATATTGTGTCTATTTGAAAACCATAAAAAGAGTAATTTTATGTAATTTTTAGTTCACTCTGTCCATAGGTGGATCTGATGTTGTTGCATTTTGATATTGTTTAGTATTAGTGATGAACTGATGTGGGGAAACCAGAATCAGCAATAGCCAATTGCACAAATGTAGTAATCGACATAGAAATAAATAGATCTGTTCCCACTGAATAAGAAAAAGCTGTCCAATTGTCATGAGAAGTGACTTTATTTTACAACTGAACATCTCTAAAAACAGTAACTAACTACCATTAAAGGTGTGCATGTAACATGACACCAATAAAGGCATACATGTAATGTGCCATGGATAACTACCAATAAAGGCATGCATGTAACATGCCATGGATATTTCATACTGATACTGAAGCTCCGACTAAATACCTATCTATTAAATAAATCTCATAACTAGTTAGTAGTTACATTGGATTATCACATACATGTATAGTTTTTCAGAGTCAAAGACAGTATAATCATATTTCCCATACATGAAATTAAAGGGGTACACTAAATCTGGCCATTTATTGGACCATCTTCTATTATACTCAACAGAATATATACAACAAATATATGAATTTGAGCCATGGACGAGTGCAAAATACACTCATTTACTTTATGATCGATGTAAAACAACATGGTAATTCATTTTCATTATAATTACCATGTTCTTTACATCACTCATAGAGCACATGAGTGTATTTTGTACTCATCCATTGCTCAAATTAATTCATTTATTACATATATTATGTTGAGTGTAGTAGTACGCCTTTAAAAAGAGATTTTTGAACTAATTTAACTGTCTGCAAATTAGAATATATGACAAGCTATGAAGGTATTTTGATCAATTTTTGGACAGGTAACATGGGAATATATGAAGACAATTTCATGTAATAATTTGCAGTTATGGGCTACATAATTATTTGTTTGCCAGTGCTGATTAACTAATTATTGGCCGATAGTGACAGTCGGTTCATCACTATTTAGTATATTACCGGCCAACTAAATCTTCTGTTGATGACAACTGATTCTAATTCTGATTCATTACACGTTGTTGTATGAGCATACACAGTAATACTATCTAAATATGGCAGGCTCTTTATATTTTCATAAAATTAATTTAATAATAAGAATTCTTTCTGACAATGAATCTTTTTTGCTTGTAAATCATCAGTGAGACTGTGCATTCACTTGCCTACTTCTTATTTAATTTCTTCTGCTGTGGCAATTTTTCCTGCTCAATATCACCATATAATGTATATCACATCTCCAGCCTTTGAACACTTCAATGGAAGGGTATAGATTTGATCGCAATTATAAAACAAATTCAAAAATCATAATCATAATCGTAGCATCAATGTACTGAAATGGGTGCTAATGAAATGGTTATAATCGGTTTGTTATCAGCAGCAGTTAGTTAGATGAGCTTCCCTCATGTTGCTACTCTGAGCTTGGTAACAAATGATAATTGCCTTTTGCCTTGGCTTTGCTGGTTATGACTAGTTATTGTTCCATTGTTACAGTGCAGCAAATGACAACTAATGTTTCTAATAATGGTAAGTTAGTGCGAGTTGATAGCTCACCATAGTTTATATAACCTCATGTGGCGGTTGGTGAGTCGATCCAAAACTAACCTCTGGATTTAGATGCTATTAATTGATAACTTTAAACCATTTCACGTATTTATGCATTATAACACTGAATATAACAATATTTTCCTCACTAGCCAGTCAGAATTAGTGCACAACTGTCAACTAAATATTCTACTCAGACTCCCTACATACCATCAGAATTTAGTTCACATAAACATAACATTTAAATTTTTAGCAATTTTCGAAGCCAAATCACGGTTGTATTCACAAGCCATTTGAATAATTAATATAAACCTATTATTAAATCATGAATTATATCGAAATTTAAGCCCCAGATCTCTTCAAGGTGACCCATAATGTTCATAGTTTATTACTGGCATGACATTTATTTGCTTTTGTCACATTACCAGGATTAAAATATAAAATAGGCTGTTAACCCTTTCGCGACTGGAGCTTCCAGAAATTTTGCGAAAACACTGTGCCAACACATTCTCTTATATATATACACGAGTCTCCCTTATAAGAGAATACATTGGCTTAAAAATATATACCTCGACTCTTGTGCATTTTCTTGTATATGCGAGGCTCCCTATGGGAGACTCGCATATATAAGAGAATGCACTGGCACAGGATATTTAATGATGCACCAGCACAGCTCCCATCACAAAAGGGTTAATTATATATCGTGCACACTGATTTTATTTCATCTTGAATGACTTACTGAAGTGACTGAAGCGACAGAACTTCGGAGGGTTCATGTTACTCTTTCCTCGTGTGATAAAAAATATTGAGTATTAACCCTTTCGTTAATAACTGATTTATTCCATCGGTTGTAAAAATACTGGAATGGTCTATTATTCATTTGAAGAATGTTCAGGTAATAAAAGCAGACGACAGACAGATGAAAAGCTAATATAAGTTCAGAAGGATTCAAATTCTTTGGTGGGAAAATTTCTTTTACTTTTGCAAGAAAATAGGAAAATAGGCATTTTCCCCCCAAAGCAGACTTCTATATACAAGTGCATTTGTATTGATATTGAAAGAAACATTATATTTTGTGGTATTATCTATTTCAATCCTATAACTTTTATGTATCATTTTTGAAGCTCCCATCTTTCAACTGATGAATATTATACATAGAGTTGTATAAACCGTCGATGACTAAATACTCATCATTGAGGAGTTCATGTGGGTATTTTTTCAAATAATAAGTTCACAGCCTTTTGTCGAACTTGTTATCTGAACATTTCCTCCAAATGACGGAATAGGAATCCTTTGCCTTCTGCTCATGTATGATCAAAACACCCCTCCTAATTAATTTTAGATATTTCCAAAATATACTTTTATAACTGAATCAGAATCAATTTAGTAATGAAAGGGTTAATATAATCTAGATTTGAACATTATAGGTTACTTTAGAGTTTGAAATATTTCAGATTTTAAATGATCTGAAGCTTCCAAATAGTGTGTCTGTCATTTGCAAAATAAAGTTCCCAGAGGGTGAATTTAGTGATGCAATCCTGCACGGCGGGCTAGCATTATCAGATTCACCCTCTCAGAACCTAGCTCATTCTGCTTAGGCCTCATTTTCTGGGAAGTATCTAGGGTCTCAAATTAACATTGTACATATTTAGTTACTTATTTCCTTCTGGGGAGTTTCCATATCCCCTGATTTGAAGAGATAAAATGCATAACGGAGGCAACTAATGAGTTAACATCACCAACTTCAACTGGGGAACTTCAATCTGATCCTATGTCTCCCATAGAAGTTGAGGTCTAAGTAGAATGAGGTTCCCAGAGAGTGAATTTGGTGACGCTAGCCAGCCATGCAGGATAGCGTCACTAAATTCACCCTCTTGTGACCTTATTCTGAAAATGATAGATGCACTATTTGCAGACTTGAACGACCTTAAACAAGGATCTGCTCAATAGTTTGGCTGCTTATTTCTATCTTTCTAGACATCCTTGATTCTTATTAGTCTGCATTTTCATATATTTAATTGCAAGATCTAATTCAGTTAAACATCATTATCTTGTTTAGTAAATTAGTAATATCGGAACCTGGATTGTGGTGTTTTAATGAAGCTGTTTTTTTTAATAGTTTGGGTTCTATCTGTATGATAGAAAACAATTCTGCTCAAAAAATAAACTTATCAATAGTTCATAGTCCTCCATACTGCATGTGATTTAGCAATTCTAACAACCAAGAATATCTGGGTATATATCTATTATCTTAACAATTTGTTCAAGACGTTTTATAATTAATCACAGGTTTTAGTATTGTTAAATTATTTATTAAAATGTGTTCAGGGTTCTGGTTACAAGAAGAACATTTTTAATAAGATCTAATTTTACATTAGATGTGTTTGAAACATTTGATTAAAAACTAGACATAATAAATACCACAAATAAGGGACCTTGTTAAAATAAAATCAGAGTCTCCGATTCGTTAATTTCTACTGAACTCTGCACGAAATCTCCGATTGCGTACGTGACGTGCAAATCAGAGCATTTTTATCGAGAGTAAAGACAAAAAACTCTGATAGAGTAATGACTATATTACCGATTTGGTTTCTCAGAAACTCTGATTTTGTGTAATAGAAACTCTGATTTCATTGAGACTCCAATTACGATATTCGGACGTCTTCTCTCGGTCAATGAGAACCAGAAACTAGGATTGGCCTGGGAAATTACAGTGCTAAAAATGGCACAACATAACAGGAAGTATCGGCACATGAATTCATGGGAATTCCAATTTAACAAACTATTAAATTAGGTTTTATTTTACTTTAACTTTTTAGCAGGCTCAAATCTGATAGCTGATAAAATTAATAAAATGTGCAGATTTGAAACAAAAGTCACTGACGAATTAATAGCGCCGCGATATCTAACAATGATTTAATACTTGTATTGTGAAACCGAAAATGAATGTATAATTAGCAACCAGAGTGCATTATCTTATGTCTCCTCTGGACTGGTAAACATGGATGTGTCCAACTGATGGTAGAATCGTTGGCTATTTACTTGTGTGAACAATTCCATTTTTTAACCAATGAGGGGCGTTCACTTAGCATGGCTATTTCTGTGAAGTACACGTGTTCCATACATTGGGGTCACATAAGGTGCTAACAGGAGGTGCATTTTGTTCTTTATAAATATTTAGATAAAAATGAGCCTATTCTATTGCAATAAAAAAAACTCTGATATGAGTGGGAAAAACTCTGATATGAGCGGGGGGAGGGAAACTCTGACATAATACAAACAACTCTGATTGTCGCAGGTAAAAACTAAGATTACCCACGATGCCATAAACGCAATCGGAGATCAGAGTTTTCGATTGGAGTTGGGAAAAAATTCATAAATCAGTATTGGATACTCCGATTTTATTTCTACAAGATCCCTAAAGTATGTTTTTTGTCAAATTACCTGCTAGTGTTCCTCTGTTATTATCGAACAAAATTAATGGATATAATAGTCTATTTTCATCAATATATTCCAGTACATGTGACTGTAGCCTGAAACCCTTAATACATTATCTTTATATGCATAACTTACATTATGGGTGGTTGTATTTCTAATGAAGAAAATGTTATTCTTTATTAAAGAAAAATAAAGTTATTGAGGTATAACTTATAAAAAAGTTTAATTTTATGCTTAACCTAGAAAAACTTTTAATTTTGAAGACGTTCTTATATTGTTACTTGCTGAAAAACAGACATCCACACCCCACTATATACTAGAAAATGTGCTTGTTATTTTCAAGTGATTGGTTGTTCATAACATTGTTATAAATTATCACATCCATCAAAAGTCAAGAACTTTTTTTTACAGATCATAAGTAATCAATTATTATATAATAGAGATGTTTATAATAGTCAAAAACATATATCTAGACTTTTAAATCAATAACCAGTGGTTGGTTATTTACGTTATTTATAAATCGTACTGTATGAATTGCTGTTGTCAGTGGTGGACTGGAACTTTGAATACATTAACATATGAGACCATCTTAGTCTTTGACATACTTAACCCTTCCATGACTCGAGTTTCCTGAAATTTTACGAAAGCCCTGTGCCAATGCATTCTCTTATATATGTGAGTCTCCCATAGGGAGCCTCACATATATATGAGATTTACATTGGCCTAACAATTATTTCCTTGAACTTGTAAGCCAGTGCATTCTCTTATATATGCGAGGATCCCTGTGGGAGACTCGCATGAAAGGAGAATGCACCGGCAAAGGATCTTTAATACTGCACCAGTGCTGCTCCTGTCACAAAAGGGTTAGGTAAAAAAACAGTTTAATCACAAATTATGAACCATTCAGTGGTCGTCATCGTCTGTGTTATCGTCCGTGTTATTGCTTTCCATTGAAATATTCTAAGAATAATATAAGACTAGTCATGATTCGGTAAAAATAATTGTTGCAGATCATTCAAACATTTTTTTTTGCCACTTTTGAAATCAGACCGACATGTACCCGCAAAACCTGATATATCTGCTGAAGCCCCTCGCTTTAACGGCGTCCTTTGTTATTTTTTCATTGGCTATTACAGGCTCTATTTAAAACAAGTGTATATCAAGTGTAATTAACATTTGTCTATTTATTTGTTGTTTATGTATAATAATGTGCTTCTTGTTAAATTTTCAACATCGCTAAAATTATAACACCAAATCTAACCTGCATACATTTCTGTTATGTGCTTCCACCTTGTCTGTCTGACAGAGATTCTGGCCAGTCGAGTTTCTGGTAAACATTACTTTAAATCTGGTTGTATATAGTATGGAAATTACGTCCCTCTTGTCTTTGGTTCCAATCAGTGTATAGATAACTACTGTCTTGTTTGATGTCTCATTATTCTTGGTGGAATTAGCATTGAATATATGTCTCATTCAGGTTCTGATAGTGTCAATAGGTTATTTCATGATTACAACAGAGGTAACATGCATGAATGATGTATTGCAGAACAGACTATTAACTGAAGAAATATTTTTAATATAAAGCATAATTTGCATTAATCATTCCGAAATCAGGCGGTAACATGTTATTTATTATGGCTCCGACCTCCAGAGGAGAATTCCTTGTTATGAATTAACGCTTTATTAAATACAAATTTAAATTAATTATTGCATTTTCATATTCTTAATTGTCATGTTTGCTCAACAGTTTCCTCATTGATGTTGTTTTTAACACTTTTAGACATTTTTAAGTCTCTGCGACCTGACCAAGTGTATATGTTGTATCTGCCCATGTTGTATCGTCCAATGTCATATTTTCGTTTTTTCTTCCTTCTGCACTCAGTGGACAGACCATCGTTGAAAGGCACCCAGCGATTCCGCAGAGTTGTTGATTTAGGTAACCTGGGAGTAACAAGTATCAATAATAGGAATTCAGTATTTGGATCCTTAGTTTTTACACGGTCAAGAATCACCTGGTCTCAATTTAAATAAAGATTTTGTAAAATATACAGAAAAACAACAAAGTGATGTTATGACGAGTATATGTGCATACGATAATGTAGATATCTCATTTCTTATGATATACAGTAATGCCCTAAATAATTGGAAATATGGCTTGTTGCCATTGAACGGAAAGCTCTCAGTGAGAGCTTTCCGATGAATGGCAACAAGCCATATTTCCGATTAAATCCTGAAAAATTATCCATAATTCTGCTGTGGTTTAGAGGTTGATTATTTAGGGCATTACTGTAAGTAAGGTTCAGATGAGTTTGTTGCAATGGTACTTACGTTGCGTTGACACAATCTGTTGCTCTAAGTTGCTTTATAGCGCAGTCTCGTAGAGTTTCCGATTAATAATTGTCGCTATAAATAAATTTGATAATAGAATAAATGCAATATTGCAAATTAATCTATCTGTAATAAATTAATTCTACGATAATGTCAAAAATCCTAACAACTAACACTTTATTCACATAAATACAAGTTGATTTTCCTTCGCTTCAAAGAGCTCCGCAATCTTTTGTCAATTGAAGACAAGAACTGTTATGATGCATGCCATTTAAGGTATGCTTTATGCCTTATGCTGCATTGAACAAATCTCTTCGTTGCATGAATGCGTTATAGTGTTATTGTCTGTAATCCAATTCAATACAACTCACGTAATGTATGCAACAAACTCAAATGAACACTTCTTTACTTGATAGTTTTCTCAAGCTTTCTTACCAAAGTTTTGATTGGAAATTTTGCTAGGAATGTTAGAGAAAACTACCGAGTATTTTTGCACAAATAGTGTATCAACATGTTTGGAGTATATTTATTTGGTCATATCATTTTTCAGATAATATCAAGAGCAGAATGAATCGTATTATTTGTTGAGAAATGTTCAGATAATAAGTCCAACAAACGACTTAACCCTTCCATGACTGGAGCTGTCTGAAATTTTGTGAAAACCCTGTGCCAATGCATTCTCTTATATATGCAAGTCTCCCATAGGGAGTCTCGCATATATAAGAGAGTGCATTGGCCACAATATATGGGAGAATCGCATATATAAGAGAATGCACTGACACAGGATCCTCAATGCTGTACCAGTGCAACTCCCATCATCAAAGTGTTAACATATTATCTGAACATTTCTAAGGGGACTACCGCTCAATGAGAATTTCCTAAAGAAAGCGTTCATATGTCACAAATAATACTGTGTCGTGGGGGTTTATATAAAATTACGTTGTTTTTGCTGCATATTTATTCAAAATCTGACATTTTTATTTCAACTTGAGATCATGTAATTCCTGACAGAGTTTTAATGTGATGGTTTATGTTGGGCAGCCATTTGAGTCCTTTAGGCTTCCTGTACATGCTTGTCCAGCTTCCTATTGGGTATTTTTAGCTTCCTTTGTTTAGTTCATCCAGGCTTGTATTCAAATTAGAAACTTTTGTTTTATGTTATCCCTTTGTATACTAAATGGATTCTCCCACCAAGTTAAAAAAAATGTACATCGGAATGTTCTATTATTGATTTGGAGGGATGTACAGGTACATGTAATACAAGCCGACAACAGATAATAAAAGTACAGAAGGAGCTGGAAGGAGTCTTTATTATTGGAAGGAAATTTTCAGATAATAAGTTCAACGACTTAAGGGTTAACTACTCATCAATGAGTATTTATTATGAAAAGGGTTAAAGAAAAATTACTACTCAGAACACAGATCATCACCTTGATCTACTACTCAGAACACAGATCATCACCTCTTAGGTGTGAAACTTGGTAGTGAATGGATATATCAGTACTACAACTTGAACTATCGGGTATTGTCTACACCAGTTTGAGTGACTGAAATTAGATCAAAATTAGCATTAAATATCCCTGGAAAGCTCAATCAGTATGTTATATGACCAGGTCTCCAGGCCTGTTTGTATGACAAAATGATATCTTAGTACTGGTGTATACATATACAGTAATTCCCTAAATAATCGACTCCTTAACCACAGCAGAATTATGGGTAACTTTTCAGGATTTAGTCGGAAATATGGCTTGTTGCCATTCATAGGAAAGCTCTCAGTCATCGGAAAGCTCTCACAGAGCTTTCCGATAGCTCTCACTGAGAGCTTTCCGATGAATGGCAACAAGCCATATTTCCGACTAAAATCCTCAAAAATTACCCATAATTCTGCTGTGGTTAAGGAGTCGATTATTTAGAGCATATTTAGATACGTATATGTATATTTGAGTTATAATTATGGATAATCCATTTTTTCTATAGAACATTTCTGCAAGTTTGTTTTAAAAGCAAAACAAATTATTTTATCGAGGGGATACATCACATCATATTCCCCCTACCCGTGTCTCTATCACGCTCGATCAGGTACAAATAACAGAAATATTTTAATGACAAAAATTTTAAAAGTCGAACAAAGCAAAACAAAAATTTATAAGCAAATTTTCCTTATGTAATATTGCCCATTTTCTTGTATAATCAACTGCCTACTGAACAAATACACTGTCCTATGATAGATATTTCGGTTGTGCTTTCCAACAATTTAATGCACAAATATTCAACCTGAATTTATTGTGTGATAGGGTTGTATACAGTAATGCCCTAAATAATCGACTCCTTAACCACAGCAGAATTATGGGTAACTTTTCAGGATTTAGTTCGAAATATGGCTTGTTGCCATTCATCAGAAAGCTCTCAGTGAGAGCTTTCCAATGAATGCCAACAAGCCATATTTCCGACTAAATCCTGAAAAGTTACCCATAATTCTTCTGTGGTTAAGGAGTCGATTATTTAGGGTATTACTGTAATCGTGATCTCTCATGTTTACAGGCTTGAAAATTTGGTGCTGGGCATCACTAAATTCATCCACTACCCTGGGGACCTCATTCTACTTGGCCTTATCTTCTATGGGAGACCTAGACTCAGATTTATGTTCCCAGATGGTGAAGATGTTGGTGTGAACCCATTAGGTACCTCGTTATGCATTGTGTCTGCCAATTTGGGGTTATAGAGAAACTAAATTAAAAAAGAAACGGGGGAAACTTTCTAAAGAAACTTCTATAGAAACTATAGTGATTCTAACTGTCTGTGCTGGGTAGCATCATTAAATTCACCCTCTGGGGTCCTCAATCTGCAAATTACTGGCCCCATATTTTCAGGCCTGCGTGTTCAGTTGGTAATTCTTTCATCTTCATATACTGATATATAGAATTATTTATCTTAAGTACCGACTGTTTACGTAGCATATTGATACGGATTGCTTTATCAAATGTTTTTTTTTACATGTATTATTACCATAGAAGATGTCTTGGTCTCTACACCTTAGTATTCTGATTAATTAGTATTCAACAATTGTGAGAAGAATCGTCAAAGAAAACTTAAGATACTTTTGTTCAGTTTAATTGATTATTTCTTCGCAATTGATTATTTCTTCTTACATTTTATAATGTAAAGCAGTTTCTAAAGCAACAAAGTTTATCTTAAAGGGCCCTATGTACTCGCAGTTGTAAATGTGCAAACAATATATAAGTCTAAAAACATCACCGCTAAGAAGAACATATGGATAAATAGATAACTTTGTTCTTATATTCATTATTGATAGTTCTCCAATAAAAAAAATTTGCATATGGAAACCATTGTTATGTAACCAAACTGTTAGTGTTTTGTCAACAAACATCACTAATTGTGCAGTAAGTTCAAATATTTTAGTCTGAATATGATTTCAGAATATTTTTCAATACTTTGCTCTTTCCCAATGTTTACCGTGTTACCATAAATTTTTGATTAAACTTGGATATCTTATTGGACTAATTCAAATTTTATCGATAATTCCACTGTTTATATAACAATGGTTTTGACATATGAAGTCTCATTATAGTAGAGTAATTAACCCTTCCATGACTTGAGCTTCCTGAAATTATGCAAAAACCCTGTGCCAATGCATTTTCTTAGATATGCAAGTCTCCCAGTCTGTCAGACTTTTTTTGGTGGAGTTATCCCCCTTTTTATACGCCCTTTTTGAAAAAAGGTCGTATTATGTTATCAGTCTGTCGTACCGTCTGTCCGTCCGTCCATTCTTAGGAGAGGTACCTTGTGGGGTTATTTTCATGTACTGCCATTGACTTGTGGGGTTATTTCGGACTGGGGTTAACCCCACAAAACTTTATATTTAAAATGGTATAAAACGTCTTTGTGATGTTAAATTTTCATTAATTGAAAACAAACCCCACAAGGTATTTCCCCATCGGCAAAAATGTCCATTGGTGGATTGTCCATCAGTCTCACTTGGACAATCCACCGATCACTTGTGGGGTTAACCCCAGAAGGTAGTCAAAGTTCATTTCATGTTTCATTATATGGTTATTTCTCTGTTCTTGACTTGGGATGAGTCAAAGTTCATGTCATGCCATATTGTTTAATAAGTAAATGTTTTTTGACAAGTTGTAAGCTGTTTGGTTGAACATTCCCAATCCTTCATATTTATGTAACCATATAAAGCAATTGTTATAGGAGTTATAAGAATCAAACAAATCTGAACCATTGTCAGTGAAGTTACACCTCACAGTGACAGCCCATTATCCAGGACTTACACAATTGTATGGTTACTGCAATTAATCCCATTAGTTTGCAGATTGTTAACAGCACAAATTTGAGTACAAAACCCACAAGATAGCTTTCGTAAGTAATCTCAATGTGCACCTCACAAAGTGCCATTGTACAATGATGTAACCCCACAATGAAACCGGACAAATTTTTTTCACAAGGTACCTATCGTCTGTACATCCGTCCATCTGTCATACGTCCATTAACATTTTTGGTTTCCGATCGATAACTCCAGTTTGGATTATTTGATCTGAACCAAAGTTGGTATGTGTATTTCCCAGCTAAAGATACAGGCCAAGTTCGAATATGGGTTCCGTCCAATTATTTTTACATGAGTTACGGCCCTTTTTTTACTTAGAATTTGATCGTCTGTTAACATTTTTGATTTCCGACCGATAACTCCAGTTTGGATTATTTGCTCTCAACCAAAGTTGGTATGTGTATTTCCCAGCTAAAGATACAGGCCAAGTTCGAATATGGGTTCCGTCCAGTTATTTTTACATGAGTTACGGCCCTTTTTGTCCGCCGACCCAACAGGTTCGGAGGACTATTATAATCGGCCTGTGCGTCCGTCCGTCTGTCTGTCCATCCGTCCAAGGTTTCCGGATGATAACTTTAGTTAGAGTGAACCAAATTAAATTAAATTTGGTATGTGGGTTTACTAGCAGAAAAGACAGGTCAAGTTCGAATTCTGGTTCCGTCCGCCAATTTTCACCAGAGTTATGCCCCTTTTTCGACTTAGAATTTTACCGTCTGTTAACATTTTTGGTTTCCGACCGATAACTCCAGTTTGGATTATTTGATCTGAACCAAAGTTGGTATGTGTATTTCCCAGCTAAAGATACAGGCCAAGTTCGAATATGGGTTATGTCCAATTATTTTTACATGAGTTACGGCCCTTTTTCGACTTAGAATTTGACCGTCTGTTAACATTTTTGGTTTCCGACCGATAACTCCAGTTTGGATTATTTGATCTGAACCAAAGTTGGTATGTGTCTTTCTGCCAGCAAAACACAGGTCAAGTTCAAATTCGGGTTCCGCCCGCCAATTTTCACCAGAGTTATGTCCCTTTTTGACTTAGAATTTTTGCCAATTTGAGGTTCCGGATGATAACTTTAGTAAATGTGTACTGAATGAAATTAAATTTGGAGTGTAGGTTTACTAGCACTAAAGACAGATTTTATGCGCAAACAACGGTCATACCAAACCGACACTTAGAGGCGGACATGAGGTCTACCGACCTTTTATTCAACTTAGAATTTGACCAATTTCATAACATTTTGGTTTCCGGCCGATAACTCCAGTTTTGATTATTTGAGCTGAACCAAAGCTGGTATGTGTATTTCCCAGCTAAACTACAGGCCAAGTTTGAATATAGGTTCTGTCTAATTATTTTTACATGAGTTATGGCCATTTTTCGACTTAGAATTTGACCACATTTTGGCATTGAAATTAGGGGTATATCAGATTTTCTTCAAATGTAAGCTCAAAGTATTATCTTATTTTGCGATAGTACAATTCGAAATGGCTAAAGGGCGTATTTTGCCACGCCCTAGCGATGCTCTTGTTTGACTTGGAAAATGATCGCAACATGTATAATTTTTCCGAGCTTTTATTCTTACATTTTTAGGTCAATTTTTTTTAAACTTGGCACAGATATTTAGTACCATGGGAACCTGTGCACCTGCGATTATCTGTCCGACTTTTTTTCTGGAGTTATTCCACTTTTTCGATTTAGAACATTTTGGCAACATGCATAATTTTGTCTGAGCTTTTATTCATACATTTTTCAGTCAATAGGTTTAGGATTAGGGTTAGAGGTTAGGGTTGTGTACCTGCAATGGGAATCTGTTATTTTATTAGTTTAACTTAATGTTTACTGACATGTGAAACATCTTTGTGTTTTAAAAACACGGGGGTTATCCTTAGTCCCATTGGGACAGTCACACCTCTATTTTCTACCAATCCTTGCAGCATTGTTAATATAACGCATGCAGTGAATTACATTTATAAGTCTACGCGATGCCTTCCATTAGTTTATATGAAGTGATATAGTGCTGCTGTTATAATTGATAAAGTTTTCATTTCTCTGACATGGACTTGTGATTCTCTATTTCTGTTGCATGCATATTATCTGCTGACTTTTATATCATACATCTTGTCTGGGTCTCATGGCTCAATAAGTTGACATAAAACTGATAGAGTGAATGTTTCAACTTTTGATTTATATATGTACTAAGAACTAAATTTTCTGGAATTTTTTTAATTTCTCAATAATTTGGTGCTTTTGTAGACTTCTGTAGATAGCACATGCGTACAATGCTATAGCCACCATTGAATACATATTTGCATATTCCGAAAGTGCATTAATGCTGAAGCTGTTATCGCAAAACACAAGTTATATCAGTTGTTAATACATTGTGCGGATGGCTAAAGATTCTCAGGCTTTTTTCTTGAAATTTAGAAACAAATTCAATAATTATTGACACAGATACACGTTGAAAATTTGTTGAAAGTACAGTAATGCCCTAAATAATTGACTCCTTAACCACATCAGAATTATGGGTAACTTTTCAGGATTTATTCGGGAATATGGCTTGTTGCCATTCATTGGAAAGTTCTCACCGAGAGCTTTCCGATGAATGGCAACAAGCCATATTTCCGACTAAATCCTGAAAAATTACCCATAATTCTGCAGTGGTTAAGGAGTCGATTACTTAGGGCATTAAAGTATCAAGTGCCACATTTAGATTTTGATCCCTATAATTATTTATTTCTGTTTAGAGCTGAAAAAGAGATCCTCAGTTTTATTTATTTCTGACATTACCTGAAAGATGTTCTCATCTCATGTTAAAAAATGTGTTTTAAATTTTTTTTATGCATTAGTCAGTTTAATCTCGGTGATGATTTCTAGACGCAGTATTTAGATATAGTGCTACAATATTATTTCACAGAAACATGAAATGCTTATTTATTTAATTAATCCAAGAAATGTTTAAAAATTGATACCATTATTTTTCAGATTGTACACTACATGTAAACTGGTTCATACCACTGTCTAGTTCTATGTTTACTGCACACCCAAACACTTGCAGTAATTATAAATTTATGTTGATTTGGCTTCACAAACTAGTGATTTAGGTAGATTATACCACATAATAGTATTTAAAATACCTTTCTGCCAGTTGACTCATCAAGAATGTTGGCAATGCAATTGGTCTCTATTGTCCAATGTCTATACAAATTGTTTTCTGAATGTTTTGAAACCTTGTGTATTTTTGCTTCATTTCGCAAAAATAAGCCACTGGGTCTGCAATAATTGTGTATCATCAGGTACAAGCCTTAAAATACTAGCAGTGTATCTGACATTTGCAGAATGAGGTCTCCAGATTGAAGTTCCCCATTTGAAGTTGGTGATCTTCACCCATTAGTCACCTTGATTATGCTTTTATCTTCTGCGAATTAGGGGATGTAGAAACTGAACAGAAGAGAAAAAGTAACTATTAATAATGATAATTTGTGACTAGGTATTTCCCAGAAGATGAGACCAAAGCAGACTGAGATCCCTGGAGGGTGAATTTAGTGATGCTAGCCTGCTGTGCAGGTTAGCATCACTAAATTGACCCTCTAGGGATCTCATTCTGCAAATGACAGACACACTATTTCAAGGTTTGATCAGGTACTTCAGTAAAGACTGCTAATACAGTGGGTAATTAACCCGTCATCTACTAAATCTCATGAACTTATAATCTTAAGGTACAGTAATGCCCTAAAAGCAGAAAGCAGAATTATGGGTAACTTTTCAGGATTTAGTCGGAAATATGGCTTGTTGCCATTCATCGGAAAGCTCTCACTGAGGAGGAGTCGATTATATAGGGCATTACTGTATAAGAAAGGGTTGAGCATATATTAGTAGTAAGACTATAGCAATAAAAGATTTATCATTGAAATCAATGAATTTAAAGAGTTTTAGTTGGTTTCAATGAATTTATAGTTTAATTTCTTAATTTTCTCATTTAAGCCCTCAAACATTCCCCGTCTAAGAAGAAGAGTCAGGTGGCCAAACAACGCACACTGACTGTCGATGAATCGTACCAGTCATACCAGTCTGGTGCCACGACATCAGCAGACAGGAGACCAGTATTAGACAGACCACAAACACAAAGAACAATCAGTTTTTCTGATGAAGGTAAATAAATTAATGAACTTTTGATACCAGATGAGATTAATTGTGTATTTTCTGGCCTTAACAATTTTGATGAATATGGTCTTGAATGCCTGATAAATCATGATTGATTACTTGCAACTGAACGGGGATAGTACTGATCATGACTGTACTAGGCCATGGTGCTAAAATATTGTTATCTGAGAGAATGACAAATCACATGACTTACATGGCATGTATTCGATAAGAAACTCTGGATATGTCTTATTTTGGAACACAGCAAAATATGAGGATTTTTTTACCTTGTTACATCTAGTACATTGGGTACATTTCAGAAGTATAAATTTAGAAACTTAGAAAACATATATTCCAATTTAATTTACATTACCCAATGTAACATTAGCTGATTGGTTAAGAAACCAGAAGTAACCATGTGTACCCTATGTACCCATGTGTTGTAAATTAGTTCAGGAATATGTTTTCAATTTTTGTACCCAATGTACCTGACATATAAACAACAGGGTATAAAAGTTATGATTTTTTTTTTCGGCATACCAAAATCTGCCATATATGAGAAACTCTGTTCTGTTTATAACATTCTTTACTCAACCATGGCCATATTTATTTGGGAGATTACAATTTCTTATCTTTACACTCTTACAGCTATTTTGCATTCAATACTCTGAATGTGCAATACACATTCTATAAAACCAGAATATGGCGCATAGTAATTCAAATGTTTTTGGGCAATCAGTAAAAGCCATTGTTCAAGCACGACTTATGATTGTTAACTAATGGACTATTATTGGCCATTGTAAATTGGCTCATCACTAATTTGCAGTCAAGTTAAGGAATGCTAGGCAGTCATCTCGGAGTACCAATGAAATAAATAATAATAAACTTCACGTACTTTACCACTATCGTCAATGTCAGGGATTTCTTACTGGACACTCATCCAGGTAGAGACCGGGTTCGACATTACTTAAACACATTGATCTAAACACAGTGCAGCTAGTCTTCTTATCGACATTCTGAGAGTCTTGCAAGACATTTAAAAAAAAATTGCTACGATAACTTTTTTTCTCTTTCAAATAATTGTCAGCTCTAACATAGATCGATCTGGTGGAAGAAGCTTATTTACTGACATTCGCTCTGTCGTCTGTTTTGGTGTTGAAAATGGTCAATTTGAGTAAATAATTGGGTAAAAGTAAACGTAAGGGGCATAACTCTTGACAAATTTGTAAGAAGAAGTTATAGATATTTTATTACACCTAACATTTGTGTAGAAAACATGCTTGATGGGACCTATGACAAAGATAATGACTCAGCATAGAGTTGAAATACAGTACCCCCTCCCAGGTTGGCCAAATTCTGGAAATTGTGTATTGCAACCTTATGTGATCATATACTAATGAGATTTAAATATTATTTTGCAGTTCATCAGCGGCAAGATATCCTTCCAGAGAACGCTACTCCACCTCCACCATTCTCAGAGGTTGTTTCTGAGGATAACAACATATCGGAGAATAATCGCGGCTCATATTTTGAGACAAACAAATCTAAAAACACACCAATAAACAGCATTCTAAAGGCACAGGGAGAAGGAGACAACAGAAGGTGCATTCCAAATCATAAAGACGGGAGAACAAAACCATACACACTCCAAGTCTGCAAATAGTGTCTGCTATTATGCAAATGACAGACACACTATTTCAAGGCTTGATTGTTTGAATATTTCCTTAGAGAACTATGCATAGTCAATGAGTATTTAGTATAGAATGGGCTAAGCTGTTTCATCTGTTGCTTTAAGTAACAAAAGATATTTACTCAAATCATCAAAATATGAACAGGATAGCCATTAAACTCAAACTCCCAGTAAATTAGCATCTTGATCATTCAGGCCTGTAGATAGTGTGACTGTCATTTACAGAATGAAGTCCCCAGAGGGTGAATTTAGTGATGCTATCCTGCAGAGTGGGATAGCATCACCAAACTCACCCTCTGGGGACCTCATTCTGCCTTTGCTTCATCTTCTGGGAAGTATATATAGTTTCAAATTAACATTGTTTTTAATTACTTTTTCGATTCTGTTCAGTTTCTATATCCCCTAATTTGCAGAGTATCAAATGTAGAATTGAGGTGACTAATGGGTGAACATCACCAACTTCAACTGGGGAACTTCAATCTGATCCTAGGTCTCTCATAACAGTTGAGGCCTAAGCAGAATGAGGTACCCAGAGAGTGAATTTGGTGATGCTAGTGGGATAACGTCACTAAATTATCCTCTGGGTACCTCATTCTGCAAATGACAGACACACTATTTGCAGGCTTGAACAAAACCATGCAGTCGTTGCCCGAGAGTGACATTATAAGTTGGGAATTAAGCTTGAATTAAACTTTATTATAAAGAGAGATTTTGAAAAAAAAACTGCTCATTTGTCATTATCGAACAGCGAAGTGGTCTAAAAATAGTAATGTTTAATTTACTGACCCACACCTCAGTTCTGGGGGAAACATTAAGACGATAACAGGCCGAGGAAATTAGTCTTCTTTTACATAAAGCTTTTAAACCTTTACATACGGAATGGATTCTCCCATCAGGTAAAAAATTATGGTTTATTATTCATCTGGAGGGGTGTTCAGGATAAATTAGCAGATGACAGTATGACGAAGATAATATAAGTGCTGAAGGAATCATATTCATTGGTGGGAAATGTTCGGATAATAAGTCCAATAGACGACCTATGGAGGGCGTTAATTTAATACAGGTATTTTTTTGTGCACAGATCAGAAGACATTTCTAGCCAGACCAATACGACAGATGATACAAGTTCGTATTCACATAGTATAGCAGCTGTGCACAGTTCTCCGACGCTGAGTGCATCACTGTCAACACCAACACATACAGGTTATACAGAGGGTACGCCCAGTTTCACGTCCTCTAGCCTCAGTTGTTCTAGTGATGTACTAGGTAGGATATTTCATTGATCCAGTCAATGTTCTCTGTGACAAATGCGTTGCTTCGCTATCTCATTTGGTGTTTCCTTCCTTTACAGTAATGCCCAAAGTAATTACCACTTAACCACAGCAGAATTGTGGGTAATTTTTCAGGATTTAGTCGGAAATATGGCTTGTTTCCATACAAGCCATATTACCCATAATTCTGCTGTGGTTAAGTGGTCAATTACTTTGGGCATTACTGTACATACTGATCCAAAATGTGAAATTCATTCCACAGTAAGAACTAAAGACCGCCATACAGCTTTCCAAGTATCTTCATTGAATCAAACCATCTTTTGAGATGGGAATTTTTGTCCGAAATAAAGCAGCTCAAGATAAATTGAAATGATTTTTACATGATCACTCAATTATAAACCAAATGCAACATGCATTTAGCTTGCTTCGGCAGACATCCGGATAAGATAGCCAACATGCGACTGATATTGACATGATAGGTTTAATACACACTGTTCACGTGGAGCCTTGAATACCGGGAATAGCCTTGAATTTTACAAATGATCATTCAAGGTTTGAACAGCGCATAAATTTCTGCATGAAGCCTTAAATAGCCCTGAATTACAACAATATATACACCGCTTACTAAACTTGTAGTTCCAATTTCTTTTTACCACATTTAGTTGAGGGTCTTGGGGGGGGGGGCTAACTAATTGAGGGCCTTGAAAAACCTTGAATTTGTTGAGAAATGGCCTTCAATATACTTGAATTTTATTAGTTCTGACCTTTTGGGACCCTGCGACATATATATTATACCACATATGTTGCTTGGTTGGAGTTTTAATGCCATTGGGCTAGACATACCAAAGATTATTTCGTTGGGTTTGCTTTATCATGTTGGCTGATGATTTAGAATTAATTCATTCTGCAAATCCTTCCAAAGATAGTTTTATTGGGCTGCTTTATTTCAGGAAGGCTGGTTGATTTATGTTTTCTATTCACACGCAGAATATTTTTCCATGCTTATGATAATTTTAATCACTAGAATAACTGCTTTTGTATTAATTTTGTTGCACACTACTCTCAGATGCCTAATAATAATGTCAGCATGATTATTAATAATGGAGAAAATTCCTAAAGATCACTATTATTTGGCATTGAGACACAGAGTGAAATTGCCATCACTTTTATTAATTCCAGCCTAAATCTCCACCATCACTATTAATAGGCCCTCATGATTATTAGGCACCTGAGAGTAAACTAGCTAAATAGGGAGATCATGAAATATGCTTATCCCATTCACAAATGCTAACTCTGATTTGTCACATGGTCTATTTTTGCACCAATAGAATCCAGCAAATCCTATCTATTCAACATCATGAAGTTTTTGTGTGGCTTGTAACAGTTAACATGGAAAATAAGCTCCCTTTGCAAAATCCAAAGTTTCTTTGATGGCGTGTCAATTTAGCAATCACTGAAGCAACTTACATGTTACGAAAGTCACAAAGTACATTGTTAACTATGTTTCCATTGTGTTGATGTTTTACTCAAATTGGGTTTAATTGAAAATAATCGAAGAAAATGTCGCCATCAAATCTCTAATAAGCAGAGTTAGTGACACTAATAAGGTCACTGCTGATTTTTGTATTCAAGATATAGCATTTTGCTGCATTACTATATAGCATCAAGATACCACAACTTGGTGAAAGGGATGATTGCATTTCATGATCTCCGCTCTTGTATAAAATAGACAAGGTTTCTCCTATCTGCATCAGTCAGTGCCATTAGATATGCTGATGGGCTGATGTGGAAGAAGGGCCAAGTCCTGTCTCTTGTAGCTCCCACACCTGTGGGAGCGGCACACCCTGTTTGTGTTGTCATAATTTATACTCGCGACCATCATGAAGAGCAATATTTAAGGGCATATCATCTTTAATATTCAAATTAAAACTTTCTTTACTAAATGAATTCTCCCATTCATTTATGAAAGTAGACATTGGAATGGTCTATTATCCATTTGGAGGGATATTGAGGTAATATAAGAAGATGACCTTTCTATACTAAAGCATCATTGACGAGTAGTTATCCCATTGGAAATGTTCAGATAATAAGTTCAACAGATGACCACAGATCGTTTGTTGAACTTATTATCTAAACATTTCCCTCAATAAATAGGGCTCCTTCTGTACTTGTATTTATTTGTCTGCATTTATCACCTTAACATCCCTCCAAATGAGTAATAGTTCATTCCATGACTGGAGCTTCCTGCAATTTAGCAAAAACCATGTGCCAATTCATTCTCTTATATATGCGAGTCGCCCATAGGGTGCCTCGCATATTTAAGAGAATGGATTGGCCTAACAATATTTACCTTGACCGTGTAAGCCATTTCTTCTGTTATATATACGAGGCTCCCTATGGGAGACTCGCATATATAAGAGAATGCATTGGCATAGTATATTTAATGCTGCTGCAGCGCAGCTCCCGTCATGAAAGGGTTAACTGACTGGGACAATCCATTTAGTATAGAAGGGGTTAATAAGAGGCCTGAAGATTATATACCATTATAACTTCCTGGAATATCTTGACTGCTAGTACTTATTCAACGTTATAAGGCCATGCAAAGTCAATTTCCCGTTTCTTAGGTCAAATGTTTTTTGAAAAGCATGCTCGTGTGTATTTAGATTTTACTTTTTATTCTTTGGGCACATGCCAAGGAAACACCCACCTCCGCGTCAGCTAACCCTAGGTACTGTGGCCATTACTTCCCAAATAGATGTCCTTAAAAAGGTAGTTAGTTGCATTCAAAGTGATTAATTTCAGCAATAGTCGCCCATTCAAGTATCACTAACTCACATTAATGGCATTGAAGTCATAATTCATCACATGTTTACCTTTTCAGTGCCAAGTCCGATTAGAGCTCTTTCCATCAATGTATCACATTATTATAATCAATAAATTTGAAAAATGATCAAGGAAATATTGGTTGATACAAAAATCGGACTTGGCACTGAAAGGGTTAAAAGTTACCAACTACATTATTCAATCAGTATTCAGAACCAGGTAATGTCTTTTCATTCTCATTTCCATGCGTGTTTGTATTAAAAACATACCACAATTATTTCCCTGACACGTTAAACACGAGTAAAAAGTTTGCATTCTCTGGGTTTTTGGACCATACACGGGACCCTGAAATAGGAAATTGACTTTGCATGGCCTAATTGTAATTATAAATTGTGAATCATACATGTCTGCTTCGGGTGTTTCCATTTCCTGCAGATGGTGGAAACTATGACTGTGTGTAAATGTGTAGATACACACAGTGTAGTGCTGTATTTAATTCACAATGATAATCAAGCCTGCAAATAGTGTGTCTGTCATTTTCAGAATGAGGTCCACAGAGGGTGAATTTAGTGATCACCGAATTAATGCTCTGGGGACCTCATTCTGCTTAGGCCTCGTCTTCTGGGAAGTATCAATAGTCTCAAATTAACATTGTTTTTAGTTACTTTTTCCTTTCTGGGAAATTTTCTATATCCCTTGTGACCAATGGGTGACATTACCAACTTCAACTGGGGAACTTCAATCTGATCATAGATCATCCATAGCAATTGAGGCCTAAACAGAATGAGGTTCCCAGAGGGTGAATTTGTGATGCTAGCCCACCGTGCAGGATAGCATCACTAAATTCACCCTCTGGGGACCTCATTATGCAGATGACAGACACACTACTTGCAGGCTTGATGATAATCCTATATAACTGAACACTTCTTTCTGTTTTTATCCAGTGATGTTTGGCTTTGTGGAAGCAATCAAACATGATGATGTGAACTTTGGTACTGAATGTTCCCAGCAGAATATTTACAGATATTTACTCAAATCACCAAGATATGAACATGATAGCCATTAGACATGAACTCTCAATATATTAGCGTCTTGAACATTTTCACATGAGTTGATATTATGAATAATATGAAATGGATATTTAGTACATTATTAATTACTTAAATTTATTTGCTCATAATATCTATGAATTTATTTTCATGAGCAAATATATGTAGAATGTAGAGTGCCCCTGGAGCTTTCACAATGGCCTAACAATATTTACCTTGACCTTATAAGCCAGTGCATTTTCTTATATATGCAAGGCTCCCTATGGGAGACTCGCATATATAAGAGAATGCACTAGCACAGGATCTTTAATGCAGTGCCAGCGCAGTTCCCTTCATGAAAGAGTTAAGAGAGGTTTGTCCAGTTGTCCTTATTTCCATTGTCTACTATTGGATTTCACAGAGCTTATAAGAAGGGATCGCAATTGCCTAACACTGGGCTGTTTTTGGGGCTTGCTTGTACAGTAATGCTCTAAGTAATCGACTCCTTAATCAGGGCAGAATTATGGGTAATTTTTCAGGATTTAGTCGGAAATATGACTTGTTGCCATTCATCGGAAAGCTCTCACCGAGAGCTTTCCGATGAATGGCAACAAGGCATATTTCCGACTAAATCCTGAAAAATTACCCATAATTCTGCTCTGGTTAAGGAGTCGATTACTTAGAGCTTTACTGTAGGTCCCGACAGAATACAAAGTCTGTTTCTGTGGATTCATTTGTAGGTATGTTTAGCTAATAAGTTGAGAAAAAACAGCCTGATATCTCTACACAAATATTAATGGGATCAAGAACTACTCATCATGATTATTTTGTTATCAAAGGATTAATTGAGTTTTGTCGAGTTATGATTAAATCCCTTTGTAAGCTATTGACTGAGTGAGGCCCAAAAAAAAGCCTCTTTGTTTCTGATAACCCTGCCTTGCTGAGATTTTCATGCCTGCCTCAATTTTTTTTTTCTCTTATGAAGGCTATTCCATAGTTATCCATTAGAGTGGCAATGTGAATATTTGTCATTTTCCCCAATCCCAAAAGCAAAAATAAGTTGGTTATTAAGCTCAACGTTGGTAGAGATGTTACTGCAGAGTTAATAAATTCAAGGGACAACATGTTTTTTATCCAATGCTTGGCTCATTTTCAATACACACGGTTCTACCATATTCCATGGTGCCGTGACTACAGTATTATGTCACTTACGGCTGAAAGGCTGAACAAAATTTGTAAATAAAAAAAACCCATCCTTCCTGTCTGGAAAATTCTCCCAATATTATCGGAAACGGAAAAGTTTTTTTTCTGTGCCTCAGTCATCTTATTTGTGTTCTAAGATATTCTTCAGTCCTTGAAATTTATACCACATATCTTGCATATGATTCTACATTCTAGATGGATTCTCAAATTCTGGGAAGTCTCCACTATCAAGTCCAGAGAAAGGAGTTAACCACTTCCCTCCTGGCAGCAGCACGGAAGCATCATACCATAGTGCTCTGGAAACACAGTCACAGTCTGAAACAGTAGAATCTGTAAGGCTTCACCCATATATTCATACTTATCACTTTTAACCCCTTTTATACTTAATGAGTACTCCCATTCAATTATAAAAGTATACATCAAAATGGTTTATTATTGATCTGGAGGGGTGTTCAGGAAAAATATGCAGATGACAGATTATAAAAGTGCGGAAGGAGTCCTATTTATTGAAGGGAAATGTTTGGATAATAAGTTTATTGAACTTATTATCTGAACATTTCCTAAGGGATAACTACTCATCAATAAATATTTATTATAGAAAGGGTTAAAAAAAACTTGCGTTATTTTATTTTCATCAACCGTTTACTTCAAAATATAAATCGTATCCCCCACTGCCAGAAGAACGAGCGTGTTATTACACTCCCAATACTTTATCCTACTTTCAACACTCCGTCATATTTTGCGCCATTTGGTTATCCTTGCGCATTATTTTAACAGAAAAGGCTGGTTGTGGTGTTGCCTTAAGAACATGTTGGGTCTAACAATGTGTTTCATCATGGCCTGGGTCGTAACAAACTTGCGTAGAAAATATAATAAACACTCATGAGATGCGAGGATTATTTTCACTTGGGTAACACTTCGTAAATTAATCTTCAAAGTTTCATCTGCTTATAATCTCAATAGTTATAGCCCTTATTGGACTTTAAAACTATCTTATGAATTTCTTGCATTTAATATAATAAACTCGCCTGTTTATGATTTCCTTTGGTATGGTGATATATCAGAATAGGAAAATGATGTCCACATCATAGGTTCCGACCTCACATAATAACCAACTTACATGCACATAATAAGTAAATAAATTTGTTTATTTGGAATTCCCACTGCTTTGCTGCTCTCTAATTGGGGAAGAGGATTGTGACTGCTCATACAGTCGGGCTCTCCGTGAATTATTGAGAGACCTCAATTCATCCAATATCTATATCATCTACAGCTAATAAGATAAAGTAAGGCCCTAAATAATCGACTCCTTAACCACAGCAGAATTATGGGTAAGTTTTCAGGATTTAGTCGGAAATATGGCTTGTTGCCATTCATCGGAAGGCTCTCACTGAGAGCTTTCTGATGAATGGCAACAAGCCATATTTTCGACTAAATCCTGAAAAATTGCCCATAATTATGCTGTGGTTAAGGAGTTGATTATTTAGGGCATTATTGTATCACATCTTACTCTCTGTCTTCTGCTATTATCCCTTCTCTGCCTTCTCTTAATATCTGTTGCCCACTTCACTGAAACTTCCTCTCACGCAGACATCAAAATATGGTGCAGGCAGTTGCAGAATTAGGTCCCCAGAGGGTGAATTAAGTGATAATACCCTGCACAGTGGGCTAACATCACTAAATTCAATCTCCATGGAACTCATTCTGCTTAGACCTCATCTTCTCTGGAAAGTATCTTTATTATCAAATTAACAAGTTTGTTTAGAAACTTCTTTACAAAGTTTCTTTTTCTTTTTTAGTTTAGTTTCTCTATATCCCCAAATTGGCAGACAGCAATGCATAAATGAGCTGCCCAATTGGTGCACATCACCATATTCATCATCCGGGAACTTAGATCCGTGTCTAGGTCTCCATAGCAGATGAGGACATGCAGATTGAGGTCACCAGAGGATGAAGTTGGTGATGCTAGCCTGCTGTGTGGGGTAGCATCACTAAATTCACCCTCTGGAGACCTCATTCTGCAAATTTCCAGCACCATATTTTCAGTCTGCTCTCACGTAACTCAAATAATTCCGTATTAAATAACTTTGATTGTGATACACCCATGAAACCAAGCTTTTCTGTGAGTATATAAGCAACAGAATGCAATAGACCTTAATTTTCTACTCCCCGAGTTTGGAACAGGCTTAATAAAAACTAAACACACTCACAGGACGGGCTTGGTTCCACGACTTTAAAAATCTCAAAGCTTGCTGCTGGATAAGTCATCTATGACTAATTCTTGTACAACAAATTTCTAATATTGACCAGAATGTCCCGAATAAATGATATTTACTACAATTCATTCCACATAATTTTATATAGGCATCCATGCATTGATGTATTGTAGACTCTTGATATTTTTTCTATTTGTCGAATGAATCATCAAATTTTTTTAGCACACCCCTGGGTAAGTAGTCCTGCTAATTTTCTATGATGCTGATGGGTACTGTTGAATTGTTTAATTCATATTAGCCAAAAGCCGTGAAAATGACAACTTAGGTGATCATAACGATACCTTTTCTTAACAGCATAATTCTGTTCCCCACCAGCATCAGGAATTCAGTAGGACCCAACAACCTAGCAACATTGAGACCACATAACCAGGGGTGTTTTCTCAGTTTAATGACAAAATTCTGGACTAACGTATTCATTTCAGACTTACAGTAATGCTGTAAATAATCGACTCCTTAACCACAGCAGAATTATGGGTAATTTTTCAGGATTTAGTCTGAAATATGACTTGTTGCCATTCATCGGAATGCTCTCACTGAGAGCTTCCCGATGAATGGCAACAAGCCATATTTCCAACTAAATCCTGAAAAATTACCCATAATTCTGCTGTGGTTAAGGAGTTGATTATTTAGGGAATTACTGTATTGTTTTTAGGAATATTGATGCATTTACTCACTTGCTTTTGTTTGCAGTGAATCCAGTGTGATAGGGTGTTAGATTTTACCCCCTTCAAAGGTATACTGTGTTCCTCACAACTTGTGTTTTTTGCATGAAAACTTGTTCAGCCACTCTGCGTTCACCTATGTTCTCCTTGATTCTCTGAAACGTTAACAACTAATAGAGGTGACAGCAAGGCCTTTCTACATGGCATGATATGTGCAGTAATCATGATTCACTGTAAAAACTAGAGAGGTTTCACAAACTTACTGTTAACATTATCACTACATTTAGATATTCGTCATCATAAAATTTATGTGGGGCCAAAAATATGTTTCACAAAAATAGGGATGACAACAAGCCTGAGTTTAACGTGCCTGTCATTTGCAGAATGAGGTCCGCAGAGGGTGAATTTAGTGACGCTATCCCGTACAGCTTGCTAGCATCACCAAATTCACCCTCTCGGGACCTCATTCTGCATATCCTCATCTGCTATGGAAGACATGGACTCAGATTGAAGTTCCCAAATGGTGAATATTGTGATGTACACCCATTGGGAACCTCGATTATGCAATGTGTCGTCTGCCAATTTGGGGATAGAGAGAAACTAAACTAAAAAAGAAATATAATCTATGTGAAGAAGTTTCTGTAGAAATTTGATAATAAAGAAACTTTCCAGAGATGATGAGGCCTAAGCAGAATGAGGTCCCCAGAGGGTGAACTTATGCGATGCTAGCCCGCTGTGCGGAATAGTTTCACTAAATTCACCCTCTGGGGACCTCATTATGCATATGACTAACGTGATGATGTAGTACCCTAACCATAATTGTAACTGTTATCTGCGAGTTTTGCGTAACCTCTCTATAAGAACAAACAGAAAGCAATCAACCTCACAACCAACACTTAGATGTTCATCTCCCGACACTACATATCTTTTGGGGGATAGATGTTTGATCAAGTTTGGGAATGACAAATGGTTTTCCTTCCACGGCATTTGATGATGCCTAGATATATTTTCCCAAACATGTGCTGGGTATTTTAATAGAGGATCTCCAATGAGTCACTATCCTATACAAAATTTATAAACTGAGCGCACTAAATGTGATTAGCTCTAGTGAGGCTCAAATAGAATTTAATGGTCAAGGTTAATTAATTTTAAATAGAATTGTAACGAATTTGAGATCCATTTTATCACATAATCACATTTTACCAAGGAGAAACGCCTGGGGTTTAAAAATTTAATATTGATTTCCTTATCCCAACCAAAGAGGAAGTAGACACCTTCAAGAAAAAATATAGTTCCATCTTAAATGTGTCTTTTCATGTTGACAGAATTGTTCAGCCACCCCTTATCACCAATGTTTATCTCACATTCAACACTAAATAACCCATCACAAATTGAATATCATACTTATTTTCTAATTAACATAATAATAAAGTTCCAGCATTGACATCACCATCATTGCGCTAAGCTCTTATGTCACTGCGCTTGTCGATAATACATGTGTGTCTTACTACAAATTGTGAGGCCATGTTTAGGGGCTAGTGTTGTGATAAACTCAGATAAACCCTAGGCATGTTCTTCCCATTGACATGAAATTTTACACAGTGCTTTAAAGCCCATGACATCAAAATACTTATGATCCCATTGTCAACTTGTACCTTGAATGCCATTTGGAAAGTCCTTAAAAGTAGTATACATTAACAGAATATGAGTCCAGAAAATTATATTTTGCTAGTTGAATAATATTCAATTTAATATTGACATATCAAATTACATTCTCTGGATTTAATATCATACCTCCCTCTGTCTTTTTGTTGGTCACACATTGTTGTTCCTCCCCTTGATGTTAAAATAGTTGTTAAAAGGCAATGGTTAGGCAGAATTTACCAATCTAATGATCTAATACCTGTAGTATTAGTCTCCCAGTCCAACAATTCTGGATTCATCATAAATATGTGTAGGAATATGTATTGAGAACTGATATAGTAATTGCCATATTTCACTACCATGTCACAGATTACGGTAAAGTTTCAATGTTTTATTTTACTATATTTGATTTCTAGAGAAATCTTATCAAGCACAACAATAAATATTTTATTCCTGTCAGACTATAAAACTGTTTGTCCAATATTGTTCAAACCATCTCAGATTTTGCATAAAAATATTCTCAAATTTGCTCTACTCGCTAGCCTTATTCACTTTACATTGCTTAGTTTCTATGTGTCCTCAAAAAGTATACCTTGTGTTTTTATGTTTACCCATACCATAGTATGGTAAACATAATGTCGACGTCCGGATTGACCACTCGTCGTGCGTCCGTCTGTCCGTCCGTCCGTCCGTCCGTCTGTCTGTCTGTCTGTCTGTCCGTGGACACTTTACGCATGGTGCGATAACTCAAATATTTTCTATCCGATCGGAACTAAATTTTGTATATGAGTTTCTCAGACCGAAATACAGATCGAGTTCGAATATGGGTTTGATCCGAGTTTTTTTCACGGAGTTATGGCCCTTTTTCGACTTCGAATTCACGCATGCTGTCATAACTCAAACAATTTTTATCTGATCGGAACCAAATTTGGTATGCGAGTTTCAGAGCCCAAAATACAGATCGAGTTCGAATATGGGTTTGATCCGAGTTTTTTTTACGGAGTTATGGCCCTTTTTCGACTTCGAATTCACGCATGCTGTCATAACTCAAACAATTTTTATCTGATCGGAACCAAATTTGGTATGCGAGTTTCAGAGCCCAAAATACAGATCGAGTTCGAATATGGGTTTGATCCGAGTTTTTTTTACGGAGTTATGGCCCTTTTTCGACTTAGAATTCATGGATGCTACGATAACTAAAAAAAATATTATCTCATGAGAACCAAATTTGGTATGTGAGTTTCTCTATCTAAAATACAATTCGAGTTCGAATATGGGTTTGATCAGATTATTTTTAATGGAGTTATGGCCCTTTGATATAGAATTCATCCATGCTTCGATAGCTCAACCAGTTATCGTCTGATAGGAACCAAATTTGGTATGTGAGTTTCTCAACTCAAAATACAGATCAAGTTTGAATATGGGTTAGATCCTGTTTTTTATACCAGAGTTATGGCCCTTTTTAACTAAGGACTGAACAGATTCGATATTTTTATGCTTATCATGTAGAACCATAGCAGCTAACCCCTGTGATATCAGTTAGCACTGAGAGAGAGAATAGATTAACTTGTATTATTGGAAATTAGAGTTATTTTTAGCCATCATATTGTCAGGGCACACTGGAAGCTGTAATTGGACAGAGAACCATCTGTTGTTTATTGTATTTCCATACAGCTCTCTGGTTTAGGATATCAATGCAGTGTTCCAGTGACATACCTGTACCTAATTTTATTGAGTTAAAATTGTTAACCCTTGTCATCAATTTTATGCTTTTGTATATTTTTCATGTAATCATTCTCCTATTATATCCCTTTCACTTGTATGGATTTTTGTGGTTAAAATGAACCCTTAATTCTCAACATTCCTTATACTTAGCAGAAATACCTTTCATCTGATATATCTCATTTTATTGAGATGTATGTAAATTTTGTATGTGAATTTCTCAGCCCAAAATACAGATAGATTTCGAATTTGGGTTTGATCCATTTTTTTATATTTTAAACAGAGTTATGGCTTATGGATTTTCGTGTCAGAACTGAAAATAGCTGATCACTATCGCCAAGGTATGGGTTAAACATCTGCCGATCGTGATCGGCCTCTCGTTTATATTACTGGTATATATTTACATAGCCTGTATGTATTACACCATATCCTGTATAGTGATTGGTCAACTGCCAATTAGATCATGCGTTTCATATCCCAATAAAACAACACAACACAAACCGACATCACATATTGTTGACCTAGATGACTAAAAGCGGTAGATGGAATAACTGGGCCGGTTTTTAAGTGCATGGCCATATCCTAGTTGATCACTAATTCACAGGTAGTCTTAAATTTGGCTAACTTGCAGTGCTGCCTGGTGTAAAATCCAAAACTGCCGACAGATTTAGAAGAAAAAAATTAGCTGAGTTTATAGATATTAATGGTGAATGCTTAATTGCCTGCAGCTTCCTTACAAAGGAGTTGGTGTACTATATTAAATAACAAGAAAATAGTAATCATATTTGCCTCAACAAGCTTATAATAAACACATTCTGTCTTCATATCTACACCATACTAACTCTGTTAATATGTATTTTGTTGAATTAAACAGATTAGGGTGCCAGTTATCATGATATTATTTTAGTTTATGGTAATATAACTTAGGTGGAATTGGGACAAAGTAATACTTCATATAGATTTATATATTTATTTCTTGTAGTACCAGTGCCAACCATATCAGCTCTAAAATATGCCAGTTAGATTGCCAATTCAGTCTTCTCATTGTCAAACTTCTGGACTATTAGGGAGCCTTGCATATATAAGAGAATTTTCACTGGCCTACAAGGTCAACATAAATATTGTTACACCAGTGTATTCTCTTATATGTGCAAGGCTCACTATGGGGGACATGTTAAAAAAATCATGTAAGTGGATCCTTGAGTATCAAGTCTGAGTTTAGTGTGTCTGTCATTTGCAGAATGAGGTCCCCAGAGGGCGAGTTTAGTGACGCTATCCCACATAGTGGGCTAGCATCACTAAATTCACCCTCTGGGGACCTCATTCTGCTTAGGCCTAATCTTCTCTGGAAAGTTTCTTTATTATCAAATTTCTGTAGAAACTTCTTCACAGAGCTTCTATATCTTTTTAAGTTTATTTTCTCTATAACCCCAAATTGGCACATTACACATTCATTATTTGAGTTCCCAATGGGTGTACATCACAATATTCACCATTGGGAACTTCAATTTGAGTCTATGTCTCCCATAGCAGATGAGACCATGAAGAATTAGGTCCCCCGAGGGTGAATTTTGTTATGCTAGCCCGCTATGCAGGATAGCGTCGCTAAATTCACCCTCTGGGGAACTCATTCTGCAAATGACAGGCACACTAAAACTCGGGCTTGTTGAGCATCCAGAAAATGTAAAATAATGAGCCCTGGCTTTCTGACTAAACTATTTTAGATATGAAAGGCTTGAGGACTGCAATAACAAATGTTTTTTTTATATCCGTGTTCACGAACAGTGACATTACCAGCTTACAGAGACAAAAATGTTAGATAAATGTGCATAAATGTATTCCAAGATTATATGAGTATCTTACAATTTGTCATAGATGGTCTGATAACCAAGGACAAAGGTTGTGCAGCGACTGACAGGCAGTATGAACCCATAATGTTTTTACTGTCTGACGGAGGCAGTTATACCAGGTTTTGTCTTTTACTTTGGCTCTCAAAATAGTCGAAAGATTGGTTCGCAGGCCTGAATATATGGTGCTGGACATTTGCAGAATGAGGTCCTCAGAGGGTGAAGTTAGTGACACTACTCCACACAATGGGCTAGCACCACCAAATTCATCCTCTTGGGCCTCATCTACTATTGGAAACATAGACTCAGATTTAACTTCCGAGATGGTGAAGATGATATGCACCCATTGGGCACCTCGATTATGCATTGTCAGCTGTCAATTTGGGGATATAAAGAAAAAAAGAAATTTTCTGAAGAAACTAAAAAACTTGTTAATGAGGTCCCCAGAGGTGAATTTAGTGATGTTAGCCCACTGCTAACATGAATTTAGTGATGTTAGCGCCACTATATTCACCCTCTGGGGACCTCATTCTGAAAATATCTGAAACCATATATTGAGGCCTGTCACCTAATATAGAGAGCATTTATGCTTCTTTTTTTTTGCCCAGCATATATTAAAAAGTCTCTCAATCATTTGCTTTTATACATTTTCTGATTGTAATATTTTAGATACTTTCGGGTTCTTTATGAAGTCTGTTTGTTCGAAATGAGGTTGACTGCAAGCAATTTTCACACTGGTATTTCATTTCTATGCTGATCCAAACATTGTCTTAGGAAATTTAACTAAATTGGTGTCAAATCAGATGGAACATGTTTAACTCTTTCATGACTGGAGCTTCCAGAAATTTTGCGAAAACCCTGTGCCAATGCATTCTCTTATATATGCAATTCAACCATAAGGAGCCTCACATATATAAGAGAATGCATTGGCCTAAAAATAGTTACCTTTACATTGTAAGCCAGTGCATTCTCTTATATATGCGAGGCTCCATATGGGAGACTCGCATTTATATAAGTGAAAATGCACTGGCACATTATCTTTAATGCTGCACCAGCGCAGCTCCCATCATAAAACCATTAAATGAGTCTATGGAATTTATGAGGGTTGTAAAATCGATTTTAATAAATAATATGTTCTATTTTCTTTATTTTCAGACATACTTATGATGACAGGTGATAGGAAGAGAAAGGATGTGTGTAATAATAGCATTGGTAGATTATGTGTTCACTCACTGAACCAAGCTCCAAAGTGTGAAGTCTATCATGTGTTCACTCAGTGAACAAAGGAAGAACAACTCCCATCAGTTTCAAGTCTATCATATGAGCAAAAAGATCTCAGTGATGCTCAACCTCTTATTAATTAATTAAGATAATGTGGTCACATGGCCATCGTAACAACTAATACCTTATAATGATAACCCTTCAATTACTGAATGGATGGTTTTTCACATTAACCCTTTAATGACTGAGCTTCCTGAAATTTTGCGAAAACCCTATGCCAATGCATTCTCTTATATATGCGAGACTCCCATAGGGAGCCTTCCACATATAAGAGAATTCATTGGCGTAACAATATTTATGTTGACCTTGTAAGCCAGTAGTACAGGATCTTAGAGCTGCACCAGCACTCCCCTATTTACATCGACCTTGTAAGCCAGTGCATTCTCTTATATATGTGAGGCTCCCTAAGGGAGACTCGTATATATAAGAGAATGCACTACTACAGGATATTTAATGCTGCACCAGCGCAACCTCTGGGGACCTCCTTCTGCTTAGGCCTCTACTGCTATGGGAGACCTACGATCAGATTGAAATTTCCCAGTTGAAGTTGGTGGTGTTCACTCATTAGTAACCTCGATTAACATTTCATCTTCTGCAAATTAGGCGATATAGAAACTGAACAGAATGGAAAAAGTAACCAAAAACAATATTAGATTGAGACTATAGATACTTCCCAGAAGATGAGTCCTAAGCAAAATGAGGTCCCCCAGAGGGTGAATTTGGTGATGCTAGCCCACTATTTCAAGGCTTGGCTGTTCAACAGTCTGGGTTCACTCAGTCATTCATGGTGCAATATCACCCTATTACCATGATTACCTCATTATCATTGGTTAATTAATTCGAGCATATCTGTGTTATACACTCTACGATACCAGTACATATCTGACTGATATGGCTAATTGATGTTTTAATTGAGTTATCAATATCATAGGTCAGTGTTAGCAGGGAGAAATTGCTGATTTTTTGTCAAAATTTTCAGCTGTGAAAATCTTTCTTATGTGAGTGGTAAAATTGCTCATATTGAGTTCCACCTGAACCGATCAGCATTCCCATTGTCCATAGTTTTAAAATTTTGTTTATGGTTGGGGCATGTAATAATTACTGAGCTGCACTCGTATAGATTTGTTAGCGATTACTGCACTCGACCAGATGGAACAAGAATACAACTCAAGCTTTTATGCCAACCGGTCTCACGCGATAATTGCTAACCACCAGCTATGATGTTGATGGTTTCTACTGAATTGCTATGATGCTGGTAGGTCAAACTGATGCTGTTTAATAGAAAAAAGTATCGTTGTGTTTTCTTAAGTTGTCATTTTCAGTCTTTGGCTAATCTGAACGAATCGAGGAAAAGCTGTTGTTATATGTATTAAACATTCAAAAAGATATATATTGTAAAATATTTTCAATAATTGCTGTGTTAGATTTTGAAAACCGACAATATTTGAGATACCTATTCCTGTTTTGCAAACACCAGCACAATCATTATTTAAATATTTTAAAATAGACATGTTCTTGAATAATTCACACAGAGACTGGCTTTTTTTCAAAGCACTCGGATTTAATAGCCAAAAGCTACGAAATGTACAACTTTAGAAAAAATAACAGTTTATTTTCATAACAGCATCAGTTTGTCATACCAGCTTCATAGCAATTCATCAGCATCATAACAAATTAGTAGGACCGCTTAACCCGTGGTGTCTAGATGTTATATGTGCTAACTGACCTTAACATGATGATTTTGAAGAAACTCGACTTGTGATTGATAGCACTTGACTGGTATTATATGCATTCTATAATGTTAGTGAATGATATTGTCTCCACACTTGTGATATTGGATTACATCAGACTGATGTAATGTACTGTTATATTCCAGCACATAGTTCCCTTATAATTACCTGGATCATATAGTGTATGAATGAGTGACCTCGGGCAGGGACCAGCCTAGAGAATTCAGATTGGGAGAAGTCATTTCTCCCTATTAGATTTTTGTGGAGAAGTGGTCTTATTATCAGGGGAGAAGTCATAAATGCTCAAGTTAAATTTATTCTCAATCCTGACCTTGATCTTATAAGTGTTATGCAATACAAGAGCCCATTTATAGTACCATGATAATGAGTAAGTACAGTAATGCCCTAATTAATCGACTCCTTTAACCACAGCAGAATTATGGGTAACTTTTCAGGATTTAGTCGGAAATATGGCTTGTTGCCATTCTTCGGAAAGCTCTCGGGGAGAGCTTTCCAATGAATGGCAACAAGCCATATTTCCGACTAAATCCTGAAAAGTTACCCATAATTCTGCTGTGGTTAAAGGAGTCAATTAATTAGGGCATTACTGTACACCATTACAATCAGTAAATACACTTCAAATGCAGTAATGCCCTAAACAATTGACTTCTTAACCACAGCAGAATCATGGGTAATTTAGTCGGAAATATGGCTCACTGAGAGCTTTCCGATGAATGGCTATAAGCCATATTTCTGACTAAATCCTGAAAAATAACCCATAATTCTTCTGTGGTTAAGGAGTCGATTATTTATGGCATTACTGTATACTGTTTTGAAATATGCACACTGGTATATTAGAGAGAAGTCACTTCTCCCTGGGAGAAAACATCGGAAGAAGTGGCACATTTTAGGGAGAAGATGTCTCTCAAGTCGCCCTCTTGTCTGTTCCCTTGCCTTGGTCAGTAGTATTTATGTGATAACAAATCAGTTGTAGTTGTCATCGATCATTGACTCATTACTCCTTATTCAACCTTGGTTATGCTTCCGGTGCTACTCAACTTCTTATTCAATCTACTCTTGTGTTCCAAATGAAGGTACAGTAATGCCCTAAATAATCGACTCATTAACCACGGCGGAATTATGGGTAACTTTTCAGGATTTAGTCGGAAATATGGCTTGTTGCCATTCATCGGAAAGCTCTCAATGAGAGCTTTCCGATGAATGGCAACGTGAACATGCCATATTTCCGTCTAAATCCTGAAAAATTACCCATAATTCTGCTGTGGTTGAGGAGTCGATTATTTTGGGCATTACTGTACAGGTCAGGTTGGGAATCCTCATAATTTATATTAACCCTTTCATGACTGGAGCTTCCTGAAATTTTGCGAAAACCCTGTGCCAGTGCACTCTCTCATATATGCGAGTCTCCCAAAGGGAGCCTCGCATATATAAGAGAATACATTGGCCTAAAAATATTTACTTTGACTTGATAAGCCAGTGCTTTCTCTTATATATGCGAGGCTCCCTATAAGGAAACTCACATATTTAAGAAAATGCACTGGCACAGGGTCTTTAATGCTGCACTAGGGCAGCCTCCGTCATGATAGGATTTACTCTTTCTCTGCTAAATAGATTCTCCCACTCAGTTGTAAAAGTATACATTGGAATGATCTATTCATCTGGAGGGGGGTTTTCAAGAAAATAAGCAGATGACAGATATTCAAGTACAGAAGGAGTCATATTTATTGGAGGGAAATGTTCAGTTTGTCATTTGTTGAATTTATTATCTGAACATTTCCCAAGGGAACTACTCTGCCAATGAGTATTTAGTAAAGAAAGGGTTATTGCTACAGTAATGGCCAAAGTAACTGAGAACTTTTCGATGAATGGCAACAAGCCATATTTCCGACTAAATCCTGAAAAGTTACCCATAATTCTGCTGTGGTTAAGGAGTCGATTACTTAGGGCATTACTGTATATTTATTTGGAACACTAGAGTATAATATTATTTTGTTGTAAGTTGATTACTCCTATATTTTTGTTTTTAATACTTTGTTTTTATGAGAGCGTATCTTATTGCTCGCAAGCCATTCGAACAATAGAGAATTTTGGATGCTTTAACCCTTTCAGTGCCAAGTCCGATTTTTGTATCAACCCATATTTCCTTGATTATTTTTCAAATTTATTGATTATAATAATGTGATACATTAAGGAAATATGGGTTGATACAAAAATCGGATTTGGCACTGAAAGGGTTACTAATAGAGCTGAGTCGAGGAAGCACTGATCCAGGGGAAATTTTGTTGGTACAAAACAAAAATAATCAAGGCATATTCCTTCATAAATGGTAAAAAAAGCGGTGCAGCCTGAACTCAAAGAAATAAAACCATTGGTACCAGCATGTTATTTTCCATTGAACTACAATATCTTGAAATCAAGTGTTATACATACTAGCATTCAGTTTTCCTAAAAAAAAAATGATCTTCTTTGCATGTTGGATAGTGAATTCTTGGCCATAAACATTTCGTAATTGGAGTTCTCTTGACTCAGTATGTTATTGTAGCATCTTTCAATTGAAAACTCTTTAAAGAGTGTTCAGACGAACTTACGTTACATTGAAATTGGTAGGCATACAATAACACTTAACATGTTTAGATGGCTGCAATGGCCAATGTATTCTCTTATATTCGCAAGGCTCCATATGGGACACGCGCATATATAAGAGAATGCATTGACAAAATTTCAGGAAGCTCCAGTCATGGAAGTCTTAAGTGCCTGCATTATGACGTTACTTGTTTTCAATTGATAGAATACATTTATAACAGGTAGATTGATTTGCAATAATCCATTTTACATTATTCCAATATCGCACTTATTAGCTGCAATCGCAAGATCTGTGTTATAACCCAACTTACTTACCAGTGTGAATGGTTTAAACCTTCCATGACTAGAGCTTCCAGAAATTTTGTGAAAACCCTATGCCAATGCAATCTCTTATATATGCAAGTCTCCCACAGGGAGCCTCACATATAATAGAGAATACATTGGCCTAACAATATTGACCCTGTAAGCCCGTGCATTCTCTTATATATGTGAGGCTTCCTATGGGAGATTCACATATATAAGAGAATGCACTGGCACAGGATATTTCATGCTGCACCAGCTCGGCTCCTGTCATGAAAGGGGTAAGGCAGGCCTGCACAATGGGCAACACAATTATCTGAATGCTTCTTTAAGGAATAAGAAATTCTAGTGATACCTTCCATGACTGGAGCTTCCTGAAATTTTGCTCCCTATGGGAGACCTCGCATATTTAAGAGAAAGCACTGGTGCAGGATCTTTATTGCTGAACCGTCATGAAAGGATTAAATAAGCCATCTTCACAGTTCACAGCAGGGTAATTTAGAAAGATGTCCCCATTTATACATCAAGAAATAATAACAAGTAGCGAGCTGCTAAATTAAGAATAAAACATTTAATTGGTTTTAACTATATATTAACCCTTTCAGTGCCAAGTCCGATATTTGTATCGGACTTGGCACTGAAAGGGTTAAATACTCATTGACAAGTGGTTATCCCTTAGGAAATGTCCTGATAATAAGTTCAACAAACAACCATCGTTTGTTGAACTTATTATCTTAACATTTCCCACCTATAAATATGATTCCTTTTGTACTTGTCCTATCTGTTGTCTGCTTATTTTTCTTTAAACCCCTCCAGATGAATAATAGAGCATTGCAGTGCATACTTTTATGACTGAATGGGTGAATCCATTTAGTTTTGAAAGGGTTAAGAATAGTAAGGAAACAAAACTCTATAAATCGCAGAACTGTTGTGCTATACTTAACCCTTTCTATACTAAATGGATTCTCCCACCATGTTAAAAAAATGGTCTATTATTGATTTGGTGGGACGTACAGGTAATATAAACAGACAACAGGCAGAAGGAGTCCTACTTATTGGAGGGAAATGTTCAGATAATGTCTGATTATGCGAACATTTCCTAATGAATAACTACTCGTCAATGAGTATTTAGTAGAGTAAGTGTTAAAGCACACTTACACAACACTTGTCCATTGCAATTTATTCATATTACAGGTGATATCATTTTATTATGTTAATATTTTTTACATTTAGCCCTGATAAATAAAAATCTCTGTTCTCAGGCATCTCCCTTGTCACTGAAATTTCTTTTAAAAAGCCTTGTCAAATCTTTTTTTTCTCCAAAATTTTCTTTTAGTAATATTGGATTTAAACAATGTATAAGATTTTTTTTTTTGGGAGATTGTTTTTCTGATTTTAAGAAAAAAATAAATAGCCTCCCCCCCCCCCCCCCCCCCCCCCCCCCCCCTCATCTGATTGCCTGAGAACACCAATATTTTATTTTAATGGCCTTCATGAGGAAATATTGGTTTATTTTAGTCAACCGCCTAAAAGTTAGCACAATTAGATTATCTATTAAAGATGGCCTGTCTGATTTAACCCTTTCTATACTAAGTAGATTCTCCGTCAGTAAAGTGCACATTGGAATGATCTGTTATTCATTTGGAGAGATGTTAAGGTGATAAAAGCAGACGACAGATAAATAAAAGTACAGAAGGATTCCTATTTATTGAGGAAAATGTTTAGATAATAAGTTCAGCTCATTTGTTGAACTTATTATCTGAACATTTCCTATGTGATAACATACTCATCCATGGTGCTTCAGTATAGAAACCCCTGTATTACTATTTATTTGCTTCCAGGGAGAAAAATATTTTATTTTGAGTTGAGGAACCCATCAGCATCTTGACTCAAATCAAATAAAGCTGAAGAAATAGTAATTTAGGGGTGTTAAATCAGACAGGGCATCTTTAATACTTTCTCAATTTTAGAATGGAAATTCATAGGTGGCTGTGGTCGATTTTGTTCAAATTGTGTTGATTGCTATAAACATAAATAGAACATGCAACGTGTGTACTCTCCGCATGCTGGACATGTATGTCGAATTTTATCACATAGTCTATGTTTATGCCTTGACTCAAGTATGAGTTTAGTGTGCCTGTTATTTGCAGAATGAGGTCCCCAGAGGGTGAATTTAGTGACGCTATCCCGCATAGCAGGCTAGCATAAAAAAATTCAAAAATTCACCATCTGGGGACCTCATTCTGCTATGTGACATAGACTCAGATTGAAGTTCCCAAATGGTGAATATTGTGATGTACACCAATTGGGAACCTTGATTATGTAATGTATCGTCTGCTATCGTCGGATATAGAGAAACTAAACTAAAAAAGAAATATAATCTCTGAAGTTTCTATAGAAATTTGATAATAAACTTTCCAGAGAAGATGAGGCATAAGCAGAATGAGGTCCCCAGAGGGTGAATTTAGTACTGCCAGCCCGATATGCAGGTTAGGGTCACTAAATTCACCCTCTGGGGACCTCATTCTGCAAATGACAGGCACACTAAACTCAGACTTGCCTTCAATAATTTATTATGTATTCAGTGTAGTCTTGACATCCTTCCTTGGCCTACTTACCTTGTAAATGCATGATATTCACTGGTTAAACTTTTATCATCTGGCATTATTTTGTATTAAACCACTAAAATATCCTCATGACAAAGCTCATTAGTAACCCTTTCTGTACTAAATACTTATTGATGAGTAGTTATCCCATATGGATTGTTCAGATAGATAGGTCGTTTATTGAACTTATCTGAACATTTCCCACCAATGAATATTCCTTCTGCACTTTCTATTCTCTGTCGCCTGATCATATTTCCTGAACATACCTCCAGATGAATAATAGACCCTTCCAGTGTATACTTTTACAACTGAGTGGGAGAGTCCATTTAGTAAAGAAAGGGTTAAAAACGGTGTTTACCCTCCCTGAACATTCTATATAAGACACCTTTCGCATAATGAATGACGACAGATAATTATTACGAATAGCTATTTGTTGTCATAAAAAAACCTTTTTGCAGAATTTACGATTATGAGTTTGTGAGACATTGTGCTTGCCACTCGCAGTAAGGGGATTATGGTTCTGCGTGCCATGATTATTTTGTACTTAATATGCAGTTATCAGGTGATACCTTGGCGCTTTGTGTTTTGCAAGATTCTTGTGTTTCACGACGACCAATGATTTGATTGCCACTATTAATAGATAAAAATTAAGGCCATGTGGCGATCACAATTTAAGGACATAATGTAGTCTTCTCCCACATTGGGGAGCTGGAAAATCATCATGGACTGTATTTGTGAGTTTTGTTTAAAATCCGAAACCGTAATTGTAACAACAGATAGGGAAAAAAGATGACGAATAGAAAGAACACAAATTTTAGTGATGTAGTACCCTATTCGTAATAATTATCTATTGTTGATCATTATGCGAAAGGTGTCTATTTATTCATATTGAGTTATAAAATATTAATTTTGAGTTAGAGATACTAGTCAACAGTAGCATGTGTCACTAGGAAGTATTCTTTTTCCATTATTTTATCATAAATTGGGACAGGAAATGTTAATATTTTTAGAACATTACAATATTTTTGATTGAAATTTATCTTTTAAAACATGTTGAAGTGAAATATATGTAACAGCAGTTATTTCACCTGTATTTTAAAGGAATAATATTTTTTGTTGTGGTTGGGTTGGAAGTGTTAGAGACTCTTATAACCCTTTCATAACTGGAGCATCCTGAAATTTTGCGAAAACCCTGTGTCAATGCATTCTCATATATATGTGAGTCTCCCATATATATGAGAATGCACTGGCACAGGATATTTAATGCTGCACCAGCGCCGCTCCCGTCCTGAAAAGGTTAAAAGCTAATCATCAATAACTTCATGACAAAATAAGTTTTTATTCATCCCTATTAAAGTAAAGTTTGAATTTAATACTACATCCAATTGAAAATTGTAATTAGATTGGTCACATCATTATATTCAAATCACCATGTTTGGTCATGGGGGGGGGGGGGGAAACAGCATTCACGATGTAAGAGAATGTTAATCATCATCAAAACTATGACTTGAGCCCATCCATGTTGTTTGACATGGCAAGATTCGATTGATAAGCTGGACCATTGATAAAAGTACTGAATTTTTTTTAGAAGAAGAAATTGTTGCAAACAAGATGATCAGATGAAATCCCTTTCAATCAAGCCCTGTTTGGACAAAACACCAAGGGAGTTTGATAATTGGTTGTCTCATTATTAGCCCATCACCTCTGTCTAAAAGCGACATCCAGGTATTAAATTTATCTCTGTATAACCTCAATGTTACAGCAGATAACTTCTGTTACAAATTTTACTCGGACAAATCAACTATTTTTCCTTCAACTCAGTCACTTTTCCTCTACCTCAAACAACTGATTACTTATTTTCAATGGAGGTTTCCTTGATGACATGTTCACACAGCCTACTTTATCATTGACATTTAACAAGTGAACCATGCATTTGTTCTTATATGAATGTTCATTCCTTAAAGGGGGACTGTACACTAAATCTGGCCTTTTATGGGACAATCTTCTATTATACTCAACAGAATATATGCAACAAATGAATGACTTTGAGCATTGATGAGATCAAATTACAATTGTTTACTTTATAAACATTGTAAAACAACATTGTAATTTTAATGAAAATGATTATGGCTTGAGTCATTAACTCATTTTCATTATATTTACCATGTTGTTTACATCGTCCATAGAGCACATGAGTGTATTTTGCACTCATCCATGACTCAAATTCATTCATTTATTACATACATTCTGTTCAGAATAATATGAGATGGTCTCATAAAAGGCCAGATTTAGTGTACAGTACCCCTTTAATATATCTTGAGTTTAGTATTATAACTTGAAATATTTAATAAATTTTGCACATTACAGACTATGCATTCTGTCAAAGTAATAATAATTATAATAATTGATGCATTTATATTTCATATTCTGCATAGAATAAGTTCCAATGTGCTGAACAGCATTATAACCCAGATTAACGAGCCGAATCATTCCATTTCATCCAGGCCCAGCGATAGGTGCAGATTCAGCCACAATATGACTAATATACTGGCAAGATCATTCTACTGTTCTAACCAGGGTTACAAATTACATTTGGGCAGAAAGAGTACTCATGGTGTTGAAAATCTTACTCTTGGAACACTAAGGCTAAATAAATAAAACTATTACTGTGTTCTCAGCCACCTCCCTCATCACCCAAAAGGGCCTCATAAAAAATATTTATTTGCAATTTATCCAAAGTTCAAAACTCATTTTCTAGTTTATCCACAATTAGAAATTTAGATAGGTTTCTGTTGATGACATAGTGGTCATTGGAGAAATACAGTAATGCTCTAAGTAATCGACTTCTTAACCACAGCAGAATTATGGGTAACTTTTCAGGATTTAGTTGGAAATATGGCTTGTTGCCATTCATCGGAAAGCTCTCCCCGAGAGCTTTCCGATGAATGGCAACAAGCCATATTTCCGACTAAATCCTGAAAAGTTACCCATAATTCAGCTGTGGTTAAGAAGTTGATTACTTAGAGCATTACTGTACATGTTATCGCTGCAGTGAATTGATCTGGGCGAAGTATCACGTCGAGTTGAAGAGGTCAGATCGCTGGATCAAACGAGCTGCCACAGGTGTCGAGTTTGATTCAGCGATCTGACCTCTTCAATGAGACATGATACAAGTCCAGATCAATTCATTGCAGCGATAACAGGTTTATTATATGACATGCTTTTTATTATTTAAAAAGCACATTAATTATGAAATGAAACCACATGTAGGCCACTAGTAACAAGAACAAAGAAGCAATTATTTATGTATAATAAATCGTCCCTTTTTACGGACATGTGGAGTATGCGAGATAGAGAAGGGTGGTATCAAACTGTAGCTCATCCGATGGTCGGGAAATGATCGCTTTACTATAGCGTGATTGGGGAAAAAATGATAGTCATATAATAATAAGTTTTATAAATTGCTTGGAAAATTTGAGGAATGTTTTTTTTTTTTTAAATCATAAAATTACAAATGTATTCATGAATATCTAGAAATCTTAGAAAAAAATTAAAATATGCATCCCTCCCTCATCCAATTTCCCAGATGTAATTGCCTGAGAACACAGGCATTTATTTTTAATGCCTGAAGAGGTTGTCTTAGATTGTCATCACAATCAAACTTCAGCACTGTTGGTGATACCTTGTATTTCCTGGATACCAAGTTTGATGTTGCTTAACTTTGTTGATCTATCGCCCAATCATAACACATTGAACAATATGTAGTTATCATGTAGATTTATGGTAAATCTTCATTTGAAAACACGAATGAGTTACACATTCACATACATTAATGTCCTAAATAATCGACTCCTTAACCACAGCAGAATTATGGGTAATTTTTCAGGATTTAGTCGGAAATATGGCTTGTTGCCATTCATCGGAAAGCTCTCAGTGAGAGCTCTCCGATGAATGGCAACATCCTGAAAAATTAACCATAATTCTACTGTGGTTATTTAGGGCATCACTGTAGCTATCACTCAGTCCCTAATTAATCTTTTGTCAGTTATACATTATGCAATTTGTCTGTCGGCTGATGATTCCGAATTTCCTCCATATGATATTAACCTATTCATGAAGGGAGCTGCGCTGGTGCAGCATTAAAAATCATGTGCCAATGTGTTCTCTTATATATGCGAATCTGCCATAGGGAGCCTCGCATATATAAGAGAATGCATTGGCTTTCAAGCTTTTCCTCATCTGAAGACATGTTATCAGGTCTGGTACATCCTGAATTTAATTATAAATTATAATAGTTGAAATTGACAGTGCTTTAGTGGAAACTGTTGTAACACGCGTTCCCAGTGCACAGCCAAATTGCACGCATTGCTACATTTAATACAGCAATGTTCAGTCTCCCGATAAAATGTGTTTTGCAACCTTTTGCGCTGGCTTATTTTAGTTAATCATGAAACAATGATGCCTTTCTTAATGACATTAACATGATCACTTAATGGCTCCTTCATAACCATTTTTAGACAGATTGAATGCTATCTGACTTCCTTATCATGTGCCATCATGATTAATTTTTCGCACGGACGAGACGTGTTATTTCGTTACATAATGAAACATGGTACTGATTTAGTAGGACACTATTTTTTAATCATTTTATTTTTAAATAAGTTGGGTTATGCCTCTTGTTTCGAATTCACAAAAGGACGATATTCATATTTTCCTATTATAGTTGAATATAACTATAATAGTTGAATTCAGCATGTGCCTGACCTGTCTAAGAGAAGCCTTTCCTCAGCTGAAGACATTTTATCGTTATAGATGGATCAAGATGCATAATGCTTTTCCATTTGTCTGATATTTTATACATGGTTAGAATATTCTCATTTCAGTTTCTCATCCATTTTTGCTTTTTAATTTACTACACAACCTGCCGGGCAGAATTATTTTTAGCCATTTGTGAATATATTTTTTTTTTTTCAGAAATGTTGACCAAACTGGCAAACATGGACCCACAGAATACCGAAAATAAAGAAATGCTAAACTGTGATGACTTCAGATCATATAGACATCATAATATGAATTATGTTTGAAACAATTGGGCCAAGTGTTTATTATTAAGACGACCTACCACGTATTAAAATTTGGTCCATTCATAGATTTTCTAGCTTGAATTATAAATGTGGAATGGAAATTTATCAATAGCTTGTTGGAATAATTGCACCTGTCCACCTTAGCCGTATGCACTAATTTCCGAACAATAAACATAAATTCCAGACTTAAGATAGTTGTTACATTAATAATCAAATTAAGAAATGTGCAAACCTGTTGAACTTGAGCCAGTTTCAATGGCGATGTGGGTTAAAATTTATGTCAGTTGGTGCCCCTGTGTAAAAACAGATACTGATCATCCCATCAGTAATAAGTCACCCAAGTATTAATCAAATTATACTTGTTTTTGTTCTTCAGAGTTACCAGCTGATGTTTCAAAGAATATGGAAAAAAAATAACACTTCATTGTCAGTGTGTGCTATCATGTAGGAATTTTAAAATTGTTTTATTCTAGTGTAAATATTAACTAATGTATATATATATATGAGATGAATAAAACTAGCGTATCAAGAGCGATACCTAAAAGTTCTAGATAAAATGGCTCTGTTGATATATGACCAGGGGAAGGCAATTCCCTTTCGATCTTAACCATTTCTCTACACTAAATACTCATTGAGCAGTAGTTCCCCTAGGAAATGTTCAGATAATAAGTTCAATGTAATTATTATCTGAACATTTCACTCTAGTGAATATGAATCATTCTGCTCTTATGTCTTTTCTCTGTCTGCTTTTATTAGTGATGTTCCGATAATCTAAAAAGAAGTTATTGGTATCATCCAATCAGTCTGGTATGATTATATATAAGCATGGCAATACACCTGTCCGATATATCCCGTGTAATATGAAGTTATTGGTTCAATCGCGTGGATACGAAAAGATTCAACAACTGACCTCATTACAAAGCACATGTAGTTTCCGGTTGAGCACGTGCCATGCTGTGACGTCACATGCTATGTCAATAATTTGAAGCACGCACTGAATGAATTAGTACATTCGCGATCAGCACTGTCTTCAATAATGACCAATGTGAGGAGGGGCATAATTAGCTTTTTCGTCTGTAAGGTAGCAGTACACGATTTCACGGGTTGTAGGGGGTCTGAAAAATAGAAATATAAGTATCTGGGGGGCATAACGGCCAGTGTAGCCTGTGTTAACTGTGTCATTACTGGTTTGAAGGTTTATTTATTTTACAAAACTGGGAAAGTTCTCAAAAAAGTGAAAAATTTGGATACGCAACAGGGTTTTCGTATTCAGTGAAGGCCAACTCTGTGTTATTGATTACAGGAAAATAGCCCGATTTCTCTCCCCTGAATTCTGTCATCTGGGCTCGCAAGACTTTTTTTTCAAATTGATACGATAACTTTTTTTCTATTTCAAATATTTCTCAGCTCTAGCATAGCTCTATCAGGTGGAAGAATCTTATTTACTGACATTCGCTCTATCATGGTCTGTTTTTGGGTTGAAAATGGCCAATTTGAGTAAAAAAATGGGTAAAATTGAGCGGTTCGTGTGTGCTAACCAAGGGGCATAACTCAATGACAAACTGTACGAAGAACCAAAAGTACATTTATATGATTACAGCTAAAATTTCTGTCGAAATTGAAACATGCTCGATGGAATATATGCCAACGATAATGGCTTAGCATTGATTTGAAGTACAGTACCCCCTCCCAGGTTGGCAAAATTGCTGGAAATCGTGTATTGCTACCTAAGGGACAATATGGTGAAGTAGTCCCAAATTGCATGTGTTTTTGTCACTCCGCGAGTCGCCATTGTTATAATGTTGCTCTCATTACAAGTTACGGCGTACGCTATGAAATATGCTTAGCTCTACATTGAACTCGGAGGCGGTCTAGCAAAACAAAATTTGAGTAGGCGGAACTATAAAAGCTTCCCAGTTATTAAAAGACAAAAGGTGTGACCAATGGGAAATCTCAGAAAAATATGACACCAATTATTATCCATCATTCTAAATTTAGTTAATAATCATCGCATTCCATACATTGTCGCAACTAACAAGTATTCAATCAAGACCTTTATACCGCGTGCAAGTGTTCCCCTTACTGTGATAACGTTACTCTGATTCGGCACCTTTGATCTCTTTGTGAAAACAACTACCGGCATACATCAAAGGCAGCGCACAACTGACGTTGGCAGAAATACTATATAATATATATTTTTTATGTATTTGGCTTTGAAACTTTACCGGGATATGGCGTGCAGTGGGTGTATATAGGTCCATTATGGGAACAAACGCACATAATATATAAACATCGTAATCGGAAACCGGCCGATTGTGCCTCTGTTATCGGAAATCGGTCCGATGGGCTTTTTCATTATCTAGCTTTTATTACCTGAACACCCTTCCAAATGAATAATAGACCATTCCAATATATACTTTTATAACTTAGTGGGAGAATCCATTTAGTGTAGAAAGGGTTAAAATCCCACAGAACACTTTCAAATATACCTGTAATATGGTACATTTTTATGTGTACCCATACCCTAGTATGGTACACATAATAGTGTCGACGTTTGGATTGACCACTCGTCATTTGTCCGTCCGTCCATAGACACTTTACGCATACTGCGATAACTCGAAACATTTTCTATCCGATCGGAACCAAATTTTGTATATGGGTTTCTCAGCTCAAAAATACAGATCAAGTTCGAATATGGGTTTGATTCAATTTATTTTAAAGGAGTTATGGCCCTTTTTGAGAAAAAAAAATTAGATTGAACTTCTTGCTCAATTAACAAAATAATTATTAAAAAAAATAAAAAATCATCAATAAAATTACTGAGACTCATTTAAACATCTTCTCGGGAACCACCAACCACCTTGAAGGGTTGTTTTTCAGATTGTTAAAATGTGACCGAAAAGAACCACATTCTACCCGACACTGCTCCCCTACCCGACCCTCCTCCTCCATGGCATTTTTATCGAGATGCACTTTGCAGGATAATTCACATGCTTAAAGGTGCCAAACCCACACATTTATAGATATCGGCCCAACATGTGTATGAATGATAGTCGGTGGTGAGGACAAGATGCGTTTAATAGGCTTCAATCAAAATAAGCTGATCGTGCAGGAAAATCATATTCTCTCACTCGTTCGATTAATCAAAGTTTGAATTATCCCTCTTTGCTACATGTTTAGTTTGCTGCACGGTGAACACAAAACTTCTAAATGGTTTGACCATGTTAGTGTAGTAAGTCAAATGGTCCTGTGACTTTCTTTGGCAATGGCAACACATACATGCGGCTAAACCTGGCTATTGTCTCAAAGAAACATGAAGGAAACTCAAACTAAATTCCCATGAAACTAAAGAGATGAGTGGTGGCTGCCCCAAATCATTTCTGGATATGATCATCAGTAATTAACAAAATAAACTGGAACGGAAAACCAGAAAAAAATGACTGAACACTCAATTGATTGCCCTCATAGTAGTGAACATACATGGGTCATTTCACAATCAAGAAGAGCACTTTTTCTCACAGACTAACCAACCACAATTTATTTTTTTCAAAATTATTTGATCATATTCAATTTTTCTTACTCATAAGTCATTGTTGATGAAAAATATGCCATATTACCCTCTCTAGAATAAAATTTTGTATTTTATGGCATGGCAAATGGTTGACTCTATATTAAGCATTCTACGCACTAGCTGTCAGTAGCTGATGCAAAGTTGGGAAATGGTCTGAGTAAAATACATGAAATGGCCATTTCATTGCAATATCAGCCATCCATCAATTGTTCTTAAATAAATTTTGTCACTAATTAAACAAAATTGTATCTCCAAAATTACCCAAATTTCAAACAGTAGCTCCCAACGTCAAAATATTTCCAAGTTTCTTTGATGGATTTTATATTCTACAAGTCAACTGGAGCACATACAGTAAAATTTTACTTGATTTCCTTCAATATTCTTGAAAATGTCTATTTTAACCCAATTATATGCAGGTGTTTCGGAGTGGACATTTTATACTTTCTCAGAATTGAATAGGCTACGGAGCTCCATGATCCTTGATTGTGAGTAAACATCTAGTGAATGTGTGAATACCCCCACTACCTGGATGTAGAGGTAGTAAAAGTATAGATTTTCTTATTAAATTTCATGATGCAAAGCACGTTTCAGAGTGTTTTGGAGTGAACATTTTTTTGGACATATTAGTTTCGCGGACTAAAACATACATTGGGAAAGATCTGAATTAATGTCTCATATTTATCAACAAGAATGGTTACTCTTTGCTATATTAAGACCATTTTTGTCCACATGAACTGTATATATCATATACAACTGTACCCCGTTTCGGAGTGGACATCAAAGACAGTCAATGACTGTGGAGACGCCCACCAGACTGTAAAGACTGAGAAGACTGGGACTAGGAAGACCACAAGAAATAGTACTTGTCAAAATCATTTAAAAACAAGTAGTCCTAAAGAGGAACGTAGCTAGTGGGTCTCCTTTTAAATTTTCAACTGCATGGCCCTGATCACCCCCACCCTACATAGTCTGCTCCCTCCTAACTGAAGTGAACACAATCCCAATGAAGCAAACACACTCTCAAGTAAAATTCCTTTGCACATGTTGGAATTGTACAACTGATACCTCAAGCTATCGTAACTGTCGCAAAGTTCCAACCTGACCCCCCCCCCCCCCCTTTTTTTTTAATGGTGGACCGCAATCAAACAAATATTGATCCCAACTCTCCATAGGCCATATACACCAAATGTCATTTCTTGACTGGTTGAACCCATTTTTAAAAAATCAGTAACCCAGTCCCAAGTAACAAAAAGACTACATATAAGCCTGGTGGGTCTCGAGGAGCCATTTTAAGAATTAAAAAATAGGGTCGCACCCCTATTTGACCTGGTGACACCATTTTAACAAATATGAATGCCAGTGACCCAAGGACTCTCCATACCAAATATATGCTAAATATGCCAAATGGTTCTTGAGACGATGTTTTAATAACTATTAAGGGAAAGAATTATGTCCATGGCTCTGCCCCTATTTGACCCAGTGATCCAATTCCAATGATGCACCAGGGGAGCTCCCCTCATGAAAGGGTATATAAATAATGGCCTAACTGTCAGATTCACACTTGGCTTGTTATCATAAGTCACAGGTCATTTAGGTAAAAAATAAATAAAAATACCTATGTTTAGGGTTTCCCTACCTACCTTAGAAAAGGTGCCTACCCAAAACTTGTTATTGGACTGTAGACACAGATTTTTTTTTTTTGCTAAGTGGGAAGGGCTTCGAAAGGAATCTTACCCATTTTCAAACCTCTCCTATAAAAAAGATTTAGAAGTTTTAGTCTAGTGCTCTGGCTAATTCAGGATTAACAATATTTAGTATTTCAATTAATCTGAATTGTGAAGGTTTCTAGATTGAATTGTCAATGACCTAATAGAATTCAGAATAAAAATACCGGTATATATATATTCCCTACCTACCTACCCTAATTATTTTGGACCATGTAACCATAAACACAGGTATTATTTTGTTTGGCCTTATATACAACTCTCTACCAGGCAGATATCTCTAAGACATCAATCAAAGCTTTCACTCCAAGCATATTTTGTTAATACTGCCATCTCATTAATCACCTTAGCCAGCACAATGTGACTTCTATACCAGTATACTGTTAAGTAAACATTCTGTCTTCTCCTGAACCCTGCTCTAAGTGTCTGCTGTTTGCATGTTCTTGACTTTAGGCTGATTTAAATCAAATTTGGTGTGGTCAACCTGATGGCTGTTATAATGGTGTTAGTTTTGTTCTAATAAATTTAAACAAAAAATTAAATATGAGCAAGGAATTAAATATTAATTAAAAAATTTTGTTTAAATATAAAACAAAAATTAAAATTATGATTTTATTTTTTAGTATTTTGTTTTTGTTTTTTGTGGTTAAATTGAGAAAGGTGTTCAATCTAAAAATAATGTATGAATTATGAGTTATGAATTTAGTGTGTCTGACATTTGCAGAATAAGGTCCCCAAAAGGTGAATTTAATGACACTATTCGGCAAGGTGGACTAGCATCACCAAATTCATTCTAAGTCTGATTAGGCCGTTGAATTAGGCCTCAGCGGCCAATAGAAACCTAGGAACGGATTGAAGTTCTAAAGTTGAAATTGGTGATGCACACCCATTGAACACCTCAATTATGCATTTTATCTTCTGCAAATTAGGGGACATTGAAACTGAACAGGTGGGAAAAAATCAAAAAGTAACTAAAACAACATTTCAATTTGATACTTAGGATACTTCCCAGAAGATGAGGCCTAAGCAGAATTAGGTCCCTGGAGGGTGTATTTGGTGATGCTAGCCTGCTGTACGGGGTAGCAACACTAAATTCACCATCTGGGACGCGCAAATGTCAGACACACTATGTCCAGGTTTGAAGAAATGAACAATGGACTATTCCTATTTATTCTTGTAGAATAGGTGTTTAACTAATGTCATGTCATGTAATGACAGATGGTAAACTGGTCTGAAAGCAAGCAGTCTTCAGCCAGAGTATCAGGTGTCCACACTGTGATAAATTGGCTTCTTCAATAATACAGCCATCAGTGTTGTCATGTTCTCTTAAAAATTCATAGTGCATAGCAAAGAGGTGTGAATTATAAAGGGCCATAACTCTGTTAAAATATATCGGATCAAACCCATATTTGAACTTGATCTGTATTTTAGGTGTCAAAATTTTCATATACCAAATTTGGTGTCGGATCAGATGAAAAATGTTTGAGTAATCCTGTCTTGGATGAATTCTATATAAAAACAAGAGTGGAAAGGGTTAAATAAACAATACCAAAATCCATACAGGTGAAGAACGTGCTAAGAAAACTCTAGGTAAGAAATATGAGGCTGTGATGTGTCTAAAAAAAAAAAAATTAAAGGTCAAAATGCAAAAATGTTATTTTTTGTTTTTAGAGTTATGTCCCTGGCTCTGCCCCTATTTGACCCAGTGACCCCATTTAAACAAATCTGAACCCCAGTCAACCAAGGTCCCTCCGTACCAAATATAAGCTAAATCAGCCCAATATTTCTTGAGAAGAAGTCATTATAAGAATTACTATGAGTTGTGGCCCTGGTTTCTCAACTAATCAACATGGTGACCTCATTTGAACAAATCTGAATGCGAGTCACCTAGGGAACATCCACACCAAATATGAACCCATTAGGCCTTAAAGTTCTGGAAAAGAAGTCGTAAGAATTACTATGAAGGAATAGAGTTGTGGCCCTGCTTTCGCAACTATTTGACCCAGTGACCTCATTTGAACAAATCTGAATGAGAGTCACCTAGGGAACATCCACACCAAATATGAACCAATTCGGTCTTACGGTTCCAGAGGAGAAGATGTTCAAAGAATTGTTGACGGATGATACGAGGAGTGATGACTATAGCTCCACCGGAGACTTCGTTTCAGGTGATCTAAAAAGCTAATTTTGGACATCAATAGTCTCTTCAATCAAACAAGTGTTACTCGATTATTATTTGGTTATTTTTAACACTGTGTTCTGCATTTGAATCAGTTGGTGATTTCTAGTCTGGAAAGCAACATAATATTTTCAAATTTACAGTACACAATTTCTTTTTCTCACATGTGAATTTTGTATTGCAACTTTTGAGAAAGCAATTTTACTGGATTTTGGTGTTTGACAGGGCAGAAGTTTTTCTGTCATTTTTTGATCAATTTTCTTGAAACTTGGCACAGACATCAACCACCATGGGAACATGTGCACCTGTGATTATGACGTCTGTCAGACTTTTTTTGGTGGAGTTATCCCCCCTTTTTCGACTTAGAATTTTTTTCGCAACTTGTATAATTTTGTCCGAGCTTTTATTCCTACATTTTTAGGTCAATTTTTTAAAAACTTGGCACAGATATTTAGTACCATGGGAACCTGTGCATCTGCGATTATGACGTCTGTCCGACATTATTTGGTGGAGTTATCTAGAGTTATCCCCCTTTTTCGACTTAGAATTTGTTTTGCAACATGCATAATTTTGTCCAAGCTTTTATTCCTACATTTATAGGTCAATGTTTTTGAATCTTAGCACTGATATTTAGTACCATGGGAACCTGTGCACCTGCGATTATGATGTCTGTCCGACTTTTTTGTGTGGAGTTATTCCCCTTTTTCGACTTTTCGCAACATGCATAATTTTGTCCCGAGCTTTTATTCCTACATTTTTTCGGTCAATAGGTTTAAGATTAGGGTTAAGGTTGTGCACCTGCAATGGGAACTGTTATTTTATTATTTTAACTAAATGTTTACTGACATGTGAAACATCTTAGTATTTTAAAAACACGGGGGGGTATCCTTAGTCCCATTGGAACAGTCACACCTCTAGTTATATCTAATAAAAGGTCAGATGACCACAGTGTCCCCCGAAAAAGTGGCAAGTCGATGCCGCTTTGTTAAAAAAAAAATTTTAAATGTTGAAATTTTCTAAGTCGAAAAGGCTTAATAACTCCGTAAAAAAATAATTTTTCCATCCTCTATATACATGTTGCACATCTCCAATATGTGGATAACAATACTCTGAAGTTTCAAATATCTACAATCAAAACCGTAGGAGGAGTTGATTACACCATGAAGGTACCCTCATACAGAAAATTATAAAAAATGTTGAAATTTTCTAAGTCGAAAAGGGTTAATTTTAAAATAAATTTTTCGGGGGACAACAAGACCATTTAAAATGTTCAGCTAAATGTATACGTCAGTAAGACACAGAAGCTCTCCTACAAATCCACATGTATGGCAACAAATTTGGTTAGAGTGAGAAAACTGGAATGCTCAACTTGATTGTGAAATGACCCACATACAAAATTTATTTGAGATTCATTAACCGGTGGTGAAGATATTTGATCGGACGGACAAAAGAAACCCAACATTTCCAGATAAACAAAGATGAATAACACTAGAACAGAAAAAAATATTGAACACTCAATTGATTGCCCTGGTAGTTGTGAACATCCATACCAAATTTCATTGAGATTAGTCAACCGGTGGGGTGGTGGAGATATCGGCTTGGACAGACAAAAAAAACTCAACATTTCCAGATAAACAAAGATGAATAACTCTAGAATGGAAAATCCAGAAAAAAAGATTGAACCCACTGTTCAATTCCCTCACAATTTTAGATGTTTAAGATATCTGCCCGGACAGACAGAAAAACAGACAGATAAATGTCTGGAATCAATCCAGTATACCCCCCCATTCTCTTTGAGAGTGGGGGTATAAATATATGTTACAAGAGTGAGCATATTAGTTAGGGACAGAGATTAAGACTGAAGTGGATGTACATTGAAACAAAGAGTTTTGAGGTTCAATAACAATGTTGGACTTTTTTGTACATCGTAAATTGTGACAAATTTGTAAAAATATATTTGGACGACAATTTTAGTTCAGTTTTAAAATGGGTAACTCCTCTGTATCCCTTCAAAGAGTTTAGTCCTCCACATTCCAAGCTGAGTTGAGACTAACTTTCTGTGATATGTATGCTTTCAAAGACTCCAAATGAAACTGGGCTAAACTGGGGGTCTGCAAAGATGATCAGAAGCCGGTCAAAAGGTCAAACTGGCATCATAAATATATTTCACAAATGCTTTCTTAAACTTTGATTACTGTACCTTTATAGCACCCGTGTATATTATTGGTCATAAAATTTCCTTTTGTTTGATATAACTTGACACTCAAGAAGTTGACAGAATTGACTCACAGCAGGAATAATTGAAGTGACATCTCTGCTTACGACCGTTTTTGTCGGTAGATTTTGCATGTTATTAATACAATAACTCAACTTCCCTTTGACTTTTGAGTGATTCAGTCAAGATATATATATAAAAAGAAAGTAAATTTCATGGTCAATAAGACACATTGAAATACTTTTGGTGAGGCTAGCCCACTGTGTTGGATTGCGCCACTAAATTCACCCTCTTGGTACCTCATTCTGCAAATTCCAGACACACTATTTCAAGGCTTGATTCCAAATGAGAATCCTAGAAATAACTTAAGATCGAGATTTACTCATTTTTTTTACTGACTTTCATAAATAAAAACAATGAACAAATGACAATGTTCTGTCAGGTGATAAACAATCATGTGACATCTGAAATCGTGGTATTATCGCCAGATGCCGAAAATCTGTAAGATGACAATCTTATCCCAGCTGTGCAGTATAATTGGTCGTCAGCTTTCACCCATCATCTGAAAAAAAAAATTAAAGTGATGTGAAACACTCCAGTAGGATGATGAAATAGAAATGGAGAATAATCTTGCTCAAAGTACATTAGTTATTTTTATGAATATTAATCCAAATTAACAACACACACAGTGATCCTGATATATTAATTAAATGCAATGACTGTCGATGGCGAAATCTTTGGGTTAATTTATCGCCGATAGTTGCGTCTTGAATCGAGATGTAAATATTTACAATTGAGCGTAGTTCAGACGATGTTTCCTATGGAGTGGAATGGTCGGTTTGCTTGAGATTTCTGGTGATGTTAGTAGAATGCAACATTCATCCAGTTGACATAGCGTCTGAGTACTAACTTGATCAGTTTCATGCACCCAAACAAGTGTATATGTCTTTAAATTGAAAGTAATTTTAAAGTGACAGTGCTGTCTGACACCAAGTTTTAACCTACAAAAGTAATATTTCTTAGCCATGATTTGCAGGTTTAACATGGAGGTTGCACTGTGGCATACCCCCATGGTGGTATATTCAAACCGACAAAGTGTGATTGAGATCTGCTCGGACGGGGGGAAAATCCCAACATTTTCAAATAAACAAAGATAAATAATTCTAGAATGGAAAACATGAACAAAACAATTGAACACTCAATTCATTGATATCTGGTGGAGATACAGACACAAAACCAACACTTCCAAACAAATATTTGAAGATGAATAACTCGAGAACTGAAAACCGCAACAAAAAAAAACACTTGAACACTCAATTGATTACCCTCATAGCAGTGAACATCCATACAAAATTTCACTGAGATTCATCAACCGGTGGTGGAGATATCTGCTCGGACGGACAAAAAAAACAACATTTCCAGATAAACAAAGATGAATAACTATAGAATGGAAAATCCGGAAAAAATGATTGAACACATCGTTGAATGCCCTCTTAGCAGTGAACATCCGCACCAAATTTCATTCAGATTCAACAACCTGTAATGATGGATGGATGGAAAAATGGAGGGATAAAGTTCGGGCGGACGGACGAGGTCAATCCAGTATACCCCCAATTCCCTACAAGAGTGGTGGTATAATAACTATGACCGAATGACAGTGCTGACAAGAGAATATACTTCCTGAAATTTTGCGAAAACCTTGTGCCGATACATTCTCTTAAAAATGGGAGTTTCACATATATAAGAGAATACATTGGCCTAACAATATTTACCTTCACATTTTAAGCCAGTGCATTCTCCCTATTGGAGACTCATATATAAGAGAATACACTGGCACATGATCTTTAATGCTGCTCCCGTCATGAACGGGTTAAACCTTCCAATGTTTTCGTTTCAGCGTGCATAGGTGAGGAGTTTACAAACAAAATTTCAATTAAATCCAATAATTCCTGGCCATATGATGGAGGTGTGTGGACAAAAAAGCTACATTTTTAATTGAATTAACCCTTTTTGAAAACTTAGAATATCCTGGCATCAAATTGCAAATAGAACTCATAACCAAACTTCTTAGTCTCGACTATTGATAATTTGATATAGTGAGGGACGGATGGCGGGCAGGCATCAACATACTTATATAACATAACTGTTTATTGGTGGATACTAACAATTTTATGTTTACCCATACCATAGTATGGTAAACATAGTGTCGTTGTCCGGATTGACCATTCGTCGTTCGTCCGTCCGTCTGTCCGTAGACACTTTACGCATGGTGCGATAACTGAAATATTTTCTTTCTGATCGGAACCAAATTTTGTATATGAATTTCTCAGCACAAAAGACAGATTGAGTTCGAATATGGGTTTGATCTGACTATTTTTAACAAAGTTATGGCCCTTTTCGAAAAAATATTCACTCTTAAAAAAACTAAAAAAATTTAGATTGAATTCCTTTGCTCAATTTAACAAAACAAAAACAAAACAAAAAATAAATAAATAGCTATTAAAAAAAAGAATATATAATAATTTTTTTTTAAATAAATTTAGTTAAAGTTAGTAAAATTTGAAAAAACTAACACCATTATAACTCTGCCAAGGGTACCCCGAGTCATAAAACCAAATTTGGTTTAAATCGGTCCAAAAACTTGTGTTACGTACTGGTAAATTTGTTTGGAGCAACATTAAATCCAATTCACCAATTGCATCCCATGCCTTTGGACTACTTAGCTATTGATAAGGCTATATTATATTCTGATGTCTCTTATGCCAATGTGCAGATAATCTGATAAAGAAAGCTATGGTATCTAATTTAAAATAAAGATTCAACAATACACATCACATGATATTAACATGAGACTTGGACATCTGTGCTGCCTTGTACAGCTGAAGATATCACTCTACAGATTGTCTGAGGTCATTATAAATTTTATTGGTTTAATAGAGATGTCAGCTTTCAACATAAACAATTCCTGTGATTTGTTGACAGCTCTGCTATATAATTGATATTAATGGGTCAGCAGTGGGGTGGCTTATCTTGATCTATATTGTTAGTAGAAGTTGATACATTATCATTGTAAACTTAAATTGGACTCTCTTAAGTATTCCATGTCCAGATCACCTTTCACATTTAACCCAAGGCTGTGGTGGTGCAGCATTACAGATCCTGTACCAGTGCATTCTCTTATATAAATGCGAGTGACCCATAAATTCCAATAATTTGTGTTATGTACATTTGTCTATAATAGTAAATAACAGTATACTCTATAATTCAACACCAAAACTCTCATTTATGATTCCGATCATAGTAATTTACTATCATCAAGGGATGGGTTAACATCTGCCGATCGTGATCGGCCTCTCGTTGGTATGTGAGTTAATAACTTAATCAGTTCCACCTTGACTTTATAACCAGAGTTCTGCCACTTGTTTCTCTTTATAGAAATTTGATGTCCATTAGCATGGTAACTTGAACAAACATCTACCATTTCCATTCTTATTTGATAATGGATCTCTCATAACAGTATCTCGATAGAGTTCGAAAACCAGGTTTGTCCGATTATTTTTATCTGAGTTACGACCCTTAGTTAATCTATTTTAGCAATTTTAGGTCTGTTAGCAAGATAACTTGAACAAACATCAACCAATTACATTCATATTTTATATAGATCTTTCACAATATCATGATCGTGTTTGAAAACCAGGTTTATCCTGATTTATTTTACCAGAGTTATTGCCCTTAGTTTGTCTATTTTTAGCAATATTGTGACCGTTGGCACAAAAACTTGAACAAATGTCAACCGACTCCATTCATATTGCATTATTGGGTATATGGATCTTTCACAACAATATCTTAATTTGTTAAAAAAATAGGTTTGTCCAAATTTTTTTTACCTGAGTTACGGTCCTTAGTTCTGAGTTATGGTTCCTTAGTTCGTCCATTTTTAGTGATTCTCGGTCGAACAGATTCACTCTTATGGGCAAAAAAAAACTGGACCAGAGCCATATTTGATGCGCAGCCCTTGTTTTGAGGTAGGTCGATAGAGTTTGAAAGGAAATATTATTATTGTTTTTTTTTTTTTAGCCTTTTGGTTTCCATTTGCAGACAATTTTTTTTTATTTTGAGTACCACAACAACATAAATATTATTCAACCATGTTTAATCAGGCAGACATAAACACTCAATACTGATTCATCTTTTCAGACATTATGTTGTTTTATGGTGATTTTTCCTCCAATAAATAACAATTCTGCAAATGGCTACCAAAAAAATAAACTATGCAATAAAAAATGTTTGATTAATTTCTGGCAGACAGTCATGATTTAAGATATTATTAGACATATTGTAGACCTAGTAGGATTCTAAAACTAGATAATGCAGTCCAGTTTTTTGCAAACATTTCCTGTCAAACTCTCAAATGACCACCTCAAAAAATCTTCTTTTTTCAAACCACTTTTTTTATTACATAATTAGAACATACATGTATCTCTCATATTGAAAGGGTAAACAGGTGTTGTTATAGTATTATACTGTAGCATACATTGGTTATAAAGGATAATGATTTTTTTCCTTCAAATTGGTCGTTTGAAATTGAGAATGTTTTGAAAATTCATTAATTCTTAAGATTTCTTAAGCGTAATGAGTAGTCAGGTGATATCCATGCATGGACCAGCCTAGACTAGATTTTCAGGGTGCAGTGACTTCTCCCTGCCATAAAAATAAGGCAAAGTGGTCTTTACTAGGGCAAAGTGTGTGTTGTAACCAATTTGAAATCAATTGGTATTCGCTATATAACGAAACTAGGTGAGATGTAATATTTATTTTTTAATATGGTATGTAAATCAAATTTATGAAAAAATGGTTGAAATTTTAGATTTGCCAAGTAACAAATTACTAGCGCTCAGTGTTTTCTATCAAATTAAGTCCAATGAGACTGAGTGGCCAGTTGAAATTCATCATATGTCTAGTACTTTCACTTCTCATAAATGTACATGCCAATAATTAAAACAAAATTAACCTATTACCTCAGATTGCATACACACAATAATCTCTACAATGATGCTCTATTTCTTCTTGAGTTGATGAACCACTGCAAGCATTGGCAGATTCAGGCCAGACCCAAAGAACAAAACGAAGATTACAGCTAGCTTCAACTTGCTTCCCACTGGAACAGGCAGGTTCTGAAAAGATATGAAGAAATTGTTTGCATATATGACTTAGTTTCTCAACGAAATTGTTTCAAAATAGTTCAGAAAATTTAAAAAAATAGGCAAAATCAGGCCCAAATTTTCTGCCTCTGGTCCAACTATGAGGATGGGACAATAAGAACAAGCAGACTACTGAAGGCCTGCACCAAGTTGTTTGCCCCGATCCCAAAGAAGACACCAACCAACCACCACAGAAGCATAAACAAAAGATTATCTAGATTGTGTCATGTAACTTGTGTTTGGTTCATTGATGTTCGTTCATTTTCGGTTATTGTTAAAGGTACTCAATCCAATTTGATGGTCCCCATATCATCAGATTCCAACAACATTTTTTGAAATGCCGCTTCAGTTATCATAATCGATTAATTGCCAAAAAATAATGCTAACCAGTCAACTGTAGTATAAAATTGCCCAAAACCTGTTATCAACATTTTGTGCGACAAAATTTGGCCAGATTATCAAATATCTAAAACAAAGCCACTTGATTTTAGAGTTATCAATCTTCATCCGCAATTTTGTCCTGGACCATCTTCTCATCAACTTTTTTGTCAGGCCGCCAAAAAGTACCTGTGGTGAAAAGGTTTCAAAAATCGATATCTGATCACTCTGAGCTTTCATGGGTGGGTTCCTCGACTTGAAATAATTATTTTTTATCCACGAAGCCAAAGAAAGTCATTTGCGAGCATCAATTGGGATGATGCATAATAATGTTATTAATATATGACATTTATTTCGTTGTCATTTTGTTAGTCATTGTTACAACAATAAAACTTGAATAAAATTATTCTTAGAAAATAAATTTTTCCGATGAAACATTCCTTCATTCTTGTAGCCAGGATAGATTCCTATAAATATTCATTCTTCCCGAGGAACATAATCATGTGAAACATAATATCTGATATGTATATGCCACAGAAGATGCTGCAATTTGATACCGCAGATGGGGGGAACATCGCAGGTGGAGAAAAGTGGCAAATCGGCAGATGCTGCAATGTTAGATCCTTCTATTAGTTGAAGTTTTTTATTGGTCTCTTATGTGAAACAAAGCCAAAAAGGCAAAGGGTTATATTTCAATCTCCTCATTATGCGATTATAGATATATGACATCAGGGCTCGATTTAACTGGATTCGCATTTCAATTTGCGATGCAATTTCCAATTTCTGCTAACCAATTTACAATAAGACATGTATTGGTAGGGAATGCTATTCAAAAGCTACCCAGTGCTGCAAAATGCTATATACATTTAAAACACTAAATTCAACCACTGTATGGCATGTATCTCAAGTTTCTAAACTAAATACTAGGCTATTTTTTTTTATTTCAACTTGAAAGTTGAACTTATAGTAGTAAACAATAAGTTATATTTTTTTAATTTTGTTTTTACTTTTTGCTCGTCAATTTCCGCAATGCATTCGCACATTAGTCAGCAATTGTGGTGGCCGGGATTGTGGGACCGTGGCAATCTTCTCTCTGGGCGTATAGCAGAAGGCAGAACATTATAATTATATTAAACACTCCCTTTCCTGCCTCAACTCAATTAAAAGTGTCTCCTTTAAAGGTCCAATTGGTTGAATTTGTTGTTTGCTCATGTTACCAAGGAAACGCCATGATTTTCCTGGTAAAAATAAAACATTTCCTGATCGCAACGATATGCCTGCAGTCTTGTCAAGAGCATGCACAGTGAGTACTCCACCAGTGATTTTCCCCACCTGCGATTTAAAATTGCAACATCTGTGGCCGCAATTTTAATTTATAGATCCATCAACTTAACAGAAACATTCAAAGCGACGGTCCCTTACATCACCACAAAGTCAAAGTCTTTGACAAAGAAGAAATAAAGAGTCGCTGGAATGTGTATAATACATTAATATAGTTTTTTAAAATTTATCGTCTTCAAGTTCATGCCAGAGACTTTAGCAGTGTTCCACTTCCTATTCCCAGCATCGCGGTGCGACATTATGAAAATTGTGGTTCTAAATGGCACCGAAGAAGAAGAAGAAAAGACCACAATATTTCCATTGGTATGAAATGACCAAACGGTACGAAACGTCTGGAACTTAGAAAATACCACCAATTTGATCACTAACTGCCTTAATTAGTCTAATTAGCAATTTTTGGCCCAGCTTATAAGAAAACACAAGGATATAAAAGTGTAAAGATAGGCGATCTATAAAACAGCCGTCCGATTCCAACAAAAAATAAGTGTATCATACCAAACCCTTGCATATTTCCGTACATGAGATGTTGCAGTAAATGGAGGAAGTGGTAATTGCTGTCTGTTATTGTCTTCTTTGAAGTATTTCAGCATTTATTTGTCAAATCACAAAACTGCATTTTTTCACCGGCAAGTCATAAACAGAGGAAGCGGGAGAGCGTGGGAAAGCCGAGTGATTACAAGAAAACTGTTTTCCGGAATCGACAAAACGAATGAACAGAAAGCAGGTAAGTATCAGAAGCCCACGAAATTCAAATGTTTTAGTCATGTGCACAAATTGCGCGTTTTAGCATACGATAGTTCCATAAATTCACACAGCTGAGTGTATAAATAAACCTGAATAAAGTAACAGAAGAGAACATAAGACTTACTGAATGGTAAAAATCGCATAGTTTGGCATTGCAATATAGATGTAAATGACAGGGACATTATCTTTAGTTGTATGTATTTATTTATATTCACTGTAATATGGTCAGTGTAATTACTCACTAGTATGGCATATATTCGCCATAATACATCATACCGGTACATGTACTTATGCCATAGTACAGTGTATATTCATCGTAATACGGCATATATGGTATATAGTAATAGTATTGTAATACGGTGTACATACGTCGTAATACAGCGTATATTTTCCGTAATTACGCCCTATGAACAACATAAGTATGCCATAGTACAGCATACATTCGCGGTAACACAGCATCTACTTACATTCCTTATTCAAAATACATTATATTTAGATCAAACAAAGGCCCCAAGCCACTCTAAATATTCACACACACCCCACCCAATCCAAATGGCCACCGTCCGGAGGGGTTGAAATATGGCACCAATGCCATTTCTCGACCCCTTGATCATATTAGGTAAAAAAAAGGGTGTTGTCGGTGGCTCCCAAGACACTCATTCCACACACAACATATACCCGATCCAAAAGAGCCACCACCCAGAGGGGATCAAATAGGGCACACAAGCCATTTTTTATCTTTCCACACCCCCCCCCCCACCCGATCCAACATGGCCACCGCCTAGAGGGGTTCAATTAGGGCCCCTGCTACTTCTCGACCACTTGACCGATTTAGGTGAAACAAATGGTGTTGTAGGGTGTCCCCAAGCCAATGTAAATATTCACCTCACACACCCCACCCTGATCCAAAATGGCCAATAGATGGCATGTGTGTCCTATTTGAACCCTGTGAGGCTGTGAATGGTGGCCATTTTGGATCGGGTTGGGGTGTGTGGGGTGAATATTTAGAGTGGCTTGGGGGCTTTGTTTGACTAAAAAAAGAATAAGGCATGGAGCCATGGATGTCACCTTCATCCTAATACAAATATATGCCTTATTACCATGAATATATGATGAAATATGGCATACTAACGCCATATTACATGTAGGTGGTAATTACAGCGATTATACGCCATACTAGAGTATAATTATGCTGAATTACGCCATACTACAACGAATATACGCCAGAGGAAAATATTTATAGCTGGTGGATCCATGTTCCGTATAATTCTCAGTGTTAAAGATTAAAAAAATTTGTTGCAGATTTGTCGATATATTTATGATCCGTCTCCATCAATTTTAGTAGAAATCGCGAGTACATTCCCGCTTCCTCCATTTATGACTAGCTGATGAAAAATGCAGTTTTGTGGTTTTGCAAATAAACACTGAAATACTTCAAAGAAGACGATAACAGGGCTGCAGGACATTTTGGCACCTGGACGTTTCGGCACATGGTTGTCTGGACGTTTCGGCACCTGGATTTTCGGCACTTGATTGTTTCGGCCCAGGTGCTTGGACCTTTCGGCACTTCATCGAAGACGTTTCGGCACTTGTTTCTTGTTCTTTTCATATAAAATATTGTCTTAGATGTTCTGTTTAAATTCTAAATCGTGTTTACACAGAACAAATCCTGTCCAGCAACAGTTGTCCAGAACGGCAACACATTCAAACCTGTTTAAAAGACCACATCTACCAAACACGTCCGGGCACCTTCAGATCCAGACTGAAGCGAAACAAGAGGCATTGTACAAGACGCCTTCAGAAAACATGCCCCTCCTGCCAGTCGTCCCCAAGGACCCAAACCATCCAACGTTGTTTGAAACATCAACATCATGCCACAAACACAACAACCAGATGACCCTGCCACATGTCACAAAGAGGTAATATATACAATGTTTACCACACTTTATTTCAACTATATAAAAAACAGAATAACTGTAAAAACCTTCAAACATTCACAAACACTCGTAAGTTAATTACCTTCGTAATCAGAGGGATATGATTGTAATCTGGTTGTGCCTGCTAGCTTATCGTAACAACAGTTATATGATTAATTCGCACTCTAATCAAACTTTGTTTTTGCAGATGAATCAAGCTTTTCTAGGGGCCAACAGCCCTAAATTATATCAGATCGACGTCCACTGCACCGAGACAAGCAGACGAGATGACTACTATTCAGTGCTCCGAGCCATAGACAAACGATTACCCTCTTAGACTTTGAGGCTGGAATGTGGCACTGGCAGGCCATTCGACAGCTTTTTCCGTGCACATTGCTATTGTTTGTTTGGGACCCAACACCAAAGTTGTTTTTTATCTTTCAGTCAGCATACATGTATAACCAGAAGGGAGATATACATCACTTTCTGTGAAAGGTGCTTTCCCTTCCGTTTCTACCAGCGGAGTATATAACTCCGACTTTCGGATACCTGAGTGGCCTCGTCGACGACAATTCAACTAAGTATTCGTTCCTTAGCATTGTATGACTTTATATGCTCTTTATATGTTCACCATCGTTACCATTCGTTCCACCAAGCGTTCATTTTTGTTACCATGTTACATGTTTTTATCACATTTTATTGAAATAAAGAATAACAAAAATTAATTTAGTCTTTCGGATACCTCAGTGGCCTCGTCGACGACAATTCAACTAAGTATTCGTTCCTTAGCATTGTATGACTTTATATGCTCTTTATATGTTCACCATCGTTACCATTCGTTCCACCAAGTGTTCATTTTTGTTACCATGTTACATGTTTTTATCACATTTTATTGAAATAAAGAAATAAAGAATAACAAAAATTAATTTAGTCTTCACTCATAATTTCGTTGGTGTGAAAATTAGCAGGTGCCGAAATGTCCAGGTGCCGAAACGTCCAGCATTCGATAACAGACAGTAATTACCCCTTCCTCAATTTACTGCAACATCTCAGACTCATGTACGGAAATATGCAACTTGCAAGGGTTTGGTATACTTTATATATAAGTATTATTACTTTTCTTTTTTTTGGGGGATCGGACCACATGCCTTCTATACAGTGACTGAGATCTTAATAAATACAAATTTGAATACATCTATTCTCTATAACTTAGTATAAGAAAAAGAAGGTATGAATCAAAAAGTTTAGAAATTTACAAAGATCGACCCAAGAGTTTTCAGTGTTTCAAAACTTTTCAAATATTATATTTTACCACTATTTTATTACTCAAACATGTGCTTCTAATTACGGGAAACACGAATCCGCTGTCAAAATTGTCGAAGGTCGCCCTCTTCTCAAATTATCCATCATTTTAGATGGTATATTTCGATCAATATTTTGACTAAGATGGCTTCAACGTGGTCCCCTATAGGAAGCGAAGAAAATGTCACCAATGTTGGGTCTCACTAAAGGAATACCAGCGAAGGCCGGCGAAGTCCCGTAGGTGTAAAACAAAATGCGTTCTTTGTTATTAATGGCACAAAAAATAAACAACTGCGGCTAAACTAAAGCAGAGTGAGCATGTCGACGACTGAAAATTGGAAATCCAGCATCATTTTTTAATTTTTTTATGCCACTGGTCTACGTTGGACTTCAACAGTCTTCAGCGGACTTCTTTAGAAATTAGAGCGACCCTTTCAATTTCCAATTCATTTATCACTGATTGTATTCTGGTCGAGTGGAAGTAGAACATGGCTGAAAAATAAGTCACATTTGTTGAATAATAGACATGATACAGGTGAGATACATTGATTCTGCCAACGGCATACGTTTCTTCAAAAATAGAGGCACCAGTTGTTGTAACAAGACAGTCAATGACTGTGGGGTCGCTCACCAGACTGTAAAGACTGATAAGACTGGGACTCTGGAGACCACAACAGTCAGAACTTTTCATAATCACTTTAAAAGAAGTAGATATCTAAAGAGTTAAATCTAAAACAACAAATTTGGAGTTATGTCCCTGGCCGCGCCCACATTTGACCCAGTGACCTGATTTGAACAAATGTGAACCCCAGTCACCCAAGGATCCTTCATACCAAATATGAACCCATATAGCCTGATGGTATTTGAGAAGAAGTCACTTTAAGAATACTATGGAGGGAAAGAGTTATGGCCCTGGCTTCGCAACTATTTCAAGTAAACTCATTTGAACAAATCTGAATGTGAGTCACCTAGGGAACATTCACACCAAATATGAAACCATTCGGTCTTATTGTTCTGAAGATGTTTAAAAGAATTACTATGGTGGGAAAGAGTTATGGCCCTGGCTTCGCAACTATTTGACCCAGTGACCGCATTTGAACAAATCTGAATGAGAATCACCTAGGGAACATCCACACCAAATATGAACCCATTTGGTATTATGGTTCCAGAGGAGAAGATGTTCAAATAATTGTTGTCGGACGGATGGACGGACAGACGATAGACGGACGAGGAGTGATGACTATAGCTCCGCCGGAGCACAGGTAGGGTGGCTGTTTGATAATTAAATCTCTTATCTCCGCCCCTATTTGAACAAACGTGAATCCCCATCTATGAGATCCATTCATTTGGTAATTTCAGACATTAGATTTTAAGAGTTGAACTGAACTGATTTTCCTAAAATGACCCCAAATCTGAAAAAATCTAAACCCAGTCACCGAAGGACCATCCATACCAAACATAATCTAAATAGTCCAGATGGTTCTTGAGAAGAAATTGTTTTAAGAATTACTATGGAAGGAAAGAGTTATGGCCCTGACTTCTCACATATTTGACCTGATGAACTCATTTGAACAAATCTGAATGTGAGTCACCTGGGGAACATCCACACCTAAATATATAAACCCATTTGGTCTTTAATATGTATCTGGAGAAGAAAACAATTGATGGACGGATAGAGACATAATGACAGATGGATGGATGGGAGAACAGTCTGACATAGAGACTGACAAATTCAATCCAATATACCCCCCAAGTTTTCTTTGCAAAATCAGGGTATAATGAGTTCAACTGGATACTGGTGGTTAAGAACATAATATTCTAACAGACAAGCGTGAACATAGTGTCTGACATTTGCAGAATGAGGTCCCCAAAGGGTGAATTTAATGACACAATCCTGCAATGCGGGCTAGCATCACCAAATTCACCCTCTGGGGACCTCATTCTGTGTATGCCTCAACTGCTATGGGAGACATAGCATTAGATTGAAGTTCTCCAGTTAAAGTTGGTGATGTGCACCCATTGGGCACCTCAATTATGCATTTTATATTCACAAATTAGGGGATATAGAAACTAAACAGAAGGGCTAAAGTAAGTAAAAATGTCAATTTAAGTGCCTATATACTTCCCAGAAGATGAGGCCTAAGCAGAATGAGGACCCTGGCTGGTGTATTTGGTGATGCTAGACTGCTGTGCAGGGTAGCATAACTAAATTCACCCTCTGGGGACCTCATTCTGCAAATGCCAGATAGAAGACAAATTTAATCCAATATATACCCCCCCCCCCCCATTTTTCTTTGAATATTAGTCGTATGATTTCATCTGGATAAGTGGTTATTAAAACAATAATATGAAATGGCCAAACCTGAATTTAGTATGTCTGACATTTGCAGAATTAGGTCCCCAAAAATGTGGATTTAATGACAATATTCTGTAAGGCAGGCTAGCATCACCAAATTCATCCTCAATCTGATTAGGCCTCAATGGCCAATAAAACCAAGGAACAGATTGAAGTCCTACAGTTGAAGTTGGTGATACACACCCATTGAGCACCTCAATTATGCATTTTATCTTCTGCAAATTAGGGGGACATTGAAACTGAACAGGTGGAAAAAGTGACTAAATCAAACTGTCAATTTGATACTTAGGATACTTCCAAGAAGATGAGGACTAAGCAGAATTAGGTCCCTGGCAGGTGTATTTGGTGATGCTAGCATGCTGTATGGAATAGCAACACTAAATTCACCATCTGGGGACCTCACTATGTAAATGTCAGACACACTATTTCCAGACTTGAAGAAATCAAAGCCATTCACAGTATCATTGAATGTCAGTCATTAAATTGCTACAGATATGTTTAGATTAGAATAATACATGTCATCTGGCCAGTTTATATAATTAACATATATGGCAAATTTTGTATTAAATTGAGAGGTTATATGGCTTGGAAGGGATGTTGGTTGATGGCAGGGTTGGCCCTGGGCCATATGGGAGGGGGTGGGTGGGGGAGGGTGGAATGTTTCCATAATTTCATTAAAGAGTAAAGTTTCATAACTCTGCAGATGTTATATATAATGGTGTCACTTTTTTTCAAATTTTAAAAAAAGTTTTAAAACAAATTGTCCCAGAAGATGAGGCCTAAGCAGAATAAGGAAATTGAGGTGTATTTGGTGATGCTAGCCTGTTGTATGGGGTAGCAACACTAATTCACCATCTGTGGACTTCATTCTGCAAATGTCAGACACACTATGTCCAGGCTTGGAGAAATGAACAATGGACTATTCCTTGTAGACTCTGGTAGTTGTTTAGCTAATGTCATGTCTTGTAATGACAGATGATAAACTGGTCTGAAGCAAGCAGTATTCAGCAAGAGGATCGGGTGACCACACTATGATAAATTGGCTTTTTCAATAATACAGGCTAGAGTGTCCTCTTAAAAATTAATAGTGCATAGCAAAGGGGTGTGAATTATAAAGGGCCATAACTCTGTTAAAATATATCGGATCAAACCCATATTTTAACTTGATCTGTATATAAGCGTCAAAAATTCATATACCAAATTTGGTGTTGATCAGATGAAAAATGTTTGAGTAATCCTGTCTTGGATGAATTCTATATCAAAACAAGAGTGGAAGGGGTTAAATAAACAATACCAAAATCCATACAGATGAAGAACATGCTAAGAAAAATCTAGGTAAGAAATATGAGGCTGTGATGTGTCCTAAACAAAAATTAAAGGTCAAAATGCAAAAATTAAATTTTTTGTTTTTAAAGTTATGTCCCTGGCTCTGCCCCTATTTGACCCAGTGACCCCATTTGAACAAATCTGAACCCCAGTCACCCAAGGTATATCTGTTCCAAATATAAGCTAAATCGGCCAAATATTTTTTTAGAAGAAGTCATTGTAAGAATCACTATGAGTTATGGCCCTGGTTTCTCAACTAATTGACCGGGTGACCTCATTTGAACAAATCTGAACACCAGTCACCCAAGGACTCTCCATACCAAATATTAGCTAAATTGGCCCAATGGTTATGGACAAGAAGTTGTTGTAAGAATTACTATGGAGGAATAGAGTTATGGCCCTTGTTTCGCAACTATTTGACCCAGTGACCTCATTTGAACAAATCTGAATGTGATTCACCTAGGGAACATCCACACCAAATATGAACACGTTAAGTCTTACGGTTCGGGACGAGAAGATGATTGTTGACGGATGGACGGACGGACGGTCAGACGGACGGACGACGGACGAGGAGTGATGACTATAGCTTCACCGGAGACTTCGTCTCAGGTGAGCTAAAAACCCTGCAGTTTAATGGTAAATTGTATGAAAAATTTACTTTAACCTATTTTCTTGATCGATGTGAACAAATTTCGTCCAAAATTCTTGATTCATACTTGTCCCATATATTAGGGTAAGTGGACTAATGGACCTATCCGTACGTCCCTCCCACCTGTAGACTGCATGGTTACTGTTACTACGCACCACAAGCCATCTCAATTTCGCTATCTCTTCAGTGCTAAAATGGCTTCCGATGAGAACGGACTGTGTTGTTAAACGCCATGTAACACGATAATATAGCTTCTTTCTGAATTTCACGATTTTCAAGATACCTACTAGTATGTGTATATATGCATCTTGTAAAAGTGACTGTCGTTAGATATAAAGAAAAATAGAACCAGTTTTTAAACAAAAAAACAGGTGTGAATGTTAGGCCATTTCCGATAACCAACAAAGATCGATGTTTACTTTGAATCAAACTGTGTAAATGAAGCCATTATAAAACTTCAATATCAAATAGCAAATATAATATCGAAGCTATGCTAATAGTTCACACCTTGATGAAATAAACCAAACGGAGGTGTACATGTGGTAATTAATCTATAATCCCTCTTTTGTCGAAATAAATATAACGATATCAGTTTACCATACCACGAGCGTCCTGAATGAGCCCCGTTGACATCAGACCGGATGCAAAGGATTATCAAATAATGGTCTTTTAAAATTCCACATCCTATTTTGCCGTCACTAAAGTACATTTATAAAGAAAACGCTGACTATCATGGAGTCAGTTACATGTTGCCATGAGGCAACAATGGCACAAAGTGAACTCGTTCGGTGAAGATTGCATGTATACACCGCAAAGCACGTGCAATGTGTGAAATTTCGTGTAATTCTCTTGGAAAACATCTGTTGATTCTCATTTACACGTCCATTGTCGCAATAATATGGAGGAAGCTTTAGATTCTCAAATGGATTCAGTAAAACATTCACAGGAGATCCTACAGGTTAGTGTGAATAGCATACATTTGAACTCAATATTACCACGGTGTTATAATAGCAACACATGTGTATACATTTATAACGAAAAACACTTCACATAAAACACATACTCGCGGCACAATTAATATTCATAACGCATCATCGATCGGGACTAATATTTCCACGTTTTAGTTTGAAATCTGTTATATTAATATTGGAATTTAAATAACATTAGGATCCGAGCGTGATCGTAGGCATTGTTTAATCCAGCGTAAACAGATGTCTTGGTTACTTTTTTATTTAGGAAACCGAACTAAAACATGTGTATAAATATTGTTTGTCAACCGGACATGTTCCCCATGTACATTTCAACGCCATTTTAGCTTTTTAACACTCATTTTGCTCTCGTGTTCGTAAATTCCCTATGGCTTACAATGGTAGTTAAGGAACCGCTTGTGGTGTATTTCATATCACTAGGCAGGCACATGTCGCTTCCGGGTTTAAGGGGATGGTAAAGTCTGGTCAAGATGGCCACCGCGGATTGCACCCTACCTCCAGATGATCAATAATTACTCACCGGCCATAGAATGGATAAACTTCATATTTTTCACACATAATAATCAATAATAAACAAAGATCTTGTCATTAGTAGAGAAATTATAGCTGTTAGAATTTACTCGCGGTAGAGTGACAAAAAATCATGTCCCCAAACGGTGTTTCTCCAGTTCCAATGGTTAACTTTTTGTACAAACTGAACAGTCAAAATGGTCCTATAAGAATCTGGCTAGAGACAAGGAGACATCATTTTGAGGAAAAACAAGAACTTTCCCAAATACCCTGCCTGTGAAAATAGTACTGTCATCCTGAATAATGGCAAAATGTCCTCCATTTGCATTGTTTACATTCTTAGGAACTATTTTTCTTGGTATGGGAGACCATAATATCCTAACATTATTTTGCGATAGCCGATACGCATGCCATGGAGGCGGGGCGGCCATGATTACAAACAAACCCATCCGTCAATACTAGAATACGATTACGAATGGAAATCGATCAGTATAGACAATCGCGCATGGGATCAAGCTTTTGATTATGCCCATCAATAGATATGGGTTATAAGCAATATGATTGTACCTGATAACCGACAATTTCTCGATTAATTTACATTCAAATGTTATTAAACGTATTTTACTCCACAATGTTGTTGATCCCAGTGCACCAAAATAGAATTGACCGGAAGTGAACTCGCACAAGGAGTCCGTCGTAAAATATGACATATTACGTCGGAATACGGTACTTTCTTATTCATAAATATGTTTTTATATAGGCTATTTGATTTTAGAATAATACAATATTCTGAAACATGTAAGTTTTCTATTTATGTGATTTGCGTACTAATACGACATCTTGTAATCTCGCTTTCGACTATAGACTGGTAATTCTAAAAATAAAATATCAACATTTCCATCTGTAAACAGCACAAAACTTCATAAATCGTGGGTAATCAAGCAACTACATTAATTCCAACAACTGAAATAAACTGAAAGCATCGATTTCATATCATAAACTTGCCCGATTGCAGGATCGGATTGCTTTTCTGGTCGATTTTCATGTACCTGCCGCGAATTAAAAAATGACAACAACGTCATGAACATGTGTTTACAATTGAAATATGGCGACTGGCTCCCAAGAAAAACTGACACGTTTTAGCGGACGTTTTGCAAACGATACAGTGAACATTAATCTAAAGCATAGCTCCTTGGCTCTTAACGGTATGTCACTTATCATAATGGGCTGCCTAATGATACTGTTGAAGTTATAGTTTTTCACATTTGAATGCCAAAACAATGACATAATATTGGAGATATACTCTGTTTCAAAGTCATTTTTCTGGTACAAAAAGCTTTTTAGCTCACATCTATTCGTGGCACCTCCTTTAACGATATATGCTCTATATATTATCTCTTATCTCTATGTTGTTATATCTATTTCTGTCTGCTTTTATGTGAAAAATACCAATTTTGTCAGCCCGTTTCCAGACATTTTTTATGAAACAGACTTTGCCATCCCCTTAAGCTATCGGCTATAATTGAAATTGGGGCGGTACCTACGGATAGGTCCATTAACAGATTAAATCAAAAATTTAAAATATCACTCGATTATCACTGTTTAGAAGGCCTGTGGATCGTACGATCACCTACCTTTGCACGTGTTTTCTTATAAATATAAGGCAGGGCCAAAAAATAATTAGTCTAATTATATATATAAATTAAGGCAGTTAATAGTTTTTGATCAAGTTCCATCTCCTGTGAAAATACTGAACAGTTGACTTGTGCAGTTGAACTTCTGATTCTGAAGTCATTTCCAAATTCCAAGCGCCTGTGCTCTTTTTGACCCTCGTCTTTTTTATTTTTGGTTTTTTACTGAAGCAACTTACAGCACCGGGTATTCCTTCTTGTTGCCAGGATTGACTCATAGATCTCGACGTTGTTCCAAACCGTCGGGCGATAATTCTTCCGAAAACCATGATTGTTTTTCCAAGGTGAACTTGCGGCAATTGCAATTGGACAACGCTAACTGACTGGGTGTTGTGGGAAAGTAGTAGTTCGTAACCTTCATTGGCTGCAAGTATATGCGCATGCGCTTAAGAAAAGAAGTGGACTGAGATCATCCCGGAATGCAATTTCATTAGGGAAAGGGACTATCCGCCCTGAGCCAACCGAATCTCTTCCAGAGCACCAGTAATACATTTAAAAAAAATCTGAAATAGGCCCATATTGA